>JAODGC010000002.1:1216932-1261542 GCA_027574925.1 Ecitoglossa quadriceps | reverse complement strand
TCGTGTTACATACTGTTGTGTTCTCTTACTTGTCTCCAAGCAAATTAAAAGGGTTTTAGATATTTGGTATAAATTACACTTGCAAACTTTACGAAAAATACTGCATTGAACGAAATGAAGCACAAAAACATAAATTACTAAATTATTTGTGAACAAACTAGACATTCTAATAGAGGGTAAAACTCCCAAAAAGATGCCCACCACATCAATTAAAACATTAAGTATAGAGGATGCCCTACAAGTAACTGGTATATACCAGATAGTTTATTTTATTTCTCTCATCTAATTAATTAAATAATCTGTAGCGGTGGCATTCTCTTCTTGGTTTGCAATGATGAAATCAAATCGATGAGCTTTATAGTACTGTGAACCGTACCTATATCAGAAATCTGCTTAGTTCTTCTGGATATATCTTTCTGACCAACAAAGAAGAAAGAACATCAGCTTTTCTTGTATAGTCTATTACCCAGTTTCCTCCACACTTTAGCATCTGTTATGACCTTTGATTTCTGGATGCTTGCGTTGTTTAGGTTTTTGAATGGAGCTTTGTAGATAAATCATTTCCGATATTTTCAAGTATTGCAAAAAAACAGTGGCCTTGGGTTTTCCTACATCGGTTCCCTCAAATCTTCACAGGATTCTTTTTTAATGAGACAGTATCTTCATAAAAGAGTTACTTGTTTATTATTAGTGCACCATCAAAAAAAGTATTTAATACGAGCCCAGAGAAATGATGAGGCACTAAAAGTCCCCCAGAAAATGCACAAGATTACCCGGAATAAAGAAAAAAATGTTAATAAAAGTATACAAAGTTTAAACAAAAACTGTATCAGAATAAAAGATTTATTTAGTAAACAACAAGATTTAAACAGCTTGATAGTGTGTGTTAGGCAATTCCTAATCTTTGTCATTTAGTGGGGATTCTTTTATAGTGTCCCGAAGTCATTCTGAGACTATCTCCAGGACGATTATGACTTTTTGGTTTGCGCCTTTTACAAAATTTTAGTTGCTGGTCAAAATCAAACTTGAGATCTTAGAATTTGGGACTTTCCATATTCTGATTCACTACAATAAACAGAGATTAAAGTGTAATAAAAATTGTTCATCCTTGTAATATATTTGTCTTGTATAAACTATGTCATTGTCTACGATATTTTGATGTTTATTGATTCCTTTCTTCATCAGCATTTCCCATCTGTCAATATTGACACCTTCAGTTGTATTTGAACATTTTACACCCGCCATTACTTTTATACCGCCACTCTCACTATCAATGTGGAATTACAAACACCTTTTGAGTTCAAGTACACAACAGTATCAATAGCAACACGAACAAAGCGCGCTGAAATTAGTGTTTTGTGCTTTGGTATAAATTAAAAGCGAATAAATTACTACGTTGACAAGCGACTGATAGGTTGTACTTTTATCATCCAGCATTATTTAAGATTTAATGAATAGTTGTTAGTAAACTACATAAGATAAGGACCCGAAATGTAAAGTGACAAAATGTTGAGTAAATATTGAATCGCTTAGGATTTTCCATGTGTTTTTCTCACGTAAGTTAAGCATTCAATTATCTTACATCATTAAAACAAGATGCAAATGATGGAAATTTAAATAATAACGGTTTATAAAGTTTAAGTCCAGAAATTCAAAGCAAAATGAAAGAAAATATAGCAGAAATGACATCGAAAAAAACTGGATTTGAAGATGCCATCATGCAAACTGGTATAGTATGAAATTAATTAATATAATTCAAAGCTATTTAACTACGTTCTCACCTTAGGTTATGGGCGATTCAATATTGAAGTCTTGCTCGCTTCTGGAGGATGTCTAATGGTCGTCATTATTGAAACCATGGCTATGATGATGATAGTTCCCGCATCTCAATGCGACCTTGATCTCGAACTTAGTACTAAAGGAATCATGAACGCAATTAGTTTCCTGGGAGTAGTTTCTAGCTCCCATATGTGGGGCTTTATCGCGGACACAAAGGGTAGAAGAAACGTGCTAATCCTTAGCATGTTGTCCAGTTTCATTACCAGTATGATTTCATCAATCATACCCTGGGCTTGGCTTTTCATTTTAATACGGTTTATCAATGGTTTTTTGTAAGTTATACCACCATAACACTCACTATCCGGCCCTTTCCAAATCAAAAAAAACCCTTTGAGCTGTGCATTTTTAGTGTTGGAGGTGCATCTGCTGTTGTATACGCCTACGTCGGTGAATTCCACGACCGCATTTATCGCCCCAAGGTTGTCTCATGGATTGCAACCTTTGTCGCAATCGGTAACATGATGATACCTGGTTTAGCTTGGGCTGTGCTACCTTTAGACTTCTCTATACCAATACCACAGCTTGAATTGGATTTCAAACCTTGGCGTTTGTTGGTCATCTGCTATGGTGCTCCAAGTCTACTGTTTGCTCTGTGGTTATACAAGCTCCCTGAAAGTCCTAAATACTTAATGTCCCAGGGACGCAAAGAGGATGCTCTTAGAATCCTCCAAACAATATACAGTCAAAATTCTGGAAGGCCTAAAAGCGATTTCCCCATTACCGAGATAATCTGGGAGGAGCAAAGTGCATCTATTGAAGATCGATCTAGAAATATCTTTGTTAAAATGTGGCAACAAACGATACCCTTATTCAAAAGGGGACTAGCTACGAAGACCTTCATGGTCTGCCTATTGCAATTTGGAGCATTCTTCTCGTCTTCAATGTTGATGTGGTATCCTGAGCTTATGAACAGGATAACATTCTATACAAAAGCCAATCCCGGCGCAGATCTATTCCTTTGCAATGCAGTTTATTACGAGTTTCCAAATACGACCTTTGTACGGAAGGTAAATAACCTTTGTATTCTTTCAAAATACCATCCCTTCTATTTTAACCCTTATTTTTTTTGTTTAGAACATCGTCATCGAAACTTCATGC
Organism: Ecitoglossa quadriceps; assembly: GCA_027574925.1. Classification (NCBI taxonomy): domain Eukaryota; kingdom Metazoa; phylum Arthropoda; class Insecta; order Coleoptera; family Staphylinidae; genus Ecitoglossa; species Ecitoglossa quadriceps. The sequence goes on along the minus strand of JAODGC010000002.1, from coordinate 1,258,605 downwards.
ACCGATACAATCGAAACAGACGTCTTCTTGGTCGCCCTACTCGTAGGTGCTACCTTTGCAGTGATATACCTTTTCATTGGCGCTGTAATTAACATGGTAGGAGCTAAAAACCTCCTCATAACATTCCTCATCATCACCACTTCCTGTGGAATTGCCGCACAGCACGTTGCAGGCAGCACGACCATTGAAACATTGGTTGCTATCTTCTTAGCAGAGGCGACGTGTGTGGGCGTAATCAACGCTGTTGTTGTTGATTTGTTTCCAACCAATTTAAGAGCGATGGCGTTGAGTATTTCGTTAATGGCTGGACGAATGGGAGCAGTGGCTGGTAGTAATGCGAGTGGGCCGTTGATCTTCAGCATATGTGATTATATGTTTTATTGTTATGGACTAGATCACTTGAGTAAGTTATGCTAGAATTTTTGTTAACAAGGTAATGTTGTTTCTTAATTGTTTAATGATTTCTTCAGTTATGATCATCACCGTCTTGTTACTACCGTCGCCACCCAATTCGAAGAAATTAATAGAACCTACAGTTTAGTTAAGCAGCGTTTTGTACGCTTGTTGTAAATTGTAAATAAATTATTTGAAAAAGTGTTGTTCATTGTTTGCAATACGTACAAACAGTATAGTTTATGAGGCTGTTATCTTAACATGATGTTGATACAGAGATTTAAGAGAATCATCATGAATCATCCGTTTTGTAGGATTGCATCTTACCCGATGCATCACAATCTGTGTTTCATAAAATATGAATTTATTTTTAAATGAAGATTCTTTCTATGCGATATTTTTAATTAAACGCAATAGGACATTGCTGCAACCAACAACCAAATGCATTATTTTCATAGCAATAAAACAGGAATAAGCAAGTAAAATATGATTTTACTTTTATATTATTGAACTATTTGTCTCACCATGTTTTCCTTCATAAATTTCAAGTTCCTAGTGCTTTTTAAACTAATATCATCAAAAATAATGATATTGAAATGAAAAGAAACATGGTTTTAACTTGTATTGATATGAATTTCGTTTGCCGACTTTTTGCTTCAACTCTTTTCTTACCCGTCCATAAGGGGTAGCCCAAACAATTGCCGCCTACGATTTCCACCTCAACAGAAATATTAACACATTTAAAGTGAACATCTTACTCTACCATTGTTCATTCCGAGAAGCACTTGATTCATGTGAACAAACGCCAACAGCCTCCAATTCAATGTCTCATCAAAACAGTAATCATTCAGTATTTACATTCGTTGTTTAATATTTTATTGTTTTAGAGGATTTATAATTATCGCAACTGCATATTGCATCGCACACTATACTATGCCTACACTATGCATATTGACAGGAATTATTGGGTATAAAAGTTGTCATGACAGCAAAAAACAAGCCTTTATGTTTTTAATTGTAAAGAATTAGTAATTAACTAATATGCTGGCTAACATTGCCTACATCCTTTAAGTCACTGTACTTTCTATTTATTTTTTGCCTTTTTTCTTCTTCCTCTGTGCTTCAGGCCATGGAAAGCCTCGTCGAAATAGTAGATCTTGGACATTGTGACATATAGAGTACGCATTTTCCATTGCTGCTTCGGTGAATATATCAACACTGCACTTTGAACTCTTGAGACGTCCGCCTTTCCGTATGAACTTTTTAGATTTCGAGTTCTTGGTTGATGATTTGTTCTTTTTATTATCAATTTCTCCTTTAGGCTTAAATTTCTTCTTTTTACCACCCATTTTTATCAAAGTTTTACTTAGTTTGGCCTCGTTTTCAATAAAACTAAAGAATTATTGATCAAACATTTTAAAGTTTTTAATGTTATTTTGACAATAGGCAACTTGTAGTGCACTGCATTTTATCCACAGTTTGAAAGTTGTAGATTACTCCACCGAATTACCTGTAATAAAAAAATTGAACAATATATATCCGTGTTCCTATGTTAACTATTTAATTCACTAAATCTTTGCAGTGCATTTTAAATGTTGTAAACTATCTTTAGTGCTGCATTCTGGAGGGAAATATAGTAAAGTACAATCACCTTCATATGTTTTTCACTGTAATGTTCATTGTAACCGATTATAGCAAGTACAGCACAATGACAAACTCAGTACATGTTTTACGAATTTCAAAACAGGCAAGAATATTACTACCAGCGTTACCAGCATTGTTCCTATTGATCCAGAATTGACTCATTCAATGCCATCGAATATAATCCAAGTTGATTGAAAGTAATAAGTGGGAAAATAGCTTGCTGCTGACCTTGCCGCCTTTGACTTGTTCCAACTTGACCAATATAACAAACGGAACGAATTCCACGCAATCAAAATTACCGAATACCAATCGAGTTAAAGCTTAAACATTGCACAGGCTTATTGTTAAACAATGGCACAGGCAGGAAGAAAATTGATGCAGTATGTTGTTAGCAAGGATTTTCGCATCTATTTAATGAGGTGAGCAATTTATTGAAGAAACAATTCAAACAACCACCTGTTATCCTTTCTTGGAATGAAATAATTGCTTTGAAGTTGAGGTAATCTTATTGTCTTTGAAGTACCCATTTTTGGGGACCTGTAGCCAACTGGGGCATTCCAATTGCAGCTCTTGCAGACATCAAAAAAGATCCTAAATTTATTAGTGGGCAAATGACAGTTGGTAATTATAATTACATACATTATTACTAAAACATACATTTTAATTACATTTTATTTGTAGCACTCTGCTTCTACTCAGCAATATTTATGAGATTTGCTTGGAAGGTCCAACCAAGAAATATGCTGCTATTTGCTTGCCACATGACTAATGAAACAGCTCAGTTAATCCAACTTGGAAGATATATTAACAACAAAATTCAAAATAAAAAAGAAAAGCTTGCTGTGACCATATCATAAAACTATTATATTGTTAGTATGAACAACACAGTTGAAATGCCAGCAATTTAGATTTTAATAGGTAAATCAGCAAAAAATCCATCAACAATTTCTCTCTCAATTTCTTGAAAAAGCTTCATGCTTGTTCATTGTTTGCATAGTTTGGAATATTTACAAAATACCAATGACTAAAATGTAGCTAGGTAATAGTTGATTATATTAACATATAAAATTTTCATGGTTGATCATACAGTAGAATGGTGGCTAATTCCAACTTGGTTGTCAGTTGACTTTAAGTGATGATGAACTGTTGATAAACATTTGATAATATTATTTACTTTCTCGATTTATGCTTGTGTATTCAAGAAATGTATACTGGGAAGTTAATTCACCGAAATCTGGTGATATTTAGTGGAGCACATGTTGATGCGAATTTTCTACAAAAGAAACTTAATATTTGATTAATATATATCTTGTTACATTGTTATATAATTAATAAATCTACTACGGCCCACGGCAAACTTGACAATCACTCTTTTAAATTGGTATAGGTAAGCGTTTAAACTAGGGAACTTTAAACATATCTCCATGCTTCAAACCTTACCTGAATCTATTTACGATATTTGCTTAGCCAATCTTGCATTTAAAAAATAAATTTAATTAAACTTTGCAAGATAAACTCCTCATCGACTATATTTCTCTAAAATGTCGTCTGCTTTGTATCTCCCGCGTGGTCCAGTGCAGGTTTGATTGAACGCTACGTTTTTCACTTGAAGCATTGATATTATCATAAAAATATAGCTTTCTGTGAGCCGCCTAAATTAATCAACAAGATTGAATGCCGCGTCCATCAGATTATTTTGTTAGCTAACCATATTATCTTTATTTTAATTATTTTTGTGGGCATTTAATGTCGTGTTTATTAGCAAAAATATGACTGCTGCAGAAACTTACTGTATTCGTTGCCACTAGCTTAAAATGATTGTGTCCATTTCTTATAGAGTTATGTTTGTTTATACGAAGTAATCTTCAGATTATCTCTTCGGCTCCAACCACAGAACAATCTACAATTTGCATGTCACATTGCTAACGTTTCACAGCAGATTATTCAGGCAGAGCGCTATGTAAAGTATAGTCACCTAGAAAAGAATTCTATAATTTCATGGCATTTAATAAAATGATTTGGGTTTTAATATTGGTTTCCTAGGTTTTTGTTTGTTTTATTGTAATTTTTTTATGTGGGATTAAAGCCGCTGAAAATCAAGGGAGTCTGATATGCATTCATTTTTTTTGTTTCTCGTGGCGATAAGAAAAAGGCAACCGTCAAAAACATTTAAATTGTTTCGCAGCGGTGTTGTGGAAGCAACGAAAATTCCAAAAGTGTAATTCTGATTTCGAACACACCTCTATTTCGAGACATGGTCGTTTACTGTAAGTATTTTTTAAAATTATTATTTTTTTTTCCACACATCCGAGACGTGCGCGATGCTGTACCCCAATCTGACGAAATTTCACATCTAAGAACAGTATCGCGCGTCACCCGCCTCGGTAGCACGCTTGGCAACGCGCTGACCCGCGAATTTTCGGGTCGTATATGGTCCAGGTGCCGAACGGTCGCTAGTCTAGAACATCTACTACGGTGTTGGCCCATGACAGTAAGAGCAACAGTACGCTCACGACCATGTATCACGAAAATCCTTGGGAATAAATGCCCAGACACCCTAATGGAAAAGTATGCTAACACTCCTCGTGTATGGAACGTCATTAATGAGAAAATATCGCGTGTCGGTAGAATGTTAATTTGTTTATATTGACAAAATACAAAAGTACGACGTAATACTATACGTTAAAATAAAATTGTTGAATTTTATAAATGCAAACAATTTCGTCAAATGGACGGATAGAACATCTCCGTTGCAAAACGAACGCTTAACAATTAATCCAGCATTGCGCTCTGGCTGTGCGTTTACGCGCGACTTGGTTTATATTTCTCATAGACTATTCCACTAACCTCCTTAATTTAAAATTAATCAAAGATCTACTATATAGAGATAACAACGTAAGGTACAATGATGTGCGTTCGATTGTAGTTATTATTAACTATCGAGAACATTTCATACGTTAGAACGAATTAAAATTGCTTTATATACACTAGTTCAACATCAGGCACTTTTTCTCGCTTGTGGCTTTCGTGAGTTCGTAAAATACGGGACGGGATTTGATATTTTACATTTTCATTAACACTGAAAACGTGAGTGACATCTTAATTATTCCGGTGGTATCCAAAAATGAAGGCAACCAATGTGGTGATTATTGTCAAGGCACTCATTTCAATTCTTGATGCGGCCGCAATCCTACATTTGAACATGTTATAACGCGTCACATTGTTATCCACTAGATTGCTAAATTCCGCTTCTACTAATTGCCCGTCATAGTACGTGATCAGATCTTCAAAGGGATATTCATAACCTTGTTTGCATTCGCATTTGTAGCCCCCGGTTTCAAAGCCTCTGCCCAAAATTGGTACGCACTGAAATTTACGAATGGCAAAAGAACATAATAAACAAATTATTTTAGCAGGGATGGCTACTCACATATGATGTTTTTTGATCGCATTTATGCGTCCCTTTGAATGCATTAGGCACATAATACTTGTCAGGACATTGTTTGATGTCTAATTTGAGTAGATCCATGGTAACAGCAACCACACCCCTTCAAATAATACGTTAGTTACCAACATAGGAATTACTGGTTTTTAAATTGTATTCTTAGTCAATGTAATAACTTTTTTTGCTTACTTGAATTCAAGCTTAGCTTTTAAACTATCCCATCCAAAGAAAGGGACTGCATATTTAATCTTCCACATGGGCACTTTTCCATAACAATCAAAATATGGTGCTGTCCAATGTCCATGATCCATTTTAGCTGCTTGATAGAAAGTAGGATATCTTTCAAACCTTCTGAAGTTCTCTCCAGTCTCATTAAATCTAATCTTCAGTTTTAAATAGTATTTCTCAAGAGTATCAAAATTAGTGGACCATCTTTGCTTCAAGAACTGGAACCAATCATTATTGGTGTAAACCTCCTCGGCTTTTGTTAACCTAGCCAAATCTTCCAGTTTAAATCTTCTTGTATTCAATTCAGTTTTATAAGCATAAGGTGCAAATAATGTCCTGTTTGTGAACTTGTTTCTGTCCCAATAAGTACCAGCGCTCCACACCCTGCTATTTCCGAGAACAATGGCCAAAGTTTCACCCATCATTTGATCTTCAGTCAGTGGTTTATCAGCAACGCGCTTGCCGGAGTAGACTTCTTTTGGATCTGACACTTGAAGAAAGGCACTGATAAAATTGGCTAAACGTACAGCCATCTTGGCTTCGTTTTCAAAGTACTCTTCAGCACCGTAGTTGACATCTCCTTGAAGGACAAGGTGTTCGGGTTTGTATTTTCTGCAGTTATTTCTGTTGACTCCTAGAATGAAGTCAAGGGCACGATGAATGTTGAGGCGCTTTTGATTGAGAGACTCTGGACCTGCGGTGTAGTTCTTGTATTCTGAGTATTGATCGAGATAGTGTTCGCGAATCAGAGGATCTGCTTTCTCCCATTGCACTGGCATCTTTTGCACCCAGCCAATTTTTAAACAGTCAAAACCGTTGTAATACTGCTCGGCTGTTGCACGTTCGACCAATTCACCTAAAAATGGAGTTCGCGTAAAGAATGGTAGACGCCAACCTGGTTTACAACGGCATTGATAGCCGCCTCTTCTAAATCCCCATCCGTGTATCGGTTCACACTAAAAATAATATCAAATTAGTACTAGTTTAGTCTTTGTTTTGATGTTACCTCAGTTGTTTCCTTTTTACATCGCGACGTGTCTGCATACCTATTTGGCCCACTATTACCCATCCCTTTGGGACATTGATTTATATCTATCCTCTCGAAGTCCATCTCAATAACGCTCACAGCTGTATACTTTGGAAACTCAATATGTCTAAATCCTGTGTGTCTTGGAAAGATATCTGCAATAGGTACAACTGCAGCAACCAACCATCGATTTGATCTCCCACAATCAAAATAAGGCCTTGTCCATTTAACTGGTCCTTGGTCTTCATCAGCGCCAGGAGGGCCGTGGAAAGTGAACGTTTCATTCGTATTATTCGCGTATCTAATTTCGACTTGATAAGTTGTCTTGGTATCGTGTCTTCCCACAATATCAGGAAGGTTCCACAGCCTGTACCACTCATTGATCCGGTAGTAATCAGATGTGTAATCATCACTTGTATTTGGCGTAACTGCTCCCAAGTCAAATAAAGTAAATGTGTTTAGAGTTGAGATCCTCTCGAGATGTATAGGATCGTTAAAGTCATCGGTTCTAAATGTTCTTGGAGCAAATCTGGGGAATGTCTTGTTGAAAAATCCAAGATATGAAGGTGAATAAGATGTATTTGGTGAGAAATAGATCGCAGATGCATTGATGTGTGGATTTGCTGAGACATCAGCAAGGGTAGACAGGAAGTAATACATCATACCAGGGTCATAAGTATCGTTGATGGCAGGTCTAATAAATCTGCTCTGCAGGATATAACTCCAAAAGAAAGATCTGCTCAATGCCATGTTATGGAGTTGCAACAATTGGGTGCGATTAGGAAAGACAGGGTTGATATTAATTTCCTTAATTTCTGGAAGGTGTGAGACTGAATCTCCTGGTAAATATAGGTCACCGACGTGTTGAATTGGGCAGTTTTCCTTTGTTACCTTGTCCATCTTCATTCGGACCTCGTCGAAAGCATCGCGTGCTTGCCATTCGTACTGAGCGAACACGCCCAGGACAAAGGCGGCTAGGAAAGCCAAGAGTATTCTGTGCAACATTGTGCTTTGTTTTCTTTAAGTTACTTAGTGTTTTTAGCACATGGTTTTTACTTGTTTTGCTGTAAAATTGAAAACGCTGGGTATATTTTGAAGAACGTTTGGGTTATGTTGGTAAGACCAAGCCCACTTTATTTACACTGATTACTCACCGTTCACAGAGTTCACCGCACACGAAGTGGTCCCTTTTGATGGAAGTAGAAACACTGACGCAGCGGATGACGATAGACGCTGACTAGGAGGCGATTAAAGAATGCTAGTTGGGGCTAGTTTACGAACGCCCCACCTGTAGTGTGTCTGCGTAGGCAAGCAGCCCACAACAAGTGGCAGATATTAGTCTAACCGTCGCACTGATTTATTTGAAATCTACTAATTTTTCACAAATTGCCAAATGGTTTAAAATTTTTATGCACATTTTTCAGAAGTTTTTCTTAAATTTTATTTGTAATATAATATTCCATACCGCTAAATTGATGGAAACAGCTGGTTGCATATGTCTGGCACCTGGCTGCCTGGATTTTCCATTCTCGTTTCTATTTTTGAACGCAGGTATAGCAAATATGCTGTTTTTTTATATGTTTAAATGTTTTCGATGTTTTGCCTCCTTCAAGATTGGCGAACAAAATAGCAACACACCGAAAACAATCTAACATACGAAAGAGTTTTTTTTAAATGCAGGAAAATTGTTTTATCTTCCAACAACAGGAAAATAATTGCAATGAATTTGGTTTCTGCACGTTTATTGTTCTGCTAGGTGGGTTGTTAATATTAATCTCTGAGGCCCTACCTATTCAGACTTGAGAGAATGTCTATTAACGCTTTCCAAACAATATATCGAATGTATCTGCCTTGTCATTAAAGTGTCTGTGCTACTCGTCTTTTCTCGCGTTGTTGTTGAGAAATAGCGTATGCAAAGCATTGTCGCGCATAACGACGAAAGCGAACGGTCGCCGCCGCGCATTTACATGGCCATTACAATACTCGTTTCTATTGAGTCGGAATGTGAACGTGTAAATTTGCATGAAAACCTACGATCGAACAAAGGGTATGTGTCTTCGCGCCGGCTACAAGGGTAAATTACGCCCTGACAAATGACGCCGGGAGCACGGGCGCGATGACCACTGCACTGCACGCAGCGTGCAACAGTTGGTGTGTGTGTGTGTATTTTTGCCAAACGCACCCTCGGCCGAGTTTTCGCAACGTGCGAATGCAGCGAGGGGTGGCAGGCAGAGATGCACGTGAGGTGTGTGCTCTTGGGTGAGAGGAAAACAAGTTACAACAAGTTGTAGACGAGTTTCCATCATTTTCTTCTTATGAACTTCTCGAGACGGTAGCACGGTAAAAATTTGTTAACTCTGTTTTTGATGGGTTCGAAAACAGAGAGGTCAATCGATTGCGCCGCAACTGATAAAATAAATGGCGTTTGAAGTGCATTCCAGCGTCATTGTAATCGGCCATGTAATATCGCCTTGTTATCGAAAGTAGCTGCGTCTGCAATCGGCGCGCCGTGGATAGCGGTGCAACTCATCCAATTTCCACCGGCGGTAGCACACTTGAACTAATAATAACTGTTGCGCCTCTGTACGCGGCTTTGTTCGCGCTCGGAATAAATTATGGCGACCATGACCGTGGACAAAAATGCCGTTAAAAATAGACACGACGTATGCATAAATGTCGCACTCGCCGCCTGTTCTATGACTGGATTTAAGCGCACTTGGCTGACAATGTGCACAATGAAAACTAGTCTTTCAGGGCGCGCGATTTGCACACGCGTCGAATTTGTAGCAATGTGTTTTTTAGCAACTGCATTCGCTGGCTTGCAAACGAGCGAGCGAGCAGATGAAAGGAAATGCGCGCAAAATGCATTTTGACGGTTGGGACATGTGCGGGGCAATGTGCAGCATGTGGTGCATTTGCATTGTCGCCGTCCACGCACTTGCGATGCACATGCGATGCGTGCGTGTCGCCATCAGGGCTGCATGATGTGCGCAATGTGCAGGGAGCGTTGTCGTCGCGATTTCAATGGAAGACGCGAATATTGCAGGCGTGGTGCACGTAGGGCAACGAACGGATCGGCGTGCGGCGGAATGTAGTATTCGATGGTGAACTCGCAACGCGATGTACTGCACCACGCCGCCAACTAACATGATCGTAGGACGAGTTCGCAAAAGTATCTAAATTGGAAACTGCTCCACGCCGGTTGCACCGAAATATTTTTCTTGTTTTATCCCTTTTCGAATGCATGGATGCCCAACTGGTTTGCTGATACTTGCTCGCCGTTTGAAAACCCCTTGAAAATATTTGCAAAGAATAAGATCTAGTCTTTGGACTAGTAGTCGCGGTAGTACCCCTTTGGCCGTTATTTGCCTTGCTTTCCATCATCCTGGGCAATGCGGTGTGCGCTGCACATGTGGCTCATGTGCATGCACGGCGTACTTGGGGAGCGAGTGAGTTTGGTCTTGCTCTTGGCCTTTGTTCTTGCGCGACGTGGCCAACAAGTGCGCGCGCGGCGCGGAGGGCACCGGGATCTTGTTCCTCTGGCATGCTGGGGAGATTTTTGCGAACCGCGCACTCGGTTGGTGTTGGCAATTGCTAAATGTGCAGCAGTTGTACCTGAAAAAGTTCTTTCCTAGAAAGTGCATGAAAACAATTGATGGGGATGTTTTTGTTTCTTTAAAAAGATTTAAATAAAATCATCCACGATCATATTAAGATGTTTCTGGAGCGATCTCTTAGTATCATTCAATAGGAATACAAAAATCGTCCCTGTGTCATCCGGAGTGAAATCTTTAAATGATTTCTTTTCGTGCTCATGTGTGCGTGTGTGGCTGTGTCTATCGCACATCATCATCATGATCATCATCGTTTTTTGCCTCTTCTCGCGCGGTGTCTGCACCGTGTGCCGCGCAATATCGTGTGACTCTTTCGTTCTCCCCGACGCCGTCGTCGTCGTCGCCCAAAAACCGGTCGCGCTGCGGTGGAATTGTTCTTTTATGCCGGCCTGTGCTGTCGCTTTTTCAATTTGCGCTCTTTCACAACCGCCTCCGCCCCTTTTGGGAGCGTGTTCATTGTGGACGCGCCGCATCGCATCATCGCTCTGCATCTATGGCATCCTCTCCCAGTGAAAGCGCAAACGGACGCGAGGTTTAATTCAAGAACCCCAAGAACCTGTTCTGTTTCGGCGGGAACCTCGCGGATGCGAACTGACCGGCGGCCGAGCATCTTCTTATTTTTAGCGCGGGGAAGAAGCTAGCTGTGGAATGGAATTTTATAGTATCGAATTTTAAGTTTTGCAAGGCGGTTTAGCTTTCCATATTTATTGTCTCAACCTTGAATTGGTTGTCTCTCCACTCTTAGCGTCAAAAAAAATCCAAAATCCTCGTCTACATCGATCCCAGCTAAAAATACACTTTATCCTTTGAATTCCACGCTTGTTTGTCCTCCTTCGGGGACATAATGAAGTCTGCCAGCACGGAAACAAATTAATTGTCGCAGAACAATGCAGGAAGATGCTAAAATGCATTAAAATGACCTTCTTTGTAGACTGTCTACTAGCCATACCAATGTCGGTGCAGGGCATCAGAGGAAACGAAGCAGACATTTGCTGCGAAACTTAAGGACGCCGGGCTTCATTCTTTGCTCTTCATTTGTGAGCTCTTCGCGTCGCCGAAAGAGTGTTAAAGGCCTCGCTCAACATGTCTGAATGTGTGCGTTGGACAAAAGGAGCAAAACGTTGTAGAAAGCTCGCGAATGGCAGTCGGTTATAAAAAGCCCAACTGGTTTCTTAAAGCTGGGTGTGCGTTTTGCGCATGCTTGCGATGATGGGGGGCCGGCCCCGCCGTTCTCGTGCGCCAAGCTGAATGCATCGCCGCCAGACGGGGGCTTGCAAAACTGCCGGTTGCTGCAGAGTGCACATTGCATTGCAGCCGCGGGAGTCGGTACTACACCAAACGCGTAACTCCAAATTCGCCGCTTACATGACTGACGCCAAATTTGCTCCGATCGCCGCCCGTGTCGCGCCGGCTTCCCACATGTAAACTCAGCTCTGTGCAAGCTCAAATTGTCGAAAAGAAGAACAGTGAAAAATCAGCGAAAATTAAGCAAATTTACTCCGACCGCAGTGACACACTCATTGGACAGACAACTCATTTCAACCCATCATCATCATCATCATCATCATAATCATCATCATCATCAACAACAACTGGACACACATCAACGACGCAGCGCACTACACACAAGGATACAATTTGCACCCAACCGCTTAACAGCAGTTTCTGAATCAACGCGTTTTCAATCGGCTTAAATCAATTAAGTTTGTGTTTTTAAGTTTTATTCTATATTGCAATTATTACTCGTTTGTTGATAGAAGAAAGTATTTATATTGTAACGAAACGAAAATGTTTGTTGTGTTTGTTAAAGTGCATTAAGTGACAATTATTAAGGAAAGTTATACTCATTTGGTACGTACACAACGCCAAATTATTCGCATTTGGCGCCTTTTCATTTGAAATTCAATGACATACAATTACGATCTGCTTTGGGCTGCCTGATTGCAATTCGCCGACAGTCACAACTTATTTATCGCTTCGTTGTCTGTCTCACGACAGATTTGAATTAAGAGCCGACCAAGTCGACTGCAGCTCGCGAAACGCTTACGTTCCATCTTCGTGCATCAACATTTATCATCGCGGCGCCGGTGGCGTCGTCTCTTTTTATCCTATCCAAGCTGGTGCAGTTTTCGAGCGTCGAACAGCTTAGTATGACTGTGGCCCTTGCGCGTCGTTCTGTGGACCCCGGAGCCTCCTAGCGGTCGGTCACGTTGAAGTATGCCGCGGTACAACGGACGGTAGTACAGCGTTGGCCGCCATTTTTAATGCGGAATTATACATCGCGCCGACGGTTTTGATTCAGGTATGTGCCGAAAAACGCTGATTTTACACGCTGCGAGGCTGTGACATTGTGCGTGCCTGCAGCGGGCATGCGTGCCCCGTGTAACCTCACATGCTTTCAATTGATTAATCCACTGCAAGCCGGCTTTTCGTGCGATTTCTGCAGGATTTGTGAGCGGCCTGTTTGCGTGTGTGAGTTCGCCGTGCATTCGACCTGCACACTGCAAAATTGCAGCAGCGCAGCGGTTTACACGCCCGCTGGGGTATCGTGTTACCAACTCGATGCCAATTTTATTCGCCGGCGGTGAGCACGGTTGTCGCCTGGTTTGTACCTCGGCAATTGTGTGAATTCGCGATTTGTGTGCCGGCGTTTTTCCTTGTCGGGCTTCTTCGAGGTTCCGTTTGTGCAGTTTCTTTGTGCAAGTTAAGACTGCAGCGGACGGCCAAGACGCGGGCATGGCTGCTTATTGCTGCTGCATTCCTTACGAAAATAAATTTGTGTAATTTGAGCGGGAATTTAATTCGAATGTCTCGTATTCGCTTTAACCTTGTTGGCTACCGGCGACTGACATTTGTTTGTTTTTGTTTACGTTTTCGCTGCAGTTCCAAACAATAACAATTAATCCGATACTTGGAACACCCTGTAGACGACGTGCTACTGTTTGCCCACAGTTTATTTGTCGATGCTCCGAATTTTTCTTGATTCTCAGCATTGGTGTATATATATTTCTAGCTATGGCAGAAGGTAATGGTGAGCTATTACTGGAAGAATCAATGAAGATCGATTTGGAAGCAGAACGCACCGAAGATTATCAAAAGCTTTTGGAATATGGCCTCGACGAGAAAGTGGCGGCGAAGCTGGACGAGATCTACAAGACTGGAAAACTAGCCCACGTCGACCTTGACGAGCGTGCGCTGGACGCCTTGAAGGAGTTCCCTGTGGACGGGGCGCTTAATGTGCTGGGACAGTTTCTCGACTCAAACCTCGAGCATGTGTCCAACAAATCCGCGTATCTCTGCGGCGTGATGAAGACCTACCGCCAAAAGAGCCGCGCGGGCTCCAGCCAAGGAAGCGCAACACCTGCGCCTGTTCCGGTCAAGGGCCCGGACGAGGATAAGATCAAATTAATACTGGACAGGACTGGATACACCTTAGATGTTACAACAGGTACGTGTTTATGGTGGTGTCTTGTAGGGTATAGCTGATTGTATGTATGTTACCAACCTAGGCCAACGAAAATATGGAGGGCCGCCACCAGGCTGGGATGGTAACACGCCCGGAGCTGGTTGTGAGGTGTTTTGTGGCAAGATACCCAAGGATATGTATGAAGATGAGCTGATTCCGCTGTTTGAGGAGTGCGGAACTATTTGGGATTTGCGTCTGATGATGGATCCGATGACCGGGACCAATCGCGGCTATGCGTTCGTGACTTTTACCACGCGTGACGCGGCTCAGATTGCTGTGCAAAAGGTAACTAGGTGGTGGGAACCCGTTTAGCTAGACGACTTAAAGTAAATAACTGCGTGTGGCTGAGATGGATGCGCGAGCGTTAAGTAGTGAAACTTGTAGACCAGCAGCAGAGTGGTAGTGTGATGATTTGCTGATGTTAGAGTGCGTGGAACTTGCGTTTCATCCTTGGTTCCCACTGTTGTAGAATAGTACTTTTTATCATATTCATATGTGAAGTCTGAAAATTTTTAAAACGAACGTTGTTGCGAGGAAGAGTATATTGTCCCCTCGCAGGGCGTTCGGTTGGAGTGGTGAGACTTGGTCAATTGCTCAGGGAAATAACGGATTGATCATTAACAGAGTGGGGCTGTGCGACAGACTCTCACCATCTCCGAACCGTTGCACTCTAATTGGCATTCTCTATTATAGTGATGTGTGCCTACTGTAAGTCACAGCCGGCAAATTGAGAGTTGCCTTTTGTTGCAGCGGCTCTGACCATGGAGCATAAATCTTTCCCTTTAGCATGTCCTTGACGAGAGAGCCCACATTGGTTCTGAGAATTCGAAATTCGATGCATTTTTGACACTGCGGTGTCGCAATTGGCTCCCAACTGATTTCGGCTGTGTTTGGCTGTTTGGTGGTTTGTTGAAAAACCGTTTGCTTTGCAGGTCTCCTCTTTGCACCTGAAATATGGGGCAAAATTACTCTCGGATGCTGAACGCTACGCTGAGAGCGCGAGCGGAATTAATTTGTCTCGAGAGCTGAGCGAGTCTGGGGTGCTGTATTAGTTTCAAGATTCGTGTTTTTTTTTTTTTTTAAATATATTTTGGTTGTACTATTATGATACGTAGCGCAAAGGTGGTTGGGGTGTGTTGTGTTGTGTTCCGGATGAGATGCTGGCCCACGTGGCTCGCGTGTATTTTTACTACTAGCGAGCATGCAAATTCACACGTAGTTGTTGGCAGCGCAAAATTAAGTTCTTTTTATTTGTCTATCTGACATCTCCGATCGGGGAGCAGCGTGAGCGAGATATTGTTCAAGTATTACTGTTGGCAAAATTGTTGGCAATCTTTTCTTTTTGTTCTTGACCCACAGCTCGATAATCACGAAATCAAACCCGGCAAGACACTGAAAATTAACGTTAGCGTTCCGAACCTTCGGCTATTCGTGGGCAACATACCAAAGTCTAAAGGCAAAGAGGAGATACTGGACGAGTTTGGTAAATTAACAGGTAAAGTGGCAAAGAAATCTACAACAAAATCAAATCAAAACAAAGTAATCAAAGGCATCAGTAGTCGTTTAGAGAGTGGCGGCCGGCTGCCAGAGGCTCAGTCCTTTTTGCGCGTGCTCACTCACGAATCCTGCGCCCTGTCCTCGCCCCCTGCCCACCACAAACACTTAATCCACAATTCACCCCCATTCGAAAGGCAAGAAAATTGGCTACCCTTCCACTGTTCTTGCAGCTCAATGATTATGAGATACGGAAGGGCAAAAAGATTGGCGTTACCATATCTTATAACAATCACCGATTATTTGTCGGCTATATTCCAAAGAACCGGGATAGAGACGATCTCTTCGAAGAGTTTTCCAAACATGCACGTAAGTTGAGTACCACTGCGTACAAGCACCACCACCACCAAAATCCCTCAAAATAAGAGAAAATGTTGTGTCCCTGGAGCAATGGGTAGGGCAGGGCCGCTACGAGCATGGGAAGGGTAGCAAGGTCCATGCTGACAACACTTTCAATGCACACGAACACACAAATCAGACTTTTTTCAATCAACTCTTCTCTTTTGGGACTCTGTGCACACACTAAAATCTAACCCATCTGTCATTCACCAACTACTTTCAACACAAACGAGTGTGCAGTGGACTTTGGTGCCTTCTCTCCAGCAATCGACCGACCAAAAAATAATCACCGATCTCTTTCTTCCCCTTTGCGCCCCGAGAAATGGTTTATATTAATTTCTGCTTTCCTCCCTGCCGATGCGCGTGTAGCGGGCCTCATGGAAGTCATCATCTACAGTTCTCCCGACGATAAGAAGAAAAATCGTGGTTTCTGTTTCCTGGAGTACGAGTCTCATAAAGCCGCGTCGCTGGCCAAGCGTCGGCTGGGCACTGGAAGAATTAAGGTGTGGGGCTGCGATATCATTGTTGACTGGGCTGATCCTCAAGAGGAGCCGGACGAGCAGACGATGTCCAAGGTTAAAGTGCTCTATGTGCGTAATCTTACGCAGGACATCTCTGAGGAGAAGCTCAAGGAGTCGTTTGAGGCATTCGGCAAAGTTGAGAGGGTCAAGAAAATTAAAGATTATGCCTTTATACATTTTGAAGACCGGGACAATGCAGTTAAAGTAAGCCTCTGGAGAAATTCGTTTGCATTTGTGGAATAATGTGTATAGGTGAATTGGTACTAATGTGATGCTTCTAGGCAATGGAAGAGTTAGATGGTAAAGAAATGGGTGGGTCCAATATAGAAGTCTCCTTAGCCAAACCTCCGTCCGACAAGAAAAAAAAGGAAGAGATTCTACGTGCAAGGGAGAGGAGAATGATGCAAATGATGCAAGTTAGAGGAGGGTATGTTTTACGCCTCTTTAGTTTTGCAAAATCTAGGAGCATTTTTTTTAAATAGAATGGTTCCAAGTAGTATGCCGATGCGTGGACCGCCAGGGCAAGGACCCCGAACGGGAACTTCAATGCGTGCTCCAATGGGTCGCGGCGACTACGGTAAGCCCATTCCTAGTCAATTTTCTCTTCCGCAGTGGCGGACGGTTCTAGTTTCTATTCTACTTGTCACATTAATAAGCAACGTGAACCATGGTCAGTGCTTGTTTGGTCAAGTAACAATTCTATCACCGAAAGTATCGGTTTTGATTGTGTCTCGCGCTCCTTTTTCACATTGGTTTCGAATTCCCAACGTCGTCAATGGCTGCACAAATGATTGTAGATCGCAAAAAGTAGGCAAATTATAACGCTAATAACGCACAGGCACTACTTTTAACTGGGCGCAAATTAATTGGTGATGGATAGTGGAAATATTGATTCTAAAACTAAATTATATGAGATGAATGAATGGGTTGTGCAGTTCTTGACGGCGATATAACGTGTTTAGCGATCGAAGAACACAATCCGCGGTGGAGATGATTTCTGATTTGAAATTGAGTTGGAACTAAAAACAGCACATTAACGATTTGTTTGTCAAGTGTACGTGTAACGTGTTAAGATTGACAGTTGATGACTGGAGCTCACGATTGCTTTACCATTGTTTCATCCGCATTTCTTTCAGGTGATTCTCAGCTCATGCTGGCTTTCTTGAATAACCATTGTTTGTGACTAACAACCCTGGTGTTCGGGGGGAGAGAGGAGAGCTGCGCTAGTGATGCGAATCTTGGGCGAATGTTGAGTAGCGAGTGAACGTAGTTGCATTTGTACCGCAATTTGCACGCAAGACTACTTTTCGACATTTTTGATCACCTTTAACTGCATGTCAGACATCGTATTTTTGTACTCATGTTGTTGTGTTTGACGCTTCCAGGAGCTGGTAAGTACTGAAAAACGTACACAGGGCGTAACTTTTTGTGCTGTGGTGGTGGGGAGACATTGAAATTTCGAGTAAATTGTTATTTGAGCGTAAAAAGATGAACACACGTTTCGTTGAATGTGCGAGTTATCTATCTCAAGATACTGATGATTATACACAACTGGCGAGAATCGTTACTTGACTCTTTTCCCGGCATGCTTGATTGATTATATTTAATTTTGATTTATCATTGATTGGTTGACCAGTAGAGATGAAAGACGTATCATTTTGACTATATTTTTTTTCTCCTGTTGTAAGAGATGTGGGCATTCGTCCAAATTGGATTTATCAGTTGGCTAAAATTGGGACTATTATTGTGTGTTTTATAGATTATGATTACGACTATTACGGTTACGGGGATTATCGAGGCGGCTACAGTGACCCCTATTATGATGACTTTTACCGGTATGAGGAATACTATTACGATTACCCGCCGGCACCACCGCAAGCTCGAGGGAGAGGCAGACAGCCACAACCGGTGGGTGGCCCAATTTATTGCCAAAAGCAAAAAAAAAACAGAACCAAATTTACTTCTCTTAAGCAAAACACAAAATTTACTATCACCTCCGCTTGATAAGCGGATAATTTGTTTGTGGCGCAGTGTTGACAAGTGAGCCGCCACTAAGCGTACTAATACTTTTTGAGCCCGTGAAGCGATCACGTCTCACACTCGTGTCGCTCATCTAATTGTAATTGTTTCTCTCAACTAGTAAGCGACTCGCTTGTATGACACTCGCCATAATCAAATATCATATCTGAGTCCGCCGGCCCATGACAACACGCTAATTATGAGTGCAAAATTGAGTCGAAAACCTGTTGCCGGGAAGAGTCAGGACGCCCAACGAAGTGCGCCCGCGCCGTGTGCTTGCCTGCATTTTTGGCGATGCGGGCCTGTTCGAAAAGTCAAGAGCCGATTGGCTCAGATATGATGTGCTCTTATTTGCAGGGTTATCCAAAGGTATCCGAAGGAGACGAGAGACAGCCACCATCGCCACACGACTAACTAACACCTTTTGCTTTTGCGGTGTTTATTTTCATTTGATTTATTTGCTAATGCTCACAATTTTGTTTCTTTTTTGTTCTTACTACTTGGACATCACTGACGTCGTTGGCCTACCGAGGACCGACCTACCCACGTACCTACGCGCACCGCTTGTGATCAGTTATCATTTATTTGACATTGATTCATTTGAGTTTGTTAACGCTTTTAAATTATTTTAATTTTTTTAAATGGCTTTACTGCTTTTTTAGTGGCTTTGCTTTTATTTTACGTGCTTTTATTGTTTGTTGCTTATTTGGCTGTAGTGATGAACAAGTTACACTTGTTGTAGCCGCGCCCGTATTTGACTTTGGATAACCCGTTGTATGGAGCTGATGCGACGACGACTTTGATTGGCTGCGCATCCTTAGATGAATGCATTTCGGTTGGGAACGGCACATGTGTGTGATCTTTGCTCGTGACTAGCCGTCATGTTGACCGTCTATTGATGCTGCCGTCTTTGCACAATGAGGACCGTTATGGGTGTACAAATTTAGCAATTGAAACGTGCTTCTCGTTGTCTCAATTCGCGAGAAGCAAAGGCAAATTTAAAAGAATTAAATTGTTTGTCTTTGCTTTGGGTTTGTGTATTATATTCAGTTGATTACGCATTGTACATTTGCCCAGTGCCAAGTGTTTGCATAAAAAAAGCTGTAGGTCAATTTGATTTACTGATAACATTTATGTTGAACACTTAGGACCTGGATGAACCGAATGCATTGAATTCTACAAGTGTGTACTACGAAGTGAACAGTGGGACACAGGTTTGTTCCAGCCCTTTCTACTAACCTACTACCTTAAGCATACTGTGCCTAAATTTGCAATTCTCGCTCTGAGAACCCATCAACCCCAACTTGAAGCGTTTGAGTGGCATTGGCGCGTGCAGAATTTCACTATTTGTCGCCTACTTTAAAAGCTTTGATTGGTGTTTTCATTTCTCATTTGCACGCTCGATGTGTTTTTACTTTTACTTCTGTGCAAATTCTGCCTTTCAACACTGGAGGTGACTTAACAGTTTTATCGTCACGTTAAAACGATGCCATTCTCACCTTCATACTCCCATCAGCATATCCCAGCCAACTCTTTTTATCCTCTCCCGACCACAACCAATGGACAAAGTAGAAAGGGTAGAGCAGAGATTTTGATGTAGTTGATGTTTACTATATGGGGGAATCAAATGACTAACTGTGTCACTGATTGTGCAGCATTCCATATGTGACTATCTCGGAGGTTTTGCGTGAAATTGGCACAGTTAGTCAGGTTGGGTTTCCAGAACGATTTCTATATATTTTCTCTTAATTGTTTTGTATGCGGTTTCTGTGGCCATCGCAGATGTGTGCTAACTGTGTTTTTGTCTTTTCCTGTCTAGGCTGGCCGTGGGCGTGGGGTGGTGGCACGTGGCCGGGCCGGTGGCCCCCCAGCCCGTGGGGCAGCGGCCAACAGAGCGGGGGGCCGGGGCGCAGCAGCAGGGGTGCGTGGAGCAACGCGCCAAGCCGCTCGTGGGGGGGCCCGCGCCAAGGGAAGTTTACCAGGTAATAAATACTTGCCAGAGGTCATCCAGCAACGTTCGCAGCTCGCCTGGCTCCATGGCGCTCCCCAATCCGCCATCCGTAATCCAAATGTTTCATTTCAGCTGTTTTGTTAGCGACAGCCTAATTTTGATTTTGGAGTTCCTCTTGCCTGTATGTATACCTCCTTCTTTCCCGCTCACCCCCTCCCGAGGCCAAGCGTTTCATGCGCGGGTGTGTTCAAGCAACGCGTCGGAGTTGCTGGTAGCTGGCAAAACAGCTTAATTGAAATTTATTTTGTGACACCGGCAGCTTCAATCAAAGTCCTTTTCGCAATCACTTCCTTTCGGCCCTCAGCATTGCTCCTTGTAGTTGCTTGACGCACTTGGCTGTGCGGTGCAGTTGGTGTGAACTAATACCTTGCGTTTGCCGTTTTTGTAGCAGGTAAGCGGAAATTCGACGGGGGTCACCAGAACCAGGGGGAGTCAAAGCGCAGATACCAGAGCAATTGGGGTAGCCAGCCCTTGGCGCAGCAACCGCTGGGTGCAGCAAACGGCGATCAGTGGTATCAGGACTCATTTCCAACTTGGAGTTAAGTATTTTTAGTTGTGTGGTCAAAAATTATGCTATAAAAAGTGTGTACACCCAACTCGGGGAAGGACTGAAATTCGGAGAAGAGGACTGACCCTGCGCCTGGGGAACAAAGTTTTCAACTGGCCGGCAGCACACGTGCGGAATGTGTGCGGCGCACGAACGGACGGACACACGGAACAGTTCGCGAAAAATTGTGATTTGTTTGGAATTGGGATGTTGGCGAAGCAAAGCGACCAGTTGGAGAGCGCATAATCTATCTATCTCGTCGGAGGCGCCGGCCGGCAACTTTTGGACTGCAATACGTCGAAAACGCACGCATTCGGAGTAAACAAAAAACGAACACGAAACTATTTTCAAATTGGATGGTGTCCCCATATTCTGCAAGCCAGTTTTTGTAATTGTTACTGATTTATTAGTTCTTCATTCATTTCATTTGCTCGTATACTAACTATATTGTTATGTTAGGCGTTGGCTTTACGAAATTGCTGTCTTGATCAATTGTATAGTATTCGGGATCAGTTTAGATTCTCGCCGTCAATTTATTACAATTTCAAAATGACGCTGCATTCTGAACAAATCGTGACAATGACGCTTTCGGCTGATCGAAAACAGTAGCAGATGCAAAAAAAAATTGTATAAGTTATTTGAATATTATTAGAATATTATTGATTGTTTTTTATTAATCTTATTGTTAATCGACGAGTTGCGGAGGGATGAGGAGTGGAGTTGTGAGCGGAGAGCGAGTATGAGATACGAGCCTGAGAGTAGATTTTATGATGGGAAGTGTTGATGATTCTGCGAATTTAGAGTGCGCCCCTTAGTTCTGGAGACTCGCATCGCAGGGGCGCAGCGCCTGCACAATGTTGTTAGTCCGGATGTGGTTCGATGTTGTTTTAATTGTGTTTTATCTTTATTAGTTGTCTTGCTCTTTTAATCGATTATTTTCAATTGCGTTCATGCGCTTGGAACAAGCTGTTACGTTGTGACGAAAACTGTGGGAGGGGGTGGGGGTGGAAAATTACTGACTTAAAACCAACTAAGTATCTCGCCAGCTGCCTAAGATTAAAACCTAACGCCAAATCATACCCGATCGTATGATCTAGATGCACGGCTGATGTGATTTGCACACACGCGGGGGAATTCGGTGCGGACTTGAGGCGGACCTATGTAATGATAATGAAACTATTTTGTGAGAATTGTATAAAATGCGCTAGAGTCCCGGCCTGTAAATCTGTATTATTAGGTAGTTCGTTCGGCGGCGGCGGCGGCGCGACGCCGACACTAATCACTAAATCTGAGAAGAAGGGAACTGTGCACTCGGAACAAATGATGCGCGCGCGCGTGTGTGTGTGCGTCCTGATTGTTTATATTTCGATGCGATGATCGCAACCGATGATGATACCCAAGAGCGGCTCACCGACTTTACGAGTGATGATTTTTTATTATAATGTATAATATAAATATTATATTCTATTCCTGCAAATGCATTTTGCATTGTGATGTATTTTAGCGGTAATTTAAGGAGTGGCATACTTCTGTTTCCGTCATTAAGTAATTGTAATCTATCGCGGCGACCGTATGTGATACGGGGTCGCAAAATAGAAGCAAAAACACTCTGTACTAGCTCCGACACAGTTACAAAAAATAACGCCAAGCAGCGACCAAGTCGCCTCAAAAAGAAATCTAAGAAAGCAAGAACCGAATTACAGCTAAAAATTTCATCATCATTTGCAATTAAAAATAATTTACATAATCTATTATTAGTACTACTACACTACTATTACTATTCTGCCTAATTATCAGTAATGTTTGTTTAATAATCATAATAATTAATTTTGCTTTCGCTTCCCCTTCAATAGGAACCAACAGCAACATGTTTTTAATTACGAATTACAAGTTTTGTCAAGATTTTACTATGGATTCAACTGTTGTAATTTATTACTTTTATGATTTTGTCTTAGTTACTTTTAGTGTGATGTAGTTAATTATAAATTTTTCTATGAACATTGAATACAATTAGCCGAGGACAAGCAGAAAAACCAAGCAAAAATGAGAAAACCACACAAATAACTAATTAGCCGCCAATATTACATATTATTGCATATTATTTCGATAGCGGAGCTATAAAGGGGCTTCGATTGGATTTGTTATAATAATCAATCATTCATGAGAGGACTGATTTATATGTCTCAATAAACAGTTGTATGTGTATTACATTTGATATACGGTCTTTTTCATCCGCCAGCACCTATCCTGAAGGGCCTAGGATCTCGAAACGTCGCGGATGAAAGGTTGTGGTTGTTCTTCGCGAGGGGGCGCCGCTTTGCGCGCCGCCGCCGCGGGGGGGGGGGGTTTGGATTGCGGGCGAAGGCGCGCGCCGCCGCCACCCCGGCCGCGGAACGCGAGACCGCTCCCATTCCGTCGGTGCGCGTTGGGACGGCTGCATGTCGGAGAAGAGCTGGCGGCCGTCTTGCGATGTCACGGGACTGGGCGGGGCGGGCCGTCGCCCGTCGGGTGTCCTGACAGGACAAGTCGTTGTGCGCGTGCTGTAATGAGTGCCCCGTTGCCGTCGCCGAGCGGAGTGACCGGCCGATTTGCTGCTGCTGTTGCCTGCGATCCTAGTTCGACAACTTTTCGCACTTGTACCCATTGCCAACGGATAAGATGGCTGCCGATGCGGCGCCCGGCGCTCAAGGGTAAGTGGCGCGCGGGCTGATCCTGCGCCACCTCTTGCAGGGACAGCAGCAGTCTGTAGGTTAATATTCCTGCTTATTAAGAAATTACACAAAGTCACCTTGCACGCGCTACTGGAGCCTATTATTGGGGTGCTCATGATGTTTATGCAGTACCCAATTCACTTTAGATCTATCTGAGCAGTTAATCTAGACTAGTAGTAAGTTTAAAAATCACAGGGTACACACCCCTCTAGCGCGTTTTCACGCCATATCTCCGCACCTCATTCCACAGTCGACGCAACATCAACACAACCTATCCTCCATCAATCTCGCCTTCGACATTTCTTGGTCGCACTCGTATCTTCTAACCAGAAACTCGGTATTGATTAGCGGGTGTTTACATGTGCCCTATCAGTTTTAGTCTCGGCCGGAAATTCTTTTTCGGTTGAGGGGCGTGGTGTTAACCTTCGCCTCTGCTGCCCAAGCCCATCCCTGAATCATCCTCATTTTCCGACGTCCTCCAAATAATCGCCGGTTTGCGCTAGGATGTACAACAACTAACTAGATTCTCGGAATATGCATTGTTTGTTGGCTCCGAGTGTAAAAAGCGATGCGTCGTCTGTTTGTGACTCGTTTCAGGACAACGGCAAGAGCGGCAGTGGTGCGGGTGATTTATGTCGCTTTGGTCACGCTGATATTTTTGGTCGCAGCTGAGGTTGATTGGCGTGCGTGTTTCTGCTTGTGAGAAAATCATGTTGGCACTGTGCTGTAAATGCTGCATAAAGACGATAAACAAGCTGCATTGTTTTAAGTGTGCAGGATGTGTAGCAGAAGAGCAGCGTTTGGGTTTTGTTGAGGGGGCGGTGGGTTACACCTACATCTATCACACGTATATAGGTGGTGCAACACCTTCCGTGGTTGTAGGTTAGGAATGGTTACGCCCTTTTTGTAGTGATAGGTTTTTACGTTAATTCATCAATCATAACTTTTCTTCAAATTAAATTCCCCAAATATCTCTTTTGCTGGATACAACTTTTTATAACACTCATTACGTTTTCCAATAAATCTTCCTTTTCTATAACTTGATTTAAATTTCGAAGTAATTCAAAGCGACGTTTATTTGATATACCTAACAACTGATATTTATTAGTATACGTGAAATATTATTTCTTGCTATCTTAATACTAAGTTAGACATAAATTGAGTGTGTTGAATTCAGTCGTGTTGCTGATGTTTCGTTGTTGCTCTCCGAGAATAACAAATTCTTGCCTGTTTTTGGGGGTGCGGTGGGCTATTGATCCGCAGCACACAACTGCTTGCAGCACACGTACGTGCGGTGGCAAAGTTGGCCTCTGTGCCTTCATTCTTCGGTGGCGTTTTACGCGCCGTCCCCGTTTGCCGCTGCGAGGAACAGCTGCTTCGTCCCATGGTCCTCGCGCCGTGGAGCAATGTGCCGACAAACCGCTCCCATGTTACCTGTGTCACGATGGACATTTATGGATATTTATTGGGTATTTTTTGCATCTGCCACTTGTCTATAGATGACTATAAGTCTTGTTCCTACAATTTACAACATGAGCGCGAGAAACACTTTGAATGGTTTCCAGAGCTACGATCTCATTTAATCAACTGAAGAACAGGGTAAATCTTTTAAGATTTTCATACATTTTTGATCGCTACTGTTCTAGACATTTTCCTAGATTTCCCACTTATTTTGGAGGGCTTTTAAATAGGTTTGTGATAATTTTGATAAATTTGAAGGTAATTATTGCGTTGGGTGCATTCTGCACGTGCACAAAAGGTGGGCGTGGTCAATGTGCACTTCTGACATTTAAGTTCAAGCGACGCGTGCGTAGGATGCGCAAGGTTCAAGGATTTAAATACTCAAGGATGCGTCACACTTGAAAGAATCTAAACGGATATTTTTTTCCTTGGCTTCGGCAAATTCGGTTTGTTTAATTTCTTTAGATTTTCTGATATTAAATATGCGATGCCTTGACGGCCCGATTTTTTTCGTTCTGCCAACATTTCCTTTAGTTGTCTAACGGAAATCTGATTGCCCCCTCCGCTGGAAATTTCGGAAGCTCGTGCAAGCATGGTAATAATTCTTAGTATCGCACCATTTGTTTCTTCTGCCTGCGCTACGCTTCGAGCCTCTCCTAACGAGATAAAATGCAAGTTTTCCGGTCAAATATTGATACAGTAAGCGTCGTGGAAATTAAACGCCTTCTGCGTTTGCTCGCTTTTTTGCGCGTTTTTGCTCTCTTTGCATGCGGTGTAATTAGATAATAAATGCAATTTAAAATCATTGAAGCGTGGTAATTAATTAATCGGATAAAATGTCCTTGTGTGAGCGGCGGCGGCGCTTAATTAACATTGATTAGGGTTGCAGCGTTTACGGACGCTGTGGACGAACTATGCAATGCTTGATTAATTGCGCGCGGATTTATTAAGCGTGCCATGTACGCGCAAACAGGAGAAACTAGTGCTGAAAAAAGCGCTGTATTTAAGTTTGCGCTGATCATTAATTAATTAACAACACATTTGTTACACCTGTACGCAACTACGAAGCGGAGACATAAGTGAGTGCTATTCATTTGTTTTTGTTTCTTGAGTATCTTGGGCAAAAACGTGCGAATGTGAATGTGCACTGTCTCTGCTTCGGGGGGCAGCTTTCTGCTCGTTGACACGCAGGGCACACTCGTACACACATATCGTATCGATTTACATCGTTGCTCCGCGTTACGCTGCGTCTCCGTTTTCGTCTTTTATCCTTGGGACGCACGACGCCGGGCAACGCCGCAAGCCGCCTTCTCGGCCTTCTTGCGCGGCGTGTGCAAAAATGCGATTGGCATTTGGCATCGGCGGCGGATCCGCTCACGCCTGCGATAAACTACGATGTCCGACAAACCAATCTCGCTACTTTATAAAGCTTGCCCGCTGGCGAGCAGCGGAAAGGGCGGCTGAGGCGGCAAATACTATGAGAAGAACTTTTCAATCCGCTTGAATTACATTGCTTTGTTTTAGATGTGTAGACCTTTGCTGATTCTTGACTAGAGAATCAGACATCTTTGATACACCGATAGAATGCATTCATAGCAGCTTTAATTCTAAAGCAGATATTGACACTGTATTTTGTTTCAGGTGATTTTGGAGGTTCGGGCATATCATTCACCTCCCGCCCTTGCTTTCGACTCTGACGATATGGTAAGTGTTAAGAACTACCATTCGAAAAACCTCCGATAATCGAAACATGCTGTAGAATTGGTCCAGACTTTGTCAAATGTCAACATTTACGTGTCTCACATCCTAACCTTCAAATTATGCCGCCCCCAAATGCGATCACGTTTTCAATATATTTCGTATAAACTTTATTTTACACCTTCTCGTAGGAACCACCAAGTAAAGGCAATACCTATAGTTGTATTAGTTTTCGTTTAAAGGAAGCTGACGTTGATTTCTTCAAACTCTTTGAATTTGAATAAATCGGCTCTTCTAACACGCGCGCCACTGGCACGTTGTTGGTGGCACGTTGCTATGCGCCAAAATACGAGTTTACCGCAGCGGGCGCCGCCCACTTGGGCGGCAACGAAGTGCGATATTAATGCCATGCAATCACACTCCCAAAAGTCTCCCCAAACATTCACCAATCATCCGCTTTTTTTAATCGAAACTTTATATTTTCATAGATAAGGCTCGATTACGAAGTCATCACTGGTTTTCGTGAAGCAGGAAACAGTTCAGGAGTGCAGATTAGATAAGACAACTTGAGTGCTCCTTGCTAGACCAGAATGTCTTTAATCGATTCCAATTTAGGTCAGATCTGTTTAGCAACAGAATTAATTCAACGTCAAATTTTCACAATCATAGATTTTAAATTGATTCCAACCCATTTCAAGAGGAATAACAACTTCCAACGCTGCGTTGAGGGATTTTGATTCTCAGTTTTTGTTTCCTCTTGTCGTACTTTACGTTGATTTGGCATAACTCTGAATGTTTAGTCTGTCAGTAAAACACTTTTAGTTGAATTCTGAATATTAGAAATGGAAATTAAGGGATTTGATTGCAAATAAAGCAATACAACACTATCCGCAGCATTAGAGCTGATTGGATGCGGCGTTCAAGTGCATTCAGGTATAATTCGCGTAATTGTATTGCATTGTTGACGTGGTTGACGTGAGTGGGTTCTACGAGACACCGGGTGGCACCGGGAAACGCGTTGTGTAATCATATAATAAACTTAGTTTTCAATTGTTTCATCAACTACTCTGGGTTGCTCTGTGCAGGACTTGTGTTAATCGCACCAAAGTGAACTTGTATTGCTTTCACATCCCTGATTGAGTTTAATGTTTGGTATTTCTGTCACTTAATGAATTTGGGAATTTCTGTGCCATATGCATCGGCTAATCTAGCCTAATCGGGAATGTTGGCAAATGCCGTTTCAGGTATGAAGGGAATTTAAAGCACTTTTGAATGTTAATGTTAAATATTTCTTAGGGTTTAGTAAGTATAGCGACATTTTCTTAGTTAGTGTTAAAGAGTTGAGGAGAAGTTTCTCTAGTCGTTATTTAGTATAAAAATACATGATATAAAGGTTAAGCATCCTTATCACCAAGCTACTTAAGGCGCTTATGTCAGCACAGTATCGAAGCAGAAAAACCTTAAACAGAATATATTTGATCAACTTTAAAGCCAAGTCCTAAATTGTTATAATCCATTATTTTTGAGATGCTCCTTAAATGGTGTGTATGCTTTGTCCTTACCGTGTGTTAATGCATGATTAGTGGGTCGAGAGAGTGTATCCTTTGTCTAGCGCGAGCCGCCTGCCGCGACGCCGGCGCTCGAGATGCGGCGTGCCACGCCCGCTTCTCGACGGCGGGAGCGAAGGCGGCACCTTTTTGCCGCAATAGATAGTTAACCAGATTCGACCCAGAAACACTGCGCCCGCCGCACCTCTTTAAACAAGCCATGTGTGTTAATATGTATGAAATTTAATGAAAAATCGGCAACAACTCCAAGAAAATGTTCAACATTTTATGTATGTTTTCCGGTTAATTTGATGCATTTCAAATATTACTCGACCCCTCAATGTAGAGCTAAGATGTTTGCTGTGTCTCTTGAGGTGTCATAGAGGGTAGATTAGTTTTCATGGCGTGGTTCAATTTCCTTGATGCATCATTGTTTGCTCGTTAGCATCATTACATTGAGAGGAAGTTTACACCATCTCGGTTTAGTTCGGTGTATTGGGTGCAGTGATGGGGCGGCATCTGTTTTTACCGAGTATGCTTCTGGTTGGGAAGGGTTGCGTTTTTTTTTGTAGTCGCATCTGGTGCGTCGGCCGAACAAGACGTGACGAGACACCATCGATCGAAGGCGGCCTGTAAAAATAACCGCTCGGGGGGCGGCGCGTTTTGCTTGTTTTTGATTGCATGGCAAATGAAATATCGCTTAGCTTACCTTACTCAATTTACGCGCGACTATGGAGTTCCTGCCAAATTGCAGTTTGCATCGAAACACGGAATAATTGGACGGAAGATATGAATCGGTTTTAATTGGATGGCAGCTTTTTTCTTTGCACTATTTTGTGCCAAATTAATTTATTCTCACCGATTACTTTCGATGTGTGCGACGTGACGAGACAAACGTTTTATTTGTTAGACTACATTCAGGAAGAATCATCCAACTAGGGAGACTTAGGTATTCGATGCGCTTTCTTTGGCGCTTCGAGAGTATCCCAAATTTAAGATGCATTATTCAAGCCACGTTCTCGTTTTGCTTTGAGATTTTGCAGATAACCTCAAAACGCACGAATTATGCGACAAATCACCGCTGCTTACACAGCTTACTGTGCTCCGCGTCATTATTATAGCTTATATTGATGGCTTTCTAAGGGGGGCGTTGCCCACGACCGATCTGATTTAGAAATCACAAAAAATCTTTACAAATATTGCATGAACTATAAAATCACATTAAAGTATTTCAAATAAAACGTGCACATTTACATTTTATGCTTCCCGCTACTTAATACTGAGATATTCTTATTCTCGTATACTGCCTACTTAGTCTTAGTCCATGAGGTCATAGCATGACCCACTTCCCTTCACACTTCAGATGAAGATATCAAGAATGGGTTAACAGAAGCTTTAATTCCTCTGCTTTTGCTTACTTCTAGTTTGGTTTAGTTTCCGGTGGAAAATCACATCGGAAAGTTGGGTGGTAGCAAAAGTGGCGGTTTGTAGGTAGTAGGTTACGGCGGTTGCTGCATTGTTCGCGCTTTTAAAATCTATATAGGAAAAGGTCTTTTATCCAGGCGCAGCCGTTGTGCATTGTGTGCCGAGGGGCTAACTGTGGACGACGGCGGTAGCGGCGAGAATGCTTATATTCTTAACCGCCACCAGCAGTTCCTCCTCCCTGGTGGAAGCGGTTTAGTTCTCTGTTCCAATTTCAAACAATCATTATAGCCAACTGAATTGCCATAGCTATGTGAATTGCTAGAAATGGTCAACATCATCAGAATTGCCGCGTGATATAAACCATGAACCCATATCGTAAACTGTATTTAATTAGTGTGTTTTGATGCAATAACTTTCATTTTCATCCGATTTACTTTCATTGCCTCATTACTATACTCATTTTAAATCGTCGAAATAAGTGCGTGGTTTTCGAAATCCACTCAAAAAATCATTATCTACGCGTGTCGTGTAATACTAACTGTAGCAGTTGATGCAGTAGAAAGAAAAGCGCCGCAAAGTTGTGTAAGCCGCAGAAAGGTGTGGCATTCAAGCGGAGCGCCGCCGTTGCCGCCGTCTTTAGTGCAAGTTCTACGCCGCCGGATGGCGCATCATGTGGCATGAGCCGCAGTTGCGAAAGGATTACCGACCCGACCGCATGCGCCACCTAACGGGCCATTCGCCGCATCCTCGCCTTCGTCCTCGATCGTTCGCCCGAAATATCTTACCAGCCTTATTGATTTCCATCCGCGCGTCGCTGTTTTCGGCTGCTATATAGGATCGTGGAGAATATCATGTGTACGCATTTAATTATTTAAGCGTGTAAAATGATTCTTGATCCTTTTTTATGTGGTTCATTTTCGCAGAAACGTGAAGAATTAGCTTTCTCGTGTTTCAAATTATTGTTCAATTTTTAAAGGTTTTTCACTTCGCTTTTTTTTTGTCTTACTTGTGACCGACTTGAAATGTTTTTAGTTTAACATTTTAGCGTTTAAATCTAATGGAAGTCCGAAAAAAGCGGGAAAATCTTAAAAGAACTGAATTGTCACGCCGCATTCGTGCGTGAAACGCATTGTTTGACTTCAGTTCGTTTTACTAGTATTGAGGGCGCTCAATGGTCGGGAGGCTTTGGAAAAGTAATTGAAATGAAAGTCTTGGCTTTTCAATTGCTAATTTCTTGCATTTTGAGAAAGTTTACAGACTTCTGCAGCGTTGGGCATTTGCATTGTAATGTAATTGGTTATGCGCTTGAATCGTAACTATTTTAACCTTTCAATTAACATTGCAATTTAAGGGGAAATATTGAGCAAGTTAATATTTTTATAAAATGATTTCCAACGTATTAACCCTCTTCTTTATATTTGCAGGACACAGTATGGCCCCAGCACACCGGCACACCTCAGGGAGAAGTCTTGTTCTGTCGATCCTCTGCCTACAAGCCATATGTCTTCAAGTCACCAGTGGTAAGGATGTTTTCTAATTAAAAAATACTCCTATGTCTAAATTGAATAAAAAGGTTGAAATGTGTTGTTATAAAAGTACATTGTTAAGCTATCATTGTTCCTGGGCGTTTCCGTTAGCTCAAGAGTAATCTTCTTTCCCACCTCTTACCCATTGCAATTTAATAATCCAACACAATAAATGTTTATTTACACTCCAACTATTTAGGTTTGTATTTAAATTTTTAATTCTTTTGTGTGCTACAAAATGATCGTTTTGGGGCAAATGCGCGTTATTTTATTGCCAACCGCTTTTCGTTTTACGATGGGGGAGTCGTTAAAGGATTACATCGGAAATATCGATATAATCGGAATTTGAAATGATTCAGGTGCTATAGGCAAATTTGCTAGCATTGGAGGATACAGATAATCATGAGGTTATTACGAATATATTGATGCGCAGCCTGAGAAGCCTGAGAAGTGGAAAAGGAATGGAAAGGAGTGGCGAGGAAATTTAAAAACATGATACATCTTTTCTGTATTTTTCCTGTGAATCTGAAACCTGACTTTGGATTTTTAGTTAACTAATGTGGAATTTCTTGATAATTTCAAATTTGTAATCCATTTGTGAAAATAAGGCATTATTTTAAATGATTTTCATCATAAATTGCAAATTTAAAACGAAAGTAGATTTTCGATGTAGCAATCTTAAAATTTGCTGCCCGCTTCGTTCTAAAGATGATACTTTCCGAGAACATTCTGAAATACGAAGTCAGAAGCTCGAAGTCTGGGCTGCGAATTGGACCAAATTTAAAGAAGAGGTGTATTATATCAATAAATAATAATAAATACAATTGTAAATGTCATTAACAGATAAGCTTTGTGTTTTGCCCATATTAGTGAGAGACTCATGGAAATGATCCACTGAATTCGTGGATAACCTATTTTTGCATATTTCTGAGGCACTTTGAAAATATTTAATGCAGAATAAGTTTGCGTATTTCCTCTCTAAGAGATTGCTTCATTAGGTTCGCATTGTTTTGCCCCATATTGGCATCATTTGTAGGTCGGTGGGTCTTCAGCTCGAAGGACAAAGTCCTCGGTAGCTGGGGATAAAGGGAGTGCGTTGCAACATTGCGAATCAATATTTCATCCCTCACGGCAAGCGTGTGGCTGTTTCGTGCATTCCCGATGAGCATCGTGCTTAAGAAGGACTAACTACTCTCGCCACCGTGTTGGGTTGTCAGTCGCCAGCCATCTCCGCCGCACGTCGGTTTTCACCATCGCGACCGCCTCACACGCTTCGCGACGAGTCCCGCAATTTGGGAGCACAACGGCGACGCGATTCCTCGCGCGCGCCACGCGCCTCTCCCGATCGCGCTTGACGCCATGGTCGCCGTCGCCATCTGCTGCATTCTGGTGTTGCTGGCTGTCTTCATCGTCCTCATTATTGTCGTGGGACAGTCAATGGGAGACCCGCGCTGACACGGGTAGGGGCGGTGGAAGAGAGGAAAGCCATCGCCTCGAGATAACCAGTTGCAAGAGGAGCAGAATGAGTATCCAGAGAAGGGACAGTGGTCCAATACAGGGTATTAATTCACATGTTACATATCGACCTGAAGGAGGCCAGCTCAGTATGTTGCGAGGGTACTCGGAACGATGGGGGAGAAGAACATGCACTAAGTAATAAAAACAGTTGATTGCGCACATATCCAAGTAAAATTACCACATCTGCAAAGCACAAGTGTTTCCGCCTTCTTGGCTCACCTCAGGCTTGAGTTGCGGGGAAAGTGTTGGAAGCGTGGAAAAATGTGCAGCGCGTGCCCTTCAGCAATAAGTGCGGTGCGACAGCGGTGGCAGTCTTACTTTGAACATCTTGCCAACTCTCCCTACACTTCACTTCATACGCCACTTCTGCGAAGAACAAAAATCGCGACTCAACCTAAGGACCAGCGCTTGCAATTAATGCACTTCAGGCAACTTAGAATCACTTTGGAGCAAACTTAAACTGTCCAGAAACGTCATAAACTGTTTGAAAACGGAAAATTGGAATTCAATTTTAACGATTCGAAAATATTTACCATTTGCTCATAATCGTTTTGGGAATGTTCTTATTAAGGAGTTGGAATGATTCGCGATAAGTTGCAATCATTTGCAGCAACCAGCATCAAGCAAAGTTCTATTTCTAGATTTTTATGTCCAGCAATGTATACCTAAGTGTTTCCACTCGTAACTTTAGGTTAGCAACGTTTTGTAAACGTCAGTAATGTGCATTTTACAATTTCAAATTTTACTCCACACAATACAGTGACTATTTTGTTCAAATCTGCGAGCACATCAAAGTTGCAATGTTTCATTTTACGTGTGACATCATATAAACAATACCTACTTAAAGTGTTGTAATTGTTGTTATCAATGTTAATCTTAGACGGAATCAAACTCTAAGATTAAAGCAATACTAGTGCCAATTGTTATTACCACCAAATATGGAACACAAAACGGAAGATATCAAAACGTACAAACAGTATCAATGTTAGTCAACTAATGGGACACTAAATCGTTAAAAACAGACAGACATAGACAAATATTAGGATGAGTGGCTTAAACTGTTTTTAGAAATGTTATATTTGTATGTCTATATGAAAATATTGATATTATACACTTGTAAACAAGTATTGCAGTTGTGACGATTGATTATTAGCACACGTGAATTGTTTAAATGTGCCATTAAGCACAACATGCAACAGAAGAGTATTATTATACTTGCGTGCATTTATAAGATATTTGTAAGGATTTATTGTGAGGTTGTAAGTTTAAATGGCGATAAATATTTTCTAATAAAATTACCAAAAAAGCAAACATTTTTATTTGCGACATTTTTTATTTCCGCATGTGATTTAATATTCAATCACATCATTTACATCAGTCGCAGAAAATATTATCGATCGGTATATTTTTAGCTACTTTAGTTTCTGCTTGTCTGAAAACATCAAAACGCATTTCACTCTTCAACCGCCTCCGCGTTTCATGTGGAATTTATTTCGGTAGATTTCGACATACTCGACACATCCGACACTAATCCGCCTCTGAACGCGATGGAAATCATGAAAGTCGAAATGATGCCACTGCGATATACGTGAGCGAAGGATGTTTGTTTGCGCCCGTAAATTTCGACCATCTCGACTTTTCTTTGGTCTTAGCTCTGCTTGCAGCAGGTGTACTAATACCGCAGTGTGGGGCAAATACGCGATGAAACGACAGGAGCGAACCAGGAAAACAAACAATCCGCGGAATATTGCGCTAGATGAAAAGGAACATGGAAAAATCGAAGCGCAATAAACAGAGTTTCCGAATTTCATTTTATATTTAGCGCATGACAGCATTCTATTCAATTAAGTGTTTGGGAGTTTTTCCAGTGTTTATTTATCCTAGAATATTTATATCTGTGTTGAAATCCCACTTCCAATAATTTTTCTCCGAATAAACTTTATGATTTCTACTTGTACATATTCCAGTTTTGCTTGTCGGTTTATCGTTCGCTAGCTGGTAAAGTTCAAGGCATCGTAAACCCCATAAAATATAAGCTGTATTTGATAGGAAGTGAAACTCTCATTGGGGATTATGACGGAAATGAAATTGAAACTGAAGGGAGCAGGAGGTTTACAGCGCGTTCGGGGGCGGTTATAAGGTGATATTGCTTTGGCAGCATTTCTGCTTGATGGGCGGCCTAATTTAAGCAGCAAAATTGTTTACATACACAATTTCAAACCGTTCCAAGTCCGAACCTTACGCTTTAGCCTGGGTACTAATGTTGCTCTTGCCTATGTTTCTGCCACTGTTTCATGTCATGTACTTTGATCTGCGCGGCCTTGGGCATCAAATGCATGAATAATTCACTAGTTATAGCAGAAGAAAATGAAGAAAGCATTTGCTAGTCGTTTGTCATCCCGAGAGTAGTGTTCAATCTTCATCGTCAATTTAAGGCTGGATGAGCGGGTGGTATTGGACTGGAAATATGTATTCCAGGCATACTCTACGGAAATTGATCATCATCATGGCGGAACTGGCTCGAAATAGACCAGAATCCATTACCATACCCCTGCAATCAGTGTTAGCGTTTTGGAAATAGTTAGAATTAGTGGTAGCAAAATTCGAATTCCTTTCCAACCGACAGTTGCTTTTAAATGTCCCATTTTCCGCTCCATCCGATATCTTTCTGATATACGTAAATGATTTACCACATGTAAGGAAATAGTATCCAACACTTTCTACTAATGTGTTTTTCCCTGTGTACAGAGTGCGATCAGACATTCGTGAGTCGGCCGGGTGGTCCGCTGAACGGCACCTTCCACGCCCCGGAGTTCCAGAACCCACGCGGCCACTCCCGGCAGTGTTTGTACACGTTTCTCGCCGGTCCCGGCCAGCGCGTCGAGATCGTGTTCACGGGTTTCGGACTGCGCGGAAGTCCACCTGAGTAAGTCACGCCCTGCAAGCAAATACCCCAATAAAATCCACGTCAACTAAAGCTGAACAATCTCAATTTACGACACGCTACTGTGGGTAAAACTAAAACCATTGCAATCAATATCAAACTCATCATCTTAGCATTTTTCTTTCTTCCATTGGGTTTGGTTTCAAAATTGTAGGGACATTGCTGTAAGAATATATTGCATATACATTAAGCGAGTAGGATGGTTAAGGTAGTGCTAGATTTTTTAGTTTTGACAACAAATAACATTTACATGACGCTTGTTTGAGCCCCAAGTGGACTGACTGTATCGGATCATACAGAAGTAATTCATGTTTGGCATCTGTCTGAATGTCCCGGACTGTGCACGTCCTGTGTGTTTAGCTGATTTGTAAGTGGTGTAATGCAATTGTTGAGACAAAAGAAATACCAACAACTAATTGCGCAAAATATACACATGGCGATTCGCTGACTGATTGTTCTTGTTGTTGCCGCACCTTCTCCTCTCAGTGGATCTGCGGTGGGAGATCTCCCTGCGTGAGTACAACGACTGTCTCTGCCTCTCCCTTCCTGAAGTTTTCACTCTTTTTATTGCAATTTTTGCAACATTTGCAACTTTTCAAATTAAACTACACGCACATATACGGCACCACACAGTTTAAACGTACCTAAACAACTATTTTGCATCGATTTATTGTTTCCCTTTTTCGGCTGCGCGGCCCGCGGCTTGTTTTCTGACACACCCAGCATCCGCACTGATGGAATTATTGAGTGGAATGCACATGGAAACATCCGTTACGTATTTATTTCTGGCGCAGCAAAGTTTTTTGCGTGATATTTTGACGTATTGGAAAAATGGGGCTGTATTTTCAAAGCGGATACATATTGAACACTCTGCATATTGCATGGTTGTTGGGGAAATTTTTATATAAACTTAAAAATAGTAACTATTTTTATCTACCTTTTAAACTCTTTATATCTCGGCATGCTTCATTATTTAAATTATTTTGCATGATTTTTAATCACTTTCGAACTGTTTTGCTCACTTTCGAGTATTCTTAATTTGTGCATTTTAGAATCTTTCATTCACCAACACAAGTCAGCACTGACGTCCTGTAAATTTTTACAAGGTCCTTTGACTTTATGATGATACAATCAACGTTAGCACAGCGGTTTTTTGTAGTTAGTCATTTTATATTCTCTATCTTTACTCACTTCTGGATGCCACCACTACTGCTTTCCTCATATTTCACTTTGACTTATTACCTAGGGGAAGGTTGCTTCGGCTGAATTCTCCTGAGAACCGAACTAAGACTTAAGCATCCTTTCCCATTTGTAAATGGAATGTTTGAGAGTGGAAGGAAGTTAATTGCGGTTCTGGGGTTTGTAGTTGCGTGCATGAGTACATGGACGTGTACTCGGAGGTGGTGAGGCCGGAGCCGGCAGAACTAATCAACTCGCCGTTCGGTGGTCGCTTTTGCGGTCCAATTCCACCCCGCCGACGCGTCTCCTTCTACCGGGTGATCGCGCTCGCTTTCTACACCGACAAGAACGCATCCACGGCGGATCTCTTCACCGGCAGGTTTACCTTCATCAATGACTGTAAGTTCGCCTACCAGCCAAACTGATGGTGGTATTGATTCACTTATTGATGTTTATGTCTGTGCAGCGGAATATCAAGTTGGGACACCGGTGGCTAACACACCGTGCAGCTTTCTCGTCAACGGCTCGGTGAAGCCCAGCGGGGCGCTGCTGTCGCCGACCTATCCGGGCGCCTACCCGAAGGCGCTCGTCTGCAACTACCAGTTCCTAGGCAACGAAAACCAGAGGATTCGATTAGAGTTCAGAGATTTTGATCTCTTCTACGGCGGGCCACACTGCCCGTTTGACTACGTGCGCGTCTACGACGGCGCCGACAACCAGTCGGCCATTGTCGGCACCTATTGCGGCCAGCAGCGCAATCTGGTGCTCTACTCGTCCCGCTCGTCGCTGCTGGTCACATTTGTCACCCTCCCACGCACTGCCAATACTCAGAACAGGGGATTCAAAGGCATATTCGAGTTCGCCAATTCTTTTACCAAGTTAGGTACGAATCACGCAGCATTTCTATTTTCTATATTCTCTTTTGTCGTTCAAATTATAACTACATTTATTAACTCTGCTTTCTAATTGATAGACTTTATAAAAAAGAACGAGGGTGTGCATATCCGCGGCTCGGAGTGCGATCAAAAAATCCTCTCGAAGAAGGAGTCCACTGGCTCCGTGTATAGTCCCAACTATCCGTTCCCGTACATGCCAAAGCTCGTGTGCCGTTACTTCATCTACGGCATGCAAGATTCCCAACACCTGGAGCGCGTTAAGCTCGAGTTCGATATGCTCGAAATACCAAAGGGTCCCAAAGGAGAGTAAGTGCTTTCTCAATTCACACTCAGGCCCTATTTGCAGTTCAATTGTAACCATCAATAAATTCCAGTTGCTCTGAGGGCTATTTGAAGATTTACACAAAAGGACAAGAGACGACGGATTCGTATGACAAGTTCGATCACGAACTGTGCGGCGAATTCAACAATACTCAGGTGCAGGTCGTTGTCAGTGAAGGACCACGCATGGTGCTTGTTTTCAGTAGCGGAGAGAAGATGGGACGTGGATTTAAAGCGAATTATACATTTGAAACAGGTAAGCATCAGCCGTTTAAATTACTACATGGATCCATTTGTAATCGTACTCTAGTAATTGTATGTTTTCTTTACATTTAAAGAGTATCGCATTCCGGGCACTGCCGCTCCTGATGGCAGCTGCACGTTCACGTACCGCAGTGCCAGTAAAAAGAAAGGGGAATTTAACTCGCCAAGGTACCCTTCTAATTATCCAAGTGACACCAATTGCACGTACACTTTTCTTGCCACGCCCAATGAGCAGGTGATTTTGATCTTTGACAACTTCAAAGTTCGTGCGGATTCGGCCAATTCTACGGTTGGCTCCTATGGGTACGAATTCTATCACAATGCTTTCAATCTTGCTTTAAACATTGCGTATTCTTGTAGAGCTTCAGTGTGTCAAGAAGATTGGCTCGAAATTTTCAACATATACCGCGATGGTACCGAACGCATTGTAGGCCGTTTCTGCGGTATGACTGCACCCGGACCAATCGAGTCCAACAGAGGTGCTATGGGCTTAAAAATTGTGTTACACGCGGATGCTGATGGGGTATACAGCGGATTTAAAGCCAGGTACACGTTTGAAACAGCAAAGTCCATCTTTGGCGATTGCGGGGGTAACGTGAGCAGCCTCGATTATGGCGTTATTAGTAGCCCCAACTTCCCAGAGAACTATGACGGGCCCACGAAAGGGCCAGCGTCCAAAACTTGCAATTGGTATATTAATGTGCGTCCTAAGTATAAGATTCTTCTCGATTTTGAGAGTTTTGCTGTGGAGGGTGATCCAGTCGGTAAGGGAATGAAATAAATTTTAGGTTTATAAATTTTTTTGTTATTGGATTTACGTGCGCTTTAAGGACGTGGTTGCCCTGCTGCGGTACTTCGGCTATGGACGAACATGGCCAACTCACCAACCGAGCTTTGTGGAGAGAAGGCAGTCAGCGACAAGTGGCAGTATCTCTCCGATTCGAACGCAATTCGATTTAGGTACTGAACACATGCATTACTATGGGTTGTATTGATATACTTTGTTGACTCTTGTGTGAGGGTGTGAATGTGTGTGTTTATAGTTTTATAACAGCGGATAAAGCGGTGGGAGCGCAGGGATTTCGCGCCGTGTGGACCGAGGTGCAAGAGGGGCCTAGTTGCGATGAGTTCCAGTGCAAGACAAGTAACTTCTGCATCCCCAACAAGCTGCGCTGCAATGGCGTGAACAATTGCGGCGCCAGCGACCGCTCAGACGAAGCCGACTGTGAGTGATGCCACAATGGTTACTATTTTACTATATCAAATATCGAAATTTTCCACGATTTCCGAACGGCGAAAATCCGACAAATTTCGGCCACCTACAACTACTTTCACTCTCTATCTCTATATTGCTTCACTGTATCTATATTCCTAGTGGTATCGTAGATCGCAGAGACAAAATTTCAATACCTGCACCATATTTTCGTATTAATTGTATAACAATTGATCGTTGGCGAATTCGGACGTTGGCTGCCAATCTCCTAATCGATTGATTGATGCATGTCTTTGGCTGCTTGCTGCAACTTGGGGAGTGATACTGAATTTGCACACAGTCACATTTTGTTTGTTTTGCAAACTAGGATCGTGTTAGCGGTATATACAAATACTTTGTAAGACCTAGGTACATTGCGTTGACTTGCTGCCTTGGTTAGTGACCATGTTGTACTATTGTAATCTCTGTGCGGCGGGCATTGATTTGTGTTGAGCTGAGTGGTGGCAGGTGTGTGTGAGGTTTGTCGCTTTGTGGCTGTATTGGCTCTCTTGGTGTACCAGGTGGGTCGCGCGCATCGCCACGCACCGGGGGCAACCCGTCCACCACCGCCCTGCTCCTGCCACCACTTGTCTTGGTGGCGCTGTTGCTGCGGCTGGCGTGATGCCCCACAGTTGTACAAGAACAGCATGCTTCTCTCACGCTCACGTGAGTCCTTCTTACTTTGTTAAATTTCATTCATTCGCCAAATCAGATCCCACCAAAATTGCCTATGTACTCATTGGTTGTTATGTTTTTGGTTCGGATTCTTGGCATCATTCTGCATCGACACTACCAACATGATCACTGTCATCCGTCATGTGTAGCCTCGCACGTTTTAAGTTTGTCATGCGTAGTAATCAGCATCATTACGTGAATGTTGTACTTGTGTTGTGCGATTGCCCTGCGGCTGTTACTGATTTCTTTCTTTGGGGGTGTTGTAGGTACGGTGGAGGCACCGCCGGAAGACTACTCGTTGGTGCTGGGCGTCGCGTCCGCCGTGCTCGGCGCCGTCCTGCTGACGCTGTGCGTCCTCTGCCACCGCAAACGGAGGCGGCGTCGACGCAGTAGCGGCGCCTGCAGCGGGCCCTTTCAGCTGCCCGTCCCGGGCGCGGCGTCTGCGTCCTCCTCCATCCATCGCCGGCCAGCATCCGTGCTACAGCACCAGCACGACCTCGGCGAGCGCTACGCCAGCGTCGACAGCGTCTGATGGTTGCCGCCGCGCGCCACGCCCGCCGCCAGCAATACGCAACGCATACAGGGTCGCACGCGATTTGATTCTAATAATGTTACGCGCGTTTTTTATTACCGATCATCATCGTCGTCGTCACCGTCAGCTCGACTAATCTTAACGAACACAAACGATACAATAAACTGTTACGCTCGACGCCGACGCCGACGTCGCAGCAGTCGCCGAAGATAGATAACGCATTGAACAGAGAACGCGAATTGTTGCAAACGACGTGCAACATGCGAGGCGCTTTATGAAGACAACCACAACCATTACCTTGGTTCGAACCCAATCAACGCCGGTGATCTTTTATCTACCGCTCTCTGCCTTTTTCTCGCCTCCCTCTCTCTCTCTTTCTCTATCTTCCTCACTCTCTCTCTCTCTCTCTCTCTTTCTCTTCTCAATCTTCACTCTCTTTCATACATCGATAACGTAACAATAATCTGACGACGCCAATCAATCACTACACTCACCCTAAGCCCGGATGCAACTGGTAGCGTTTGTCGTTTGTGCCATAACTCAGTTTTCCATACTTGACATGAAAAAGAAAGAACAACCAGAGACAATCTGAATCTAATCTTCCAATTATCGTAGTGACAAGTATTTAATAAATTAAAGTAAATGTAAATAAAAGCGCGACAATTCGAATTTAGCTCAATTATTAAACACACGTGACGCGTGACTAATTTGGCAGCTATTTCACCAACAGACAGGATCCACGCACTGACAAAGCGTCGCGGTACACGCGAGGTGAAGCGTTTAAACTACTTGGTGTCGGAGACAATCATTCTAACAAAAACCATGGAGAAATCAAAAGTGTATTGCTGACGGCTGGTCGCGTAACGGCTCAAACATCATTGTCACCAACCGCCATCACTATCCTCCATCTATCTAA
>JAODGC010000002.1:1197167-1216832 GCA_027574925.1 Ecitoglossa quadriceps | reverse complement strand
AGAGGAGCGCCGCTGAAAACAATGAAAAAGTGTGCAGTCAATAAATGTAAAAATCCACTGGTGAACTATTTCAACTTAATGCTAATGAGAAACACAGAGGCAGAGAGGACAATGACTTTTCGTAATAATTTTTTAAAGCATAAATTAACTACGTCGATAGCAGAGAAAGAACGATGTGGACGCCGCACAGCGAGCGTATATGCCACGTGCATGTGCAATGATTGATCTAACAAACCTAATAATAATAACACTAATACCTGAATGAATAACGCAAGAAATAAAAGTATATCTAATCTAGTCACTCTATGAGATTTGTCGACGACGCCGGACGGCAGCGGATTGTGACATCGAGGATGCGAGTTAAATTAACACACCACCCACACCCGACACACATCGACACACACCG
The DNA here is from genome assembly GCA_027574925.1 of Ecitoglossa quadriceps. NCBI lineage: Eukaryota > Metazoa > Arthropoda > Insecta > Coleoptera > Staphylinidae > Ecitoglossa > Ecitoglossa quadriceps. Next base: position 1,216,426 of record JAODGC010000002.1, on the reverse strand, counting down.
ACACACACGCCAAGCAAACCTAAATGATTATTAACAAGTTTAATGAAGAATATAAATGTTAGTGCGATGTATACGCGAGATATACCGTAGTTGAACATTGCGGCGAACGCAGGCGGGTGGCGTTCGCACATCGATTGTTTGTTATTATCATAGACGAATATTATAAATGCGATTATTTCGTAAGTTGCATCCAATGCGATGGATTAAGTGTCACTTCTTGACGTGTGCGTTAGATGAATTTGGTAAACGACGTGGAAATTGCACTAGCCGTTTGCCACTGACTGTTATTTCGTTGTGTGACAACGCTCAGCTGGCTATGATTGCACAGACAGAAAATGCCGAGATTTAGCATCACGATGGAATTGTGCTTGTATTGATAATGATATTGATTTCGATAGCGCCGTGAAATATACGTACTCGATATTTGCGATGACACACAGGACAACATACGAACGATTCGAGTTATTCATTGCAATAAGAAGAATAAGAACAATTTAGATAGATTTGCACCGTCGCACAAAGATAAATCTAAATAAACAAGAAATGCCATACATTTCATAGAAGAGGGCAACACACGAGGCGAAATGTTTTCTGTGTTGTGTAATGCGTTTTTCGAGAGTGGATCATGTTCAGGACAGCAACAAACAATGTTTATTACATTACGACATAAATATTAATATGCTATATGATGAGGGAGTCTCTTCAGGTGAAGTGGAGGAGATTAAATAAGAATCGTGACAAAACACAGGTGCTCTAGATTTTATTTTTTACAACGAATTAACCATCTTCCTGGGCGAAGCTCTGAACACCAGCGTAGGTAGAAAAAAGATACACTATAAGCAGCAATGACGAGTGCGTTCACATTCACATTCCCATAATGTTACGTCGTCTAATTAATTACTTATAATACAAAGCAGGGGGAGAGCTGAGCAGAGAAGAAGCAGAGGAAATGCCTGCGGGCGCTTTCCTAATTGGAGCCTAAACACCTACTGCCGTGTCGTGCCGTACCGTAGCGTGGCTGAAAAACATTCACCATTCACCAAGCAAAATGCGCAAAAATGTCAAACACATGATTTAATTCAAATCTCCCATCGAATGCCGATTGTTTTCTCACTGCGTGCGCGCATGCGGAACCCAACAAAACACACGTAATATACGATTCTTCACAGTGAATTGTTATACTTGCTGACTGATAGCGTATAATCCAATTAACGTATTCTTAAGCATTAATGAATTAAACGATAGCATTAACAACATTGATTAACGTGCACAGACCACACACACGAGCCACACATGCAGTCAAATTCACCACTTCCAGACTAGGGGTGAACGAGCAAGCCGTACCGTTTCCAGCTGTATAGCGAGATGACGTTCAATTACATGCAATTACCACTCCACTTATGCTCAGTTAAATCATGGCCCAATATTGAGTTAATGACTATCAATCGCTATCGCTTCACTGACACCTAGTCTGCACAAATCATGAGTGATTGCAAAGCAGAAACGAACGAAAGTCAATATTTAACTGAGTATAATTGCATACATAATTTAATCTGCTACATTTCACGTAAATTACAACGAATGATTTCATTTTCCAGTCGCACGCAAAGAGCGAAGTAGATTAAATGCAATGACTAATAGAGATGATGTCATCCAGCTGAGCAGCTTTGCCTCATTCCATCAAATTCGTTGTTTGGCCTTTCATGTCCAAAGTAACATTACCTTAACGCGCGTGCACAAACCAACCACAAGACGTAATGACACTGCGAGTGCCAAATTTTATATGCATTCCACCCCATTGTGTATTCCATTAATATACAATTGCAGGCTAGCCGTACGAGCGAGTGTGTTTCAGAGATACATTTGATATTTTTAAGATGATTGTACTACTCTATTCACTATGCGAGCGAACACCAAACGTTTAAAGCCACCGCAACACCCCCGCAACCACCGGACACACGCACACCGCTCTAATAGTTATATTTGGTCTTCCTAGGTGATATTGACACGTAAGAGCTACACACTGTCATTGCATTTTTTCACGAAGCAACCGATTTGGTTTGATTTGCAGTAGAGTAAACAAGATACACATAAAATACGCGCAAGAGGAAGAAACGATAACAATTGTTATTTAGGATAAAACATTATTTTTAAATAATACCCACTCGCGAATATACATAGAGTATTTATATTATAATATTTATTACTAAAATAAACCAATGAAAATGATATTAATAAACGAAATGAACTGTATGTATTCGTGCGTAAAATGAAGCATAAATAAATATAAAACGTATAAATATGCCAGTCGTGCAGAACCTAACTAAATAAACCAATGAGAGTAGTGACGGTGTTAGTAACAATTTAAACGAGGGAAGCGAGCCATGCACGCGATTATTTTTCACTTGTGGAGAGATCGGAAATTGCTCCACACACCATTGTGCAATGAGCAACAGACGCATTGCGACTGAGGGTAGATTGAAATATGTTCGATGTTTAACAAGGGCGTAAGTCGTAACCAAAAAGCGCACCACGAGGCTTCCAAAAAAGCAGAATAAACCATTCATTGTTCAATACTTAACACACATTACACGCGTAGGACGAGATGCAGTGCTTGCTTTGATGATCATTCAGCGGAATGCGCGTCAGACCGATTCATTTCTCCGAGAATCACCCGTAACTTAGGGGATGGTGCAACTGCAACACCTAACCATTCATTACATCCATTAACAAGCACTTTGTTGACTTGATATATTGATATATGAATTACAAAACGACATTGTAGCAAGGTGAGACAAACGCCATTAATACTTAAAAGACATTTAGAGCATTCTTGACGTTTTGCCACGAGCGTTGAGCACATGTATCACATCAACTTGCATTGTTTATGACCTTAGTAATTATTACTAATTGTTTGCTGGTATTCCAACAGTGCCCGACACACGTGGCAAAATCAAACTGTGGCAAGAATACAAGTTTGCAGACCATTCAGGATTTTGTTGCTGAGTACAAAAATCGCTTGATAACTGAGGCTATTGATTTACTACAACTAGCAGGAAGGCGGATGCTGTGTGCTGAATACTTCTCTTAATTTCCTTGACTTGCTTGAATTCACTGGATTTGCATCCCTACCTGGTGTTCTGGAACTCATTCTTTCCACAGCATTTGAGTAATACCGAACAACCAACACGAAGCAAATGAATAATGAGACAAACAAAGTAACTAACATAAATTTAAATTAATAAAATAAAAAATATTTAAAAAGGAAACATAAAAATACACAGTGATTGTATTTCGAATCTCATCTACATCAATATGTTATTTGTTAACCTAAATACAAAAAGCTGTTAAGTACTGTTAAGATAAAGATTGGTCGCAAACTGTAATATATTGTATCAAAAATGCTCACAGCGACTAGAAACGAGTAAATAAACAAAAAGTGTACTCCAATTATTTCGATTTGTACGGATAATCAATGTTATTTAATAATTTTGAACTGAATTTGTTTGACGTTTTTTGATTGCGACGAATATTTTCCATAGGAACAGGTGGTTGTGACGTCAGATGTAGTCCTGCACAAAAGTACTCTTTAGAGTTGCAGACTAATCGCCGAGATAACTTAAATAGACATGGAAATCTGAGAGATGCACGTGTCGTGACGTCAAATAACGGCGTGACGAAGACTCGATTCCTACTGAACATAGTACCCTTCAACTTCCATAAATTTTCTGGACCAAATTCTGATGAACACATTTGTGTGTAGAAAAGCAGTTAATTAAACGTACCACCACTGAACCAATTTCATTACTAAAACCCAAACCCCCAGCATGCTTTAATGCCCATAATTATACATCCTTATCACCATCACTTCTCTAATCCAGGATGTATTTGAGCAGAATGTAAGAATACGTAACAAATGCAATGAAAATAATTTAATGCCATCATAAACAAATGATATATGTGCGAGCATAAAATTGTTTAACAAAATATCAAATTATTACTGATGAAAGGCTCTCATAATGCTTTCCTATGATACTCAGGCGTGGCATTACAGTAATCATTTAAATTGAACAAGGTTGGACTGTTCTTAATCAAATACTTCAAGAAATCCTGCAAGTTCTGTACTAATAGCATAACACTACGTTCATCTAAAGGAGTATAAGCCAGCAAGGGTCCCAATTTAACAAACAGTCTCAGTAGATGCACAGCACCATATATATTACTCATCGGCGTCTCTGGATGATTTTGCAGTATTTCGGTGTATTGAGGCCGCTCAAACTTATACAATAACTGTGTGCCTAACATAATATTGAAGTATTCCTTAATTCCAGTTACCATTTCACTTGTTGCACTCTCCTTACTACTATTTGTACTTTTGCATGACTTTTTGTATGTCTCATAATTGTTAAGAATGTGCTCTACTGAGACCTTGGCAGGAAGATTCACTAGCTTTTTCTGCCTTGAAATTGCATCCCAGTCATCCACCAACCAGGGCTTCAACTCATCAGGAATTTTCACCTTCACTTCAACTTTGCTCAGAAACTGTTCTTCTGATTCCACAGATGAATCTAATTGACTCTTCTTCTTTTTTGGCACATCTGAGCCAGAATCAGCTCCAGAAGATGGAGTACTGGATAATTTTTGTTTTCCTAGCCTCTGCGAGTCAGTTAAAGGTGAGCTGGATCTGGAATCAGAATCCTTTGTGTCCATCTTGCGAGGTTTTATCTTCCTAGTTTTGCTTGGCTGTGTTTGGTGGGCTTTCTGAACATCTTTCTGTTTCTGCAGATTTGCTTCATTATATTTCAGAACTCTTGTCTCTGGTACCCATTCATCCCAACTAAAAGAGCAGTGTTTATGTAACAAGCCAGATGCAGTATTGACAAAGTAGAAACTTACTTTTTGTTCCAACCAGCATAATGAATGAAATACTTCACCTGCTTATCTTTGTTAACAGTAGTTTTGAGACATTTAGCTTCATAGATAAGAGGTCCATGAAAGCACAGCACTTTTTCACCTAAAAATCAAGAATTAATACGAAATAATCGAAGATAACCCTACTAAGTCGTACCTTCAACAAATTTTAGTTTTGGTGCCATTTTTCACTAATTTAGATTAATTACAGTCGATTGTCAACGTAATCACGTAAAATTATTACCATGCTGAGCTTCATTCTACGCCTTTCCACATGATACAGCAACTCATATTAGAGAAATCCATATAAACACTATCTTGCTTGGTAAGTGAGGACTCTTTACGATGGGAGAGGTGGGAGACTAACCGGCTTTTGTTGCATTGGAAGAGAGAGAAAACAAATCTGTCTTTTCATACGATTCCAACAGCTCGAAAAAGTTTCAACCGTTCCAACAAATCTTTCGCAAAGAATTATATTCAATATGTTGCGGATACCAATGCACATGAAACCACTAAAAGCAAACGCATTATTAGTAGTATTTAAGCTTCTTAATTTGATGTTTGGCTCTTAATACCCGAAAGAAAAATGTTGGGATGAGATCCGTGGCGAAAATATATCAAAATATAATCACCGTAATTGAATTTGCCTGCGTACATATAAAAATAATGCTACAATGCAAATATTGGGGATTTAAAAATCGACATATGAGTAATTATCAACTACATTAGTAGCATTTATAAGATAAAATATTACAATAATAAACTATTTATATATATAATAAAAGTACTCCCAATTTAGTCCTATCATATTTAATAATAAATCTATACAATATCATCATATACTCATAGTTAATTAAAAAATGTTCTCTTCTCGTAATATGCTCCATCATAGTGATTCTGAGATATTTATAATCATAATTACAATTTAATTAAATCCTATAAATATATATATATATATATATATAAATGTATATATATACAATTAACATCTCTGCGTTTCAAATATCACCAAACAATTTCGCACATTTCACAATCCGGTGCGATTGTTAACAATCGCCAATCACCGCAGGCCAGTCACAATCGACCACTGCTTACAGTTCTGCGTTGTTCGACTTTACAATTATTGAAACTCTACGCTCGCGTATTTAATTAATGAATACGTTAAATTAAAGTGCCTTCTTTCTACTTAACTATGTAACTTTAATATGTAACGATAAATCCATTTACTGCATTGTGTGGGGCAATGAAATGCACGATTGGTTGCAATCGAGTGCCGCGTAGTAATCGTAGAAAAATGCAAAAACAAAGATCAACAAGTTCGGTAATTCGCCTCAAATCATTTGCTACAACATCTAATCTAGTAGACAACAATATTTTGGATTCGGTTGAGGTGGGTAGTCTTGTTGGACGCAAAGATTTACAATACATTGATACATTCCACGACTGCTATCATATAAAAGTACTTCAACTTCGATAAAGTCTAGTGAATTATTGTGCGTTTTTCCAAAACATTCAAAAATATGTATTACATACAGTAATTTATAAAATGTCCACTGAGTTTGCATCCTGGGTTTGTCAACATTTGTTTCAAATTGTTTACATTAGTTTCTACATTTTTATACGCTTTATAAATATAAATCTGACACATACAACTTTTGTTTACTTTAATTCCATTTGCCTATAAGTAAATATATTTTATTTAAAGTTCCTGAACTGTTGCACTGAGTTTGTTTCCTCTGTTTGATTGGCGCCACTTCCGAGCGCCAATTAATTTACTAATGAAGACACTTGAAAGAGGTACGATTATTTATGTTTAGTTGTTGTTGTTGTTGTTGTTGTTTATTTTTGTCCATTTGTATTGTTATCATGTGTGTAAGGCAGCTGTAATTGTCGTTTAGTTTAGCGGGAACCTAAATTTAAACTAAGTTGTAGGTACAAATCACAGAACGTTACAACAGTTAATAACAATTCATCATCATCATCATCATCATCATCATCTCATCGTAAAATTGTGATGCATTTTGAAAACACGAATTCATTTATAAATAAATACTATACAGAATGTACACTTAGTAGACACGTAAAATAAATAGGAAATTAATTTAATTAAAAACCGACCCGAATGCGGACGCAGTTAAGTAAGTGGTGATCATCATCTGATGATCGAGGGCTAGAATTTAAACAATTTTGGTCTCCGCCACCGTTTGAGTTTTTTCGCTTGTTTTAGTAGTGTACATCTGAGATCAATTTTCGCCATGTGCATAAATGTTAAATTTCCGCATTCCTTGAATTCTTTCAATTCACACATTATGAGCCACATTTATAAAACACCTAGAGCTTACTCTATTAGACTATTTGTAAAATATGCCTAGTTTAGGTTTGCATTAGGTTCAAAGAGATAGAGAGAGCAAAGAGTTGGGAATTTTCGTTTCCTTCCATAGCATATTGACGCTTAAAATATTGACGTTATGTGTATTTCGATAGCCCTTAAACACCCTTAAACCCCGCACGTTACGTGATTTCGTAAATGTCCAGAGGCACCTCGCGCAGTCTCAGTTCCCAGTAGTTTCTGTTCAGCACCAACCGTTTCAACTCCACTTTCAGCTACGCTGCTGTAAAAATCTATCCCAAAAATACCGTGTCGTACATTGTTTTATCACATTTTAAACTCCAAATTTACCTGCGAAAATCCCTTGATCAATTTCATGGTAACCAAATCAAGTCCCAAACTGAAATCTCTTAAATGAGCATAACTCGTGTGCGTAACTCAACTCCAACTTTGCTAACATCAATCTGCTATCATCTCCCGGACAAACAAATTCAGTATCACCAGCCTGTTTCATCATCATCATTTTATCTTGGGCCGCCCTGTCCTAAACATTACCAATGATTATAATCACTTCCAGTGAGATCTAACATCATCTTACAAATGCTAAAATCGTTGTAGCTTTAATCTACGTCTATTCTAAATCATTATGTCTTTTATAATTGCCATGTCGACGGTGATTGTATGATGGTAGTGACGTTCTGGTAGTGTATTATGGTGACGGACTTCGTAGAATGTCATGTCCCATTTGGTGATAACTGGTGGGGGTACGAATTCGAAATAAATACTAGTAGAATGGATTGCGCCTTGCACTTGTCTTGATCGAGACATTTGCTATACTGCATCCAGTATTCACGCTCCAGTGCAGTCAATCTCAACAATATCCTTGGGGACATCGACAAACTGATAGACGAGCCGTTGGCCATCGACCTTGGCCAAGATGCCTCGTTGATAGTAATATCTTAAAGCTCTTCCCATAGTCTCGTAGTTCATATCTGGTTTGTTCTTGTGCATGCCCCAGAGCCTAGAAACTGCTTTAGAGTCGACCAATTTGAACACACCTTTCTCACGATTAGTCCACTTGATGTATCGTGGGCAGTACTCATGATCCTGCAGGAGTTTCAGCAGAAATTCCCAGAGATAGGTGGTGGATCCTTCACGGCTCTTGCGCTTTACAGATCCAGGCTCGCCCGCCTTGGGTTTCTTGACCTTTTTGAGCTTTCGCGGCGGAAAGCCTAACTCTAACATGTACGACAATTCATCGTTGACACTCGATGTGGGTTGCTGTATCACCGACGTAGGGATGGCGTGGCGGTTGTTGGGCGGCGATGGTGCCGACGGTGTGGCAAACGAATGCATGCCGGCATGGTGGTGGTAGGGTTGCATGTGGTGTGTGGATTGTACTTGATTGTGGTGCTGCTGCAGGGTGGTAAGGTAGCTGCTGTAACTGTCTGGTACTGAAATAGAAGCAGATTGACCTGTTAGCCAAGCATTCATTCACCCGTATTGACGTAATTCATGCGGTAAGTCAATTTAAAATTGATAAGCTACTTAATAAATACCATACACAATACAAATGAAGTAAAACGCTATCATATTGCGATATTATTATAATGAGGTCGCGATATTTTATTACATTACTACCAATAAAATGTATTGTTTTTGTACAGTTTTTCTACGGCCAGGATATTTGGGTCAGGTTTGAACACGTTTTTAGAGACGTGGCCTTTTTTTAGCGGAGCTGACAAACCGCAAACATGAAGAGTACACAATGTCGATTGAGAAAACAATGGCATTGGCATCTACCTGAGCGGGATGTGAGTAAGCGGTGTATTGTAGTAATAATAAGAATCATAATGGGAGAGGGTGCATTGAATACCGGAAGACGGAAGCCGGTGCAGTCGAGCAGGTACCAAACGCACAGAAAGGGGGATTCAATCACAATCCCTTCATGAAATCTTTAGGAAACGGTAGAATGCAAACAAGTGAGTGAATATTCAATAAATCAAGGTATTTTCGAAGCTTTTCAGAGAAAGAAAAGAAAAAAAAGGAGAAGAAATAAAGCGGAAACGAAATAATAGAATATTGTAGTTGATAAATCAACAAGTGATTCAAGCTCAGGATATCTAGCATAGAAATTTGAAAAACACAATCTTAAATTAGATATTAGTGAGTGAAATATTTTATGACTTTAAGCAACTATTGTCTCCGTTTCCGGCCATTTAAAAAGTAAACCTCGCTACACTTGATAGGCGTTGGAGACCATTTTTCCTCGGTATGTAGCACATGGCATGTACACAATCGCCGCTATAATTATATCACAGCAGCGCCAAGGATGGCACAGCCTTCGCTAAATAGGATGGCGCGTCGACGACGAGCGCCGATGAGACGGATGGATGGGATATATCAGGCAGTTTGCTGCATAATAAGTTCATGGCTCCGCGGCCTCCGCCGCTAGAGAAGGAAAGCGACGCCGGCGAGCTTGCAAACCGCGTCGGCATGGTGCGAGCAGGAAGGCGAAGGATGTGGCCGCTTGGTGTGCGCGAGGCGCGGGGGCAAAGGGTTAGAAAACGCGTGCGTGCAAGCTTTCGTCGGGCGCGCCTCGCTCGCAGGGTGGATGCCCGATTCAAGGTCTGCCGATGACTGCATACGCGGTGCAACACTGCAGTAAAGGCAGCAGCTACTAGCATTGGCAATAAGGACAGCAGCGCGATCATTGCGGCATGTAGCGTAGTAAAGCAGCAGAAATAAAAGGAATCGAAATCGACGCAGAGAAGGAAGATGTGTCTAAATTGAATCCTGCGGTGGATAATTTCGCATAAGTGTTTACGTCGTGGGTAAATTTAGCAGGTTGAATATGTTGCGCTAAATAGCTTTTCCTTTTCCGCACTCATGAAAAAGGAAAACTTGCCAGCGGGCATGCTTCAGCAACTTTTTAACTAACTTTCGATTTCGATTACAACACATCGATGTTTTCTCTTTCATTTCCGCGGAACGCATGGCTATTAAAAAAAGGAGGTGTATTCATAGTGACATATTAATGGCATTTAATGCTTATTCCCCGGACGTTTTCCTGTGCTTTTATTTCCTTTTTGCGCGGCGGTTGTTTTCAACTTGTTGTGGGCAGCGAGTTGGTGTCGGAAATGCGGCGCGCGTCTGCGATTCGCGCTTGTTACGTGTGCGCCCGTCGCATTCGCACCACGTCTAGCGCTCGCCGTCGGCGGCGGTCACTAGTTCATCGACTTTGCGACTTTCCGCGAGCTGAAGGTCATCCTGCGCTTTGCCGGGCGGAACGGACACGACCACTCGCATCCAACACACATTTTTCCTGGACTTGCAGCATAAACATTGAAAGTATCTAATACAGAGAGCTTTGTAGCAGTTAGCTTGTTTTATAAGGGTATTGAAGCACAGAAGCTTGTCAGTTCAGAATTATGTGATCAGGAGTCAATTAAGCGGACTTGTACTGCGTTTACTGCAAGCGTATATTAATAGAACACTTCCCTATTACAAGGTCATGTTCGCCACGTTCGAAATAATTTAATTTACTTGCTTCCTTTACTTGTCGCTTTTGCCGAGTAAATTGGTGGCACTGTCAGTTTTGCCTTTTTTGTGAGTCCGTCGACTCGCTGAAGACGAGAAAGAAGTACGCAGAGGGGCCTCGTTAACCGGTCGTATCTTAATCTAGGATTATGGGATAGGTCAGTGTGTCTAGTTACTACCACTTTTTATGCGGCTGAAAGCGCGGCGTATAATTAACCGGCACAGCAAGTGCACAGAGTACAAAACGGAATTTTTAGCATTTGCTACGACGCAGCAGACAAATGCGAAGGCAATAAATGCAGCTTTTGCAATCGACGAAAGATGGGAAATTACCTGTTATGGTTGACTTATGTAAAACCAGATTCCGTGAACCGCACTACAGTCAAACCTTGTTCCATTAAATCGATATCGGCAAAAAGCTTTGACAAGAAATGTGATTTATTTATTTGTTTATCATTGCAGTACGTGTGTTGTGACACTGTAGGATATTCAACACCGATGCGAAATGTTTGGCCAAAATATTAGCCAAAATTTTCGAAATGCATTTTAAACAAAAAAAAAAGTACTGTGCAAACGCAGACCAAGCCCATTGCCACTCTTTTAATGCTTATTTATGATCCGGTTGTGGCCGCCACGCTGCTGAAAACATAATGAGCCAAACGTTTAATAAATATTTGCACCGGCATTATCACACAATTTCAGCACAGACTGTTGTGTAAGAGGCACGAAACATCTCATATCAGAGGCAAATTCACTCGCATACTTTTAGCGCTTTACGCGTGAGTGCTTGGCATTGGTGTCTCCTGCGTAGAAACCGAAAGTGTTGCTGAAAGTGAAGCTGAATCTCCTGACGCTTCTAACAATCTCCCATGGTCTTATGACTGCCATAACTAAACGTCCCAAATGATTACGTTTTATTGCGTTACTAAACTGTTTTCAATAATTTTAATGCGTAAATGTGCAGCTCCTTAACTATCTTCTTTCCTCGAATTGTTGATTACAGCAGATTGCCTATTCACGCGTAGTGTGTGCTTTTGCGCCTAGCACAACGCGAGTTGAAAGTGTTGAAGATTCTATTTCCGTCTCGACTGTGACATTGCGCGAGGTCATGGTTTACGTAACGAGCGATATGCCACGATCTGCTACTGAAAAGCGAATGCGATGCGGGAGAGCAACAAGCCACACGCAGCAGCCAAAACAAATTAAATGGGCTTGATTGGGAGCGTAATTTATGGAGGTGATAACGCGGTGACAAGAGACATGCGACAAGAGGAGAGTTCCTTCTTTGTCCGTGTGGAATTTCACTTATTGCGATTTTACGTAGGAAGAAAGTAAAAAATGGATGGAGCCTGAAAACAGAAACATTGCTGTTATAACATTACACATCTCAACATTGACCAAGTCTCGGTTTTACTGACTGAAAAAAATAGTTTCTCATTTGCATGACCTGCCCTAATTTGCCAAAAATTAGTTTCCTCTCAGATGTCAAAAAAAAACCAGCGGAGACATAGCCAAGAATAAAATTAGAAAACCTCTAGACGTTTTTTTTTATTGCTCGTGGCTTGTCTTACCGTGTGCAGTGTTTGCATTCCACGCAAAAATCCTCTAAAAATTCACATTTTCTCCCCACTGCTCCGACTGTTATTCGCTGCCGCTAATTTCGCTTTCTTCTCGCACATCTCCTCCACGGTGTGTTGCCATGCTCGCCGCCGACGGGGATTCTATTTTTACCGCCGAGGATGTGCTGTTTGCGTCGGCCCTGCGCTGCGCATCACGCTTTTTTATATTGAGATAGGCATTTTGTAATATGCGTGCATGTGTAAATGTGTTTGCTCGCCACAAACACAGCAACAACGATAAAGCTCCCGGTCGTACATCGCAATTCTTCGTTGCACACCGCGTACACACAGATTAGCTATCTGTTTTTATTTCATTTATTTTTGCGCATGATGGCACTTGTCACTACTTGATGTGCGGTGTTATCGCGCGATAAAAATGTAGAGGAGGCCATAGTGTGTTTTTTAGTACACGAAGCAAACAAATGGGCAAATTGCACTTACTTGGCGTTCGGACTGAAGCGTAATGATGCTGCGGGTGCGACAGATGCGAGCGGTGCTGCTGGCCGGCAGGGTAGTGATAGGGCGTGAGAAATTGCTGGTTGTGGTGGTAGCCCAACGGAGAGTGTGGTCCCAATGGGCCTCCTGCTGGCTGCAGGCGCGCTTTCAGCTCATCGGTGGAGGTATGTCCGCTGGAGGAGCTGTCCACGTCTGATACTCCTGAATCAGCTGGGGATGGTGGCAATGAACCTGTAGACAAAGAGTAAAGACCTTCAGTATCATTGGAATCAAAAGATTTGGCTGCGGCAAAGAAAGAAAAGTGCAACTGTTTGTTTTTTTATCCTCGAACTATATTCTCAATTCTCAATTGAATCCTCTCATTGTGAAAAGAGACACTTTGAAGGGTTGATGGTGCGATTGTCCAAGTGTCCGAATTTCTCAAGACCCATTCGACGCAATAATAAATCAAAACATTTCAGCGCGCTGAATGCGTTATGCAAATTGCCTGACTGCGCAATGCAAAACAATCGAAAAAACATATCCACATGAAAAAAAAGCACCCGTAGAAAGGGTGTGGGGATTGTTCTCACGAAGGTCGGACGCATTCGCGAATCAGCCGGACACGTCGAAAACTATCCAACGGTCATCGTAGGTAACGACATAATCGGGTGAATCTCCGAATCTTCCCAGTCTGCATTCTTCCCAATCATTACGCGCCGATGAAAGGGCTGGCGACGACGACCCCACAGTGCTCGAGCATAATGGTCGTGATTAATGGGCAGCGAGGTCGGCGGGTCACGCCGGACATGTTTAAAGGGATCGTGCGCACAGACACAACGTAGAAAAGGCGCTCAAACAGGTTCCGCCTTTCTTCCCTGGTCTTCCAGTAGTCACCACATCGTGTCTTCCCCGAAGGGGCAAGCGGGGACAAAGGATATTAGTGCCCAAAGGGCTCTGCGTGCCTAAGCACTGTTTATTTACTGCCGGCGTAGTACGCGAATGGTGGCATACCAGAAGACAGCGGACAAGACAGTGGCGGTGAAGAGGAAAAAGGGGGAACGGATGGTTTATTCAATGCTTGGATTAGATTTCGCACTTGGGCGCTGCCGTATGGAAGCGGAAAGAGACAAGTTCCTCGTCGTGGTTTTCTTAAGTTATGCACTAAAGGGGACCAACGCAAGCGTAACTAATTACAGTGCTGCCGGCCCTTATTAATTGCTTCTTGCTTTTGTTTCCTACCTACATGTATTGTCCATCCGGATTCTCACACTTTTTAAGATCCTACTATCATGCAAGCTCTTCAATTAACTGCTTGAAAAATACCTCCATAAGATTTGTTTCTGATTCCTCATATAAAAGAGGAAGAGGAAACAATTTTCATCATTATACGAAAATGATTTCCATCAACTTTCTTGACTATGAAACCCACTTAAACGTTGAAACATTTCCTTCTGCAAGTTGAATTCCTCCGTTTGAATTTCGAAAGGAAAATAAGTGCCCCAAGAAAAATAATATATTCAACTGTAGCTGACCAGTGGTCAGTTTAATCGATGGAGGTTTCCCATGGTCCGCACCCTTACTCAATCAGCCCCCATGCATCAGTCTTCAATCAAGCAAGTGGGATCTTCGCACAGGGAATTAAAAATTTCTTCTACATAGACAACGGAGTGACCAGTGGTCAACTGGTTTAAGAAAGGGCTGCCAAGGATGTAATTTCACTATGGTTATATTAATGATCCTTTTCTAAGCCTGGAGAAAACGTGTGACGGGTCAACTATTCTTGCTAGGAACCTAGGATAAACCAGTTCTGTAAAATTTTTCAGGAATTTGCACAGAAAACTAGTTGGTGTGAAGATACAAAGAAAGAAGTGGAATTTGAAGAAGGTCTTCAAAATAATAGTCCTATTTTTAACTTATTAATTCTATCCATGAGTCTTCAAAAGATTCAATTTAAGTAAACAGTTAGGTAAGAACTGGTTACAAAAATCAATCAACTTTTCAAAGTACGAAAGTTTTGTGATAGGAAGTGTCGCAATGTTCCAATTGGATTGTAAACAAATCAAGTCATTCAAACTTGCACCATATCAGATTAACTTGACCCTTATAACTTTCAAATAATAGAGAAAAAAAAGCATAGTTTGTGAGGTAAGATACCAGGTAGTAAGAGGCAATCTCCTGGGTGTTGGACTGTGATGATGATGGTCCAGCAAAGCTAACTAGATAAACAAATGCATCTCAAACACCTTGAGACAATGTAATACGATACGCTTTGTCCTTCAAAACTGTAAGAGTTTAAGACTCTTGGGATCTTCACGCATGGGACGCATAAGCGTATTGATAATGTCTAACAATGCAACCCTTTAGGCAAATAATGCAAAGGTGTGGATTACAATGCAATTACCATCCGCAAAATCACAACATCCGATTATGTTCTCACTTAATCCCAGAGAAAAAAAAAGAACCCTTTAAAAAATTCAGCATCCCTAGCTAAACATCCTAACATTCCTATCACGAGTTTTGGGTCTTTGTTGTATTTATATCAAATTTCGATAT
Source organism: Ecitoglossa quadriceps (assembly GCA_027574925.1). Classification (NCBI taxonomy): domain Eukaryota; kingdom Metazoa; phylum Arthropoda; class Insecta; order Coleoptera; family Staphylinidae; genus Ecitoglossa; species Ecitoglossa quadriceps. The sequence continues at coordinate 1,201,036 of JAODGC010000002.1, read as the reverse complement.
TTGCTGTACGCATCAAGTCATTTGCTGACTAAACATTGACCGATCACCACCACCCTCACTTGCAACGTGTGTAAAGTGTGTCCATATGTCAAGAAACTGTCAACATGCATGACAAGACAGAACTTAATCCTTTTTCCCCAGCCTGGTGCACCCACATCTTTCGCAATCAATCCTTTTATGCAACACTGTGCAATATGCAATGACATAACATATTTTGGCAGATGCAGACGCGGACACGTGCGCAAGCTGCACTGTTTCCATAAAAGTGTTGAAAAAGGGTTGAGATTCATAGTCCTCTCATAAGCCTGAAGGATGTCAACGTCAATAATGATTCACACACACAATACTAAAATGAAATAATGGCCGAATGCAAATAACAAAATAAGAAAATACATCCAGATGGACGACAGAGGCAACAATTGCGTCGAATTACATTCGACATGGTGAAAAATAATATCTTTATTTTCATAAGGGTTTTTCATAGGAGAATTTGAAAGACATACCGGTCGTCGTTGAGTATGTTCGGGGCGCTGTAATGAGGGCATGTGCATGGTGCAGATTCGCATGTTGTCCAGATAAAATTCCGTGCAGAAGAGCACGATTTGCTTCAGCCGAGCGGTGGAGTTTGCTCGGGGGCGGTGGTGACGGTGAGAGATGATTGAAAACTACTTCGCTATTATCTGCAAAAAAGGAGAGGAACATTAAATTTAAAACGTGATAAACAATTAATGTTTAATGCTTATTTCTAAATCATTCCTTTTAGTATATGGTCTTAATGAATTCAAGTCAGGTTAAGTCACCACTCAGTAATTTCTTGTCGTCTCATATTCGACCGGAAGGGAAAGTCCCCTTGACCCGAATGCCTTCTACGTCGCTCGCTCACTTTTAAAACATACTGAGTAAACTCAGTGCGCAAAGTACTTAAGCTGAAGCTTCGCGCGCCTCTTCATGCTCGTTGTATCGTAATAGTACAAGTGGAATGAAGTATGAGAAGATCATTGCATAATTTTCGACACGTCCACACTCAGAAACGCTTTCGATTTCATTTAAGGTAAGTCAGTGTGGAGTTGATTTGAGCTGAAATCAATGTTACGCAAAAAATTCGGTCGCCGGATGCCGGAAAGTGTTGTAAGAGCTATAAAAAGTACTTGAACTGCCACACGGATCCAAACGTACGCCAAAATATGCAAAACTTAATTGAATTGATATTATTGATATTAATCGATATAAATCCAAACTTGTATTTTATATCTTACAAGGTTTTATTGATATTTTACATGGAAATTTCCTCAGATAAATTGCAAGAAAATTCTTCGGTGCACCTTTTGAACACATTCAGCAAACCGCAACAAGAAGACTTACGCGCGGTTTGCGTAATTGTTATGGCAACACTCACAGCATTGCAAATGAAGTGTTACAAGCATTACAAGTTACATTTCAGCAAACCATCACAAAGCAATTCGCGGCAAATCTGTGCAAATCTTCCGACCTGTTGTTTTCTACCAGAGGTTGCTTCATACTTCCAAACAAACGCTTGCATTTCATCAAGCGGAGTTCCCACCAACTCTTGAAGAAATAATTTCAAAATCTCCAGCATATATTACCCTAGAACGCCATCCAAATTTGCATGTAATGTTAATGTATGCTAGCGCTAAACGTTCGTTTAAAAATCAAAAAATTTCTATTACGTAATCTCTACATGTTGTTGAGTTGCCGAAGGCGTTGAGGCTTAATACGTGCAATGTGTGTGTGCTGTAAAAAAAAAAACTACATATCAAGTGCTTAATTTTTTCCTACCAGTTGGCGGCCTTAACCCAAATCGGCATAGGCGACGTATACGAACGCGTGCGCGCACTTCTCAAGCGATGTGTGCAATGCAAGTAACCTAGCCATGCGCAAAACGAGTGTAAAATAGCGACATGGATTTTATTTAAATGTTCTAAACCGTTTAAAGGCATTTAATATAAGGAGTCAATTATTGAGACTAGCAAATAAAAAGTAAAATCGAAGCTATCAATTTTCTGGAGTAATACCGACCCAAGGTTGTATCAAATCAAAGTAAGTTAAAGTGAGAAAAACAAAAATAGCACAAATTTATTGATCAACCGATTCGAGTCAATTAGTACTTAACTGACACACTTATTACCAGGCATCTTATCGATGGAGATACAATAAGGAATCAATCAATAAAAATATATTTTCGTAATACCTCTTCCACACACGCAGTTTTAAGCAAGTTTCAGCGCGATTCAAGTGAAATGTGTTTTCTAAACTTTCGCTCAGGATCAGGAGTGGAGCACGCCTAAAGGAAAAAAAAACAACCACCCCCAGGCTACACCAGGTCGTAAAATGTACCCAGTCCCGTACGTCTGCTTTGCGCCAGTTTAACCACGCGTACATTGGCGGCGGCAGCGGTGAGGTCGATATGGCTAGACGAACGCCTCCCATCACCACCTCCGAGCGCGTTTTTGCGTTTCGCTGCGATATCTAGCTGAATCTCGCCCCGGGGCGGCTGCTCAGTGCACGGAAGCTCACCCTCTTCGACGCCGGGGTCAATATCACCATATGACATGCTCTCAGTGTATACATTGCGCCCTGATTGTAACTCTCGATTTCATTTCAGATATAAATCTTGGGAACACCTTCAACAAAGAGCTTTTAAATTCTTTACAAGTGATACAAAATTAAAAGGTTGTGAAATATATATTCACTAATCATGTGGCAAGATAATCAGTGCGATGTGTGGTTATTATATGCATTACTTATGAGGACTGGCGTCTTGTGTCGCAATAGTTTTCGGTAGATTTTCGAATCATCAACCGTATGAATTATTCGTGGTGTAATTGCGCAATTTTTTACTGCCGCCGCCACATGCACATACACGGCGCGGATTACCTAGATTTGTGTGGCGCGTCTTGAGGCACGAGATTGCAAAATGCCGAAACTTGCGAAAAACGTTGCACATAGTCACACATTGGCACAAACACATCTGTGACACAGCTCCAATCGCGTTCGATTTTGTGTATTCAGGGTTCGACAACAAATTGTGCAAAATGTCACATTTGAATATTTCAAGATACCCAATTTGAATTCATCAACAATCACCAGACACTTTGAATTACGTCAAGGCATTAGCTTCAGTAGTACTTTAGGAACGACATATCATTGATTGCCAACAAATTATAGGAATTTAATTGATGATTTTCGAGCTGATGAGTGATGTCCTCTAGGGCCGCACTCAATGAAAGCGAAGCAGCAAAATGAAATTGTCATACGTGAGCACAGCTCACGCTTCCATCGAAAACACAAGTTGAATAAGTGAACGTCGACCTAGATACCTCATTTTCTACGCATACAACACTCAAGCATACCGACAAACACCGTCCACACATATTGTCTATTATCCAACTTGCGAGCAGCACGCATGAATTAGAATGCGACATTCGACGCTTCACTAGAATCCGAGCCGAATCAAAGTGTTTAACATTTTTCCGCCGGCCTTATGTCACTACAACGCGAACATAAATGTCAACTACTTTGTGACAACTCAATGAAAGCGAAAACTTTTTGTGCTTCTTAAATATACTTTCAGATTTTCGGAAATGGAGCTTCTTGGATAAAGTCTTCACAAGTATGACGTCATGGCGCGGCCAGAGGCATCGATTTTCCGCGGAAGACCCAAGACACGGAAGTGCGCAAAAGCAAACAGGAAGAGAGCTGCCAGCAAGCAAGTTGGGATAAATAAAATATGTAATTAAATGTGGAAAAGAAAAAATAATTTACATAAAATTTAACCTAAGTGAAAATCATCCTTAAAGTGTATGAAACAGATGATGATCGTAATAGTTGAAAACTGCAAAAGAATGCCG
>JAODGC010000002.1:1174441-1192571 GCA_027574925.1 Ecitoglossa quadriceps | reverse complement strand
AAGTGCTCCCAGAAAATAAAAAATGACCTATATTCTATTTAGGCAACTCAACATTTTTTGAGCACATCTTTCCAAAAAGATACACACATGATGAAACCTAAAACCGCATGATCCAATCTCAATAAATTCAATAAACTACAGTTCTGCACCTCTGTTATAGTTACAGTTAACCTTCCTTACAGTAATTTTTTCCGCTCCAAACACCCTCAACCTCCCGATCCCAATTTGATCATCGGCATCATCGAACTGTTTCTTTTTCATTTCGTCGCTATTACACCACCCGCGCGTTCATGTCCCCAACAGGTAGGGCCCGATATTTGATTACGCAACCGTGAAGTGCACAAAAAGTGGTCGGTTGATCAAGAGACAGACAGGTAGAATTTCGATGGGATGTTTACAGCGTTTACAAAGACTATTCTTGAACTGTGCGTCTTAAACTCGAAAAGGTGGTGGTGGCACATGCAACAAGGTTACGGCTAAGGGTTGTGAGCATCCCGTTAGAATTCGATTTATCGTGTAAATGATGAGTGGATTTTAGGTCACCGTAGCGGTAGATAACAAAATAGGTTTTTATTATTATAGGAAAATCGATTTTATTCTAAGGCTTGCATAGTGGTGGCGGTGCAGATGAAAAAATTTATTGTGTGGTTGCACAATATTTTATGTAACCCAATACTAAACTCCCAATTAATTAGCCATTCCTGTTTTGCTGCGATTTTGAATGCACCACATCCACACCTCCAAATCATTTGGCAGTGTGTATAGCATTGTGGATGTTGTGCAAAAGGCAAAAGCCAGCAGTGCGCCACAGGCACGTCCTGACCTCGATTCTAAATTGGAATCCGTCATATGCCCAATGCGCCACACATACTCGCATAGATCACGCCGACGACGGTAACGGCGACGATCGACACCTTTGATTGCAATCGATAGAAATTTATCTGTCACAGCGCGTATCACAAGAGACGCATACTTCAAAACAATGGATTAGCTGCTGTTGAAACGCAAGGCTGAGGTGGAGGAAGAGATAGTAGAAGAGTCCTGGTCTTGTTGATAATACACCTTTGCGCAATGAAGCGGAACGGTTTGTTATGCTTGGAACAAAAAAATACGCACATTTCTTCAACTCTAAAATTTGTGAATTTCAAATAAATTTCTCAGTCCGCTTCCTGTTTACTCAAATAGAGCGCAAATAAAAATAAATTTCACTTTTTTCGCTTCACTGCCTCCTCGTAAATTAACTTAATAAATTCAATTTACAAACACTTACAATATCGTCGCATCAAACTCTTCTTATACGCCTTGTGATCGTGTGCGTCATGTCCATCTCCCGGTGAGCTCCTTCCACCCGCGGAATCATCACTCTCGGAACCCGAATCCGGGTCTTGCGACCCGCAGGAATTGGCCCTGAGCTTGCGCCTCTTCGCCAAATTACTCACCATCGGTGGCGGTGATTCCGCTACTGACCTTTTGCAACTAAGATCCAGCGGCATATCCTCCTCATCCTCAGCATCTTCGTGCACTACATCAATCTGATCTTCGTCGTCTGTCTTAATCTGCATCTTGTCATGCTCATCATCATGGTTCGCTTCAACATCAACCTCCGCCTCATGTTTGATCTCTGTCGTTTCTGGCATTTCAGTGGTGTCCGGCTTTTCTTGCTTGATGACCGTCAGTTGGATATGGTCCTCGTCGTGATCCGGTTCATGTTCCTGATGATCCTGGGGCTGGTGGTGCTGCATGCGTTGGATGAGCATGGTGGGCGCGTGTTGGAGGATCATTGATAGAGTTATTTCATCACTTTACACAGAGAATGCACTTAATCCAAGTGTGACTTGCAATAATCCAATCCCACTCTGTAATGTCACTGTTCTTCAACAACTGTCAACTTGTAACTTTGATTACTTGTTGTAAGTTTCGCTCTCGTCGAGTATATTCTGTCACGTGCGGAGCATCAGCGCGGTCGCGCACGACTGTCGCTACGCTGGTGGCGAGTCAGACTACGAGTCGCTTGCCGGCGCAGCGCGCCGATGGCCTAGTGACTCAGATATCTGGCGCGCCGAGAGGACGCGAGTGGCGCGCAGCAGCAGCGCAATGCGCGCGCCGACACTTTCGCTCGCCACCCCCAACGGCGGCGGGCGTTGGGCAAGGTTAGGGTTCGGAGGTGGAGGTGTCTGTGGCGCAAAGGTTTTTTTCGATGCTGGGCCACGACTAGACGCGGAAAAAACAGCTTCAATACTTAGGGATCCGGCAAAAGCAGAAATAGAACATTTGTCCAGCACCGAGGCGGCAAGTAGCCGCCCGCCTTGATTACTTTTTTGCATATGTTATTTTAATTATAATTTAAACTTTTCCCACGATTTACTGAGCCTGTGTAGCTTGTAACTGAAGCACAACAATTAAAAGCATATTTAGATAATTCGGAAAATTATTTATGACAATGTTTCCTTCCCAAGCAAAACATCGATACATTGCAATACTGCGGATGATTACGCTGTTTTCGTGAAATGGTTGAAAATGTTCAACGTTTCCTTGGTGCAACTTGTAGGGAATTGTTCATAACGTAAGTAGTATGCATGAAAACAATGTGTGTTTACAACAAAGTAACAAACTAATTAAACCATTCAAAATATTAGACAAAAGTAGGAGGAAATATCAAATCAGTTCTTACCCGTAAACTGCAAACTTCCAAATTGACATTAAACTTTAACAAGAAATAGCTTCTATTCTAACCAATTTAAGTAAGATCCCCAAGAACATGATAAAAGCATACCTAGCCCTACGTCGACAGCATACTTTTAATTCTATAATATTATCAAGTAATAATAACCTATGGATTTGTTATCCACTCAAACCACGTGTCAATGTACAATAAAATGTTTCAGTGATAATGATTAAAAATTATTTCCGAAGCTTAAAATAAATAAGCCAATGTTATTTTCATCTAGTTTCATTGACATTCATTGGCCCGCTAGTTTCCGAAAAAATAATTCTTACGAACACACTGCACACGAGCCAATTCAGTTCGCAATTGATAAGGAACTTACTGTGTCGAATTTCTTGGCGCTAATATCGAGCAATAGTCAAATAGAGATGAGTGTTGCCATTTTTTCGTTATTTGGCGACAGCGCGTGCATGTGTGTCACATTGAGCAATGTGTTTTGATTTCAACCATTGCACACACACGCTGAACGTCGCACGCGGATCATTGTCATTTATCAGGGCAAAAATCATCAATAAACAAAAACGAAATAAATGAGTGGTGTTTAACTACGATTGGAAAGGCGTTTGATGCGTCTGTGTTGGCGACTAGTTGGCGTTAGCGCAAGACGCGCAGGACGGCGATTTCCTTCATTAAACGACAGGAAAGACAGGAATTCGAGATGTTATCGAAAAGGGAAAAGATAGTTTCGGTAATGACATTTTCATCATTTACATGTTTCGCTTTAGGTAATTGTTATTTAATTGACATGGAGCGAGATAATTAAGTGTCTACGCTCGAAATAAAGACTGATCTGGAAAGAAAAAATAGAACATCTACAATTAATTGGAAGTAAAATTGACAGTTTGAAACAAATAACAAGCAAATACTTAGCTATAACATTGCAAATTATTGATTTTTTTAGGCAATTGCTAAAAAAATATTTCAAGCACATTCTGGGCTTGTTCGCAGTTTTTCCACGTGTTTCTATTGCAATTTTTGCATTTCCAAAAATCATTACAGCGCTTCCTGTTTGGCTGAAAACTAACGCATGCAAAATTGCGGGTTATTCGCAAAACTATGTAAATATCGATCGGCATCTATCGGCATCAATGAATAGGCGGCCATACATACTGTGTAATGCATGCCTCCGGAAAATGCGATGTACACATGTGGCGGCTGGAGTTCAGTGTGCTTGAGAAGCGCCGAATTCCGTCGCATATTATTACTCAATAAACCTAAGTGGAATTCAATAATGTTTACTCGCTTAAAGAAAATATTATAAAGCTGTGCATTATACTTAATACACAAAATGCATGACATTTTGTCAATTCGCAATTGGCAGTAAATTATCTGATCGCAATTAATTCATTCCAATGTTGTGCTCGGTGTTTCCTTATTGAAACAAACACAACACTCATAGATTAAGCGCCCAACTGCTCAACTGCGCTGGCAACAAAAACTCTGTTTTTGGCGATTCACATTGGAAATATTCGGCTCGTGGCGAAAATGCGCTTTCGATATCTATATTAAAACATCGATAACACATAAATAGCACCTTAAGTTGCACACAATTACTTTCTATTGCTTCAAATAATCCGAGTTAAATACATATCAGTGAAATATAGATGATAATGTGAAAACACGCACATCCATGCGAATACAATGATGCTACGTTTCTGATTTCATCCTCGACTTGTGATTTTTTAACCACCTTGATCTAAATAAGAAAAGTTTAGTGGTTGCAGGCAACTTGATTGCAAAAAGAGAAAAAACGCATCAGTTCAGTACTTTTGGAGTATGCAACAATGGAACTTGGAGTGGAGACAATTGCGTAGCGTACAATTAATTGCTAATAAACGACTATATCGAATTTCGGAGAGAAAAATGGAATAACATTTGATGGATTGATGTCGAAACTTAGAAAATCCCAGTACCAGTCATACAATACTCTTGATTTCTCAGTAAATCCCCAAAATGACTTCAAACCAACATTAAGTCACATCTTGTCGTTTGTTTCCACTCCTCAACTCCTTTTCCCATGACTTGGAATTTCTTGCAACCCGCACCATCTCATCAGCATCTCCTGGGAGCTTGAAAGCTTCGCAATATCGATGCCAAACCAGCCTGTCTCTCTCTGAGTCAACGAGTATATGGCAAACGGCCGCGAAACAGGAACGCGCAAACAACCGCGTCCGCGACAAAACGTTCGCGCAAGCGGCGGCAGCGGGACGCTCGCGGTGAGAGGGGGCGGCCAGCGAGGAAGTGCAAGTGCAGCGAACGCATTCAAGGTTGACTCTCGCTCTTATACAACGCACACATGCACGCCGCCAACATGCGTCACATGTACTCGATTTGAAAAGTGAGAAAGTGGTAGTTCGTTCGCCAGCCCACCAGACACTCTCTGTAACGTGCAAATAAAATAGGCATTGTTATTGTTTAGCAATGTGCTCTAATGTGCACTACTTGATGAGAGACTAGGAACATAGGCAGGGAGATAAATAGCTAGTTTTTTTTTAATGTAGCGACCATCTGCTAATCCACCAAAAGGTGGAGAGATCAAGTGAAGTTTAGAGACAAATACGGTAGTTGTTATGCATGCCGGTGCTATTTTTATGTCATGGCCTCCTACTTTTCGCTCGCGTCTTTTTTGCTTTTTCTTTCCAAGCGAAGCAACAAACTCAACTCAACTTATGTCATATTCAAAACATTGTAAACCATACTTGCATTACTTAACTTACTTGTATCTTTCATCCGCAAGAACTCATCAAATACCTCACCTGAAACAAACAAGCAAGCAGTTAATATCTTCAGCTGAAAATTCAAAATATATGCGAAACCAGGAACGCAGCGCATTGAAGATGATTGCATTATTGATTGCTATGCAACAGGTAAGGCATTAGTGCATCCCATCCGCAGGCCGCCGCTTCCTTTCCGCTCCCTTTCGCTCCGCGCTGTGAATTTCGTTGCGCGCATTGCACCGATGCACTGCAGGCCTGCAGTCTCACCGGTTGAAGGTCAGTGGTGCTTGGCGTTGACCCCGTGTCTTGATTGCACAAATGCACATTCGCGCCGTGCGGCGGCAACAACCCGCCCGGCTGCATTTCTTGCAAGAATCCGCGCGGCTTCTTCCTCGTCCTCGGCCTCTTCCTCGTCACACGCCGGCGACCACGGGTGCGCTCGACCAACAGACCAACAAACCGACAAGCGTAGAATGAATGCCACTAGCTAACATTATTATGGACAACTGAGAAGAAATCAAGACCAGAAGTTGAAGCAAGAGGACTGTGATCGAAGCAAATAGAAATATAACCAGTTTTAATGCCTTCATAGATGGAGGAAGACAGATTTTCTGAATTGAAAAACAAAGCACGGACGGAAATTAAAGCAAAATTATTATAACGCACATATCAACTTTGCATTCCAATCAAATTCTTTGTGAAAATATACTTGGCATCCTCGCAAGACAAAAGAGAAACACATCAATAATCTTCCATCAATTTCCTTCGAAATCTGTTGTTATAAGCACCAACAGAAATAGCTCACTAGACTAGTAGCATTATGTGTGCTGCTAGTGAAACGAAACTCACTGCATTCATTCATTGAATGCACTGAACAAGTTCGCATGCTACCAACTTTTTCTCGTCCTGCTTGTTTAGCGCACGGTTAAAAAGGAAAACAACTTTTCTAATCTACGCCAGACACGAAGATGTTGGCTTTCTTCTGAACTCGAAAATGCATCCAATACAACAAAATCCCAATGAAAGTGGAATTTGTTACTTGGAAATCACGCGAGGTTATTTGTAGTGACAAATTCTGGAAATAAAATTCAAGAGGAAATAATAACTTGTAAACTGAACGCATTAATCACCGATTATGATATGATAATCGTATATATCTTATCAAGGCTGCCTACGTAGTTACACATCATTGCCTACCAAATAATTCGCTTTTGTACTTAGGTAATTGTTGATTGATAAGCGCCAATTATTGCATTTTTGCTACGGAACCTGACAATTGTCTAAAGCATTCAAAAACGAAACACAAGTTTAGCTTGATTGGAAGTGAAATTAATTGTTTTGTTTCTCTTGCATCCGCTGATAACGTAAGTAGAGAGGGAATCAACATGAGTGTAGATTGTAAAATCTCGTTTTCCGTTGGAATACGATTAATTATTATTGCTGCAAGATGCAAGGAGGTTATTAATGCAGATTTCTGTATCTTCTGGGGAAAATGTGCATGCTTGCTGCTTGCAGTGTATGCGCTATTCGCTTTCGTTAATTAGCCGAAGATGGATAAATTTCTATTTCTACAACAGCTACTTGCACTGATGAACTGAAACCAAGTGCAACTCAATTGCAAATTAATTTTCTAGCATTGATTATGCAATACATCATCTCATAAGGACTGAGGATTGCAACCTGCGTCCCTCAAATTTACATGTTGTACTATAAATATTCAATTTGTATTATATTCGTTTACGGAGTTATTTATATTTTCCCAACCAAATAAATATATATTATAATACATTGGACATGTTTTCATTATTTTCCAGCACGTTTCACGCGTTATTTTTCACTTCGATGCTAATGTTATTCAACTACCGCGACTGCACGCATTTACATTTTCCTCTGCACATCCGATGAAATCTGCACGCAAAGCGAGGAAAAGTGAATAGAAAGTGAATCGACAGCTACTGCACCTCGTCTTAAACTAGCTCAAACAAAAAATCACCTCAGTTGCAATTTCGTGAAATGAGCAGCATGAATTTATTAGTGGAAAACAACATAGTCATATTTGGTGTGTGCGGATGTTGAATTGCGCCGAGTAAAGAGTGGAAATGGAAGTGAAACCAATTTGAAACAAACATGTTGACAGAGTGGTAATATGCACGACTGGCGCATTTCATGTTCAACTTTCTTAAGCACGCGCATATGATATGCTCTTCCCTAGTCTAATTAGCATTGTTTTCGTTTTTAAATTGCAAATGTTTTTATTCGAACGCAAACTGTCGTTAGTAATGCATATGCCTGCGCGTCAATTCAATGTCGTCTCAAAGTAAACTAAGTCGCTCACAAGTCAATCTTATTTGACGTCACTTGACAACAAATACAAAGCATTCAAATAATTGAAAGATGTAATTAGTGCTTCTAAGAGCATTCCCAGCACGCTACAATTTGTGATTCACTCAGATCCACCCTGACCCTGGGTACTAAATCACAAGTTGCGCTGCTATCAGCATTGCGACGTCGTTTACTCCGCAGGAATCATCATTAGTTTCATTAAAACTGGTGCAAATCACTTCCAATTAGAAGCTCGTTAAGTATGTTCAAAATTATCTCAATTGAATCTTAACGAAGCTCTTTCAATGTCCCCGAAGGTGAAAATACAATGTTGCTTTATCCTTGAAGTGTTTTTTAACGCATTGCAGAAAACTACGCAAATATTTTTGTTTTTGGCGATGGTTGCAGCCTCATTCCCCTCGGCAAAAATGGGAAGAAAGTGAAGGCATCAGTGTAAAAATAAAATAACTGGGACTTTCCTTGGTTTTTTTCCCGATGCTTTCGCTTTTTTAGTGCGCGTTTTGGCGACACAAAAATCACACACTAGACGGGCGCATTAAAAATAAATATTTTTTTTGGCAAATGTATCGATTACGCTTCAGATTCAACATTCAAGTTTTCCTTTGTGAAATAAAGCGTAAACATAAGATCTACAGCATCAGTACATCTCTTCAAGAATTAATTAGATATTTAACAGCACGTCCATTCAAACCAAATGTTCTTAGGGTCTTATGATTTGTGGATACTGAGTAAAGTACAATTGCTTGAAAGCTGTTAAAAGTGAAAAGAAAAAAGAGATGAAGAATTTGACAAAACTGACTATACCGTAATTGTTTGCAAATTTTAATTCAAATCTGCCAAAAACATTTTCCTCTTGCAATAAACTGTTTCAAATGCCAAATGCCAAATTTAATGCTTCACAAATAAAAATTTATGTGATGACAACTGAACAATATTTGGAAACTCTTTATTTAAACAATTAAATATTCCTGTTGTGCTCTGGCAATGCGAAGAATGTTCAAGGACGAGCACAACATTAGTTAATTCGGCCTTGCCTTAAACATTTTCCCATTTCCTTCGACCTTGGTTGTTTTCCCTTCATTCAATCAAAGGGAAACTGGGCATTCGAGAAAGAAACGGAATAAATTGTGACAGGTTGTTATTGGTGGTGAAGCAAAAGCTTTGGGCAGTTATTCAAGTAGTACATTTTACAAAAACAACGAAAAACAGCTTAAAACCTTAATAAATTATCCATTTAATACCCAGATTGTATTAATTTATTTTAGAATGGTTTGTTTTAAAAGTCAAACAAACTGAAGTAATGGACGAGAACTTTTTTAGAACGAAGCAGATGTTTACGTAGAATTTTGCAATTGCTACAACTATGGTGTGAGAGTAACAACTCATCAAGAGCATCAGGATCATTAGAACACCACATGAAGACAAATGCAGCATTATTGAATTGGTGCAACTATTATTTATGCACATGGTTTCTCTTTTACGCGATTCAATAAGACGCCAAGTTTTGTCTTCTTTTTGTTTTTTTTTTATTGGTTTTAGATGCAATTTAAAGCTTTCATTATTTTTATTTCTTGTTGTGTTCCTAGTACGGTTATCTCCGTGTGTAGTGTGGCGAATAGTGTACTAATAGTAAATAATAAATGGAGTAAATGGTGAGCAGTACATTTGTTGAGTAGAACGCTGCGCAAAACGCAAAAACGAAACGGAGCGCAATCGGTGTCAAGGCGGCGGGTTAAACAACGCTGAATGTTTGCTTATTGCTTGACTTCAATAGGTAAATACTTGGGTGATTGCTTACAGTGTATCATGCCATGACTCCGAGAAATATAAAAAACAATTGTCCTGACCAATGTGATATCGGCTAATAAATAAGTTGTGTTGGTATGTTATTTGCACTTTGACACTTGGTTATTGTTGGAACGTTTTTCGCGTGTTGCTTCATCTTTAAAATTAACAATTTAATTTTATTCTGGTAGAAATGAATTCGCTAATATTTATTATCTTAAGAGATATAAAATCTATTCCCTTCTTATTTTTAAATTAGAAATTTCCTTTCATTTTCCTCCATTTCCACATGACACTAAACCTCATCGGTCATAAAAAGCGAAAGTGTGTTCCGCTCATAAAACGAGCGCGGATTTCGGCAGACACTGAAACTGAAAGCGGAAAATCGATAACGGCGTCTCGCCCGCGGGCGCCGCCGCCCCGGAAAAGCGCGCCTCACACCGCCGAGGTGCGTCCTTTGTCGATGAGGGCGCAGCAGCAAGGACAGCCGTGGACGAGGCCGCTTGGGCGTTGGCGCGACATGCCCTCCAAAAGTGTTCAAGTTCAAGTTCATTCCCCGGGCGGCGGCCACGGCGTCGCGACGCGACGATGTGGAGCGCGTTATGCGGCGTTACGTCTGCGACGGAAGGTGGAAGGCGACGTGGTGGAATGAGTGCTAGTAAAGCGAATGAAAGGGAAATGGCCAAGCGGGAGCGGAATTGAAACGAAGGCCATTTCCAAACAGCAAGCATTTCGGAAGGAAAATGAGTAAGTTCAACAGAACAAAAAAATAAAATAATTGACTTGAAAAGTAGAAGATAAGAGAATTAATCTGGGAAACAGTAAAATTCACGTTTTTTTCTAATAAACATTTTTACCTCTACCGAAATGAAGCACTAGTCAAATGAAATAAAATTTGTTTGACACTAAATAAGAATATCCCCACAAGCATTTTTAATAACCTCTATGTATTTTTAAGTGTCATATTATGAGGTTATAGTTCCCGCCGTTTTCATCCACCCCATTCCTCTCTATCACCATAAAAACCACTTCACCAAAACATTGTCTGGGTCTGCGTTTTTCCACTACCTCTTCCCTCACACACCACAGCCTGCGCTGATAAACCCGGTTGTGCCGCGCCGTCGTCTGGGTCGCCCGCCCCCGACCTGGCGTAACAGTCGGAACAAGGATGCCCATCCCAGACGCTTTTTTGGTCGCCGCGCCGTAGTAGTGTGAGAGACGGCGGCGGTAGAGGCCTAGGTCGTCGCGCCGGCAATATATCGGTTGTACTAGGTTAGGGACAAGGTCGAGGACGGCAGACGGTGGGTTTGGTAAGTGGTATGAGACACTCTCCTACACCTACAGTCTGCTGCTGCCTCTATCTCGTGCGAAGTGGTTGAGACCGTTTCGGGTGAGATTGTAAGAGGTGTCATAACAATGCCGCCACTAGATGTTTGACGGCTTTTTACAGGATTCTGTACAACCAGCGCGGCGCGACAATCGTGAAGGTGTTACGAGTCTGGCCTTTGTTTGTTTTCCACGCTATCACCCATGCACTCATCGTCTCTTTAGCACTTGACTAATAGAAATGTATTGACGCGTGATTATTTTTTAGGTCAGTTATGTTTGCCCAGAATTGCGTTTTTTTCTTTAGCTGTCTACGTTTATCTTATCATTAGTGATATCAATAGGTAAACAATGAGTTAGTTTTCCGCCTCTTTTTCACGTGACTGGAAAAACCCTTCTGAGGTGATTATTACATAGTCCTGACTTATTAGAGCAGATATATGTAATCACGTTTGTTCAACGTGTAGACGACCTTCGGAAGAAGAATACGCCCTAAGTTAATTTCCTGCTATAACTGTCAGCCACGGAATATATTTCAAGTATGCCTAATAAAAATAAAACATCCAAGATGGTAATATTTTGATTTATTGCAAATTTATCATCGCTTGGCACTCTTAGCAACCTGAGGAGCACGTTTCTGCAGCCGCCAACGCACGTAAACCCGCGCTCTCGGCAACAATGCAATCACTGTTGGGGTAGGATTGAAAGATGGCGCAGGATAAATCAAGGATTACGATGGAAAGGTCAGGGCGTCAAACGGATGGAGAACATGAAGTGAGTGGCTTACACGAGATCACAATATGCCTGCAGGGGTGGCAGCAGAAAAGCATTTACATAAATGGTCACATGGACGCTTTACCATTTTTCGTTTTGAATAGGTTTTAGCCTTGGATTTGTCATTGGGGCATCCTTTAAACTTCATGAAAGACATATTGTTGGTGATATATTTTTAGAGCTGGAAATTGCAAAATCAAGAAGAGAAGCATGCGTGAAATTAATTTTCATGAAAAAATTTTGTAGACAATTGATGCAATGCTAACTATTTATATTACCTAGAACACTAAAACTGAAGTGGAAGTATTAAATTTGTCAATATTTTTCAAATAAATGTTGAATTATTATGAAATTTAATAACATCCAGAAAACAACTTTTGTTCGGAAATTATTGCCATCCATAGATTTTTTTAGAATTCCATAACATAATCAACTAGTTGCATTGACTTTTAAACATCATAAATTGTAAGTGTTTTCAATAATAACACTTAACCATTTGTTTACGCAACACAATTTAGAGCCAGTTTTCAACATCGCTCATATTTTCCGACAAATTCAAGAAACAATACTTGTTACCGTATGGCCTACATTTCTCAACAACTAAGCAGAAAACATATTTTCCTTTACGACCCCTACATGTTTCCTTAACCACCGTCCTTGGAACAATTTCCCGTCGTGCAAATTGCGGCTACACTGCGGTGTTCAGTTAATTAAATGAAACCAAGAAGAGAAATTAGTGTGTAGCATGACATGCTAGAATTCTAGAAACAAAGTTGGTTACTATCCTATTTGCCTACTATATCCCACTATCATCCTGGCGTTACTTTGAGCTTTCAAAAAGGACCAATCATACAAATAACGTTAAAGGACGCTAGTAACGTAACTTGAACAAAAACAAAGACAATTACAAGTTACTTAAAGTACTGTATCAAGTTCAAAGACTATACACAAAGTGTGGATGATAAAAAGTTTCGTTTAACTTGTGCACTTTTTTAGGAGTTGTATTACTCCAGCATTCCTGGCATATTATAACTGAAGCTCTTCTCTTCTCCCTGCGCGTTGAAAATGTTCAAAGGAAGCCGGTACGTAATACCTGAGGCGACGCCGAAATTCAAGTGTCAATTGCGTGGTGAACACGACAGACAATATACGCCAGATTCACTTTCACTCTTTAAACAAACCATATAAAACACAAGGAGCACAAGAGCCAAATTAACTGCGGCATGCATGTAAAACACGTAGCTGGGTCATGTTGGCGGGTGGGTCATAGCAGAAATTGTGGACACGTGATCACAAATTTTGCAAGTAAGAATTAGAACTATGTAATATCCACGCAACAAATTGCCAAGGGAGACAAGACTCATCATGATATGTAAAATTCTTAATTAAATGCCTACTTTGAAATGGGCGTTGGACCAATTCCTGGCTTTCTGCTACTTATCAACTACGATTCAATTGGCTTTGCAGTTGTACATCTGGAAAGGAATACTGGTAACAAAAAATTGGTTTACTGCTAAGCAGGCACCTGATTTGCCAAAATAAATCCACCTACTTTTAGCAGAGATGCAGTGCTAACCTGGGCATATAAATCACACATGAAATTTAAACAAACATCAACAAATTTGCTGTGAAATGAAAACTTTTAAAAATAACAGTTTACTTATTAACTGCTATTTGTACATGTTAATAATTACACAAAATTCGAAAAAAGGAAAACCTTAATTTACTAAATCCGATCGCATGATAGGGTGTGTGCAACAGTATCTAACGTATCAAACATCCGTTTAGCATGTACTCTTTGACGTAATCGATTATTTCACCCAATTCAATTCAGCAACATGTCGTGGTGCGCCACTCTTTCCGGCGCTTTAGCATTTACCTACAGCTGCCATGACCCCGTAAAACACATTCCGGCACGAAACCGAATCCAGCACGGAATGCCAAGCCACTAGTAGTCAGTATGCATAACGTCCACAATGATCTATCCTTTAGCCATTTAGAGCATCATTACGTGAGCTTTTATTCACAAAAACAAAATTACATCAAATATTACCTGTGATATTAATTGGATTTACATTAGCACATAGAAAATAAATAAATGGAGAAAAAATTGTGTATCATGTACAACTTAATGATTATATTTTGAGTACAAACCATATGAGCTTTGCATGAAGAAAATTTGCACGAACAAACTGCAGAATTTTGCAGAAAGACGAAGAGTAAGAGAGGAGAATAACGAAATATGTTCTTCTTTGCAATGGCTAAAAATATCAGGAAAATATTTGATAAGCAAAAAACTATGTCATTTTCGAGTTGAAGTTGTATTTGTTTAGTTATTATTTCCAACTAGGTTGCTCAAAAACTAAATATAAATATTAATTAATTTATTCACCTTGAATTTTGTTTTCCTCTTTTAGATATAATACGACTTCGTAATTAATTTCCTTTACACATTTTGAAATCGCAAATAACTAAAAACGAATCAAAAGTAACTTTTAAAGTGTAGGACTTGCTGACAACTTTAAATTACAAGAGCTTTTTTCATCATTTGAAGTTGAATTGTAGGCACGGACGTAGGACAATACGGCCAACTACACGGATTACACACCATGTGTTACATAACAGCGAAAATTAACAATATACACCGTTAACCTACTTTTTTCGGTTTCGTTTTCAGTGAGCACCTCCGCTGCCGCATGTTTTACACCTAACTTTTAGTTTAATTTCCATTTAAACACAATTTATTTTTATTTTCCTTATCAGCTTCTCAATACCTTAAATACATTTGTATGTACACTTCCAGTTAACTCTTTATGTATAATTTTTAGTAAATTATTTAGATAATTAGCCCCCTATTATGAATCTCATGTAGGACGTGTGCAAAAAGGTACGTTCCACAAATGATTATATCATGCATCATGTACAATCAGCACTGAAATTTCTTGTCTTGAAGGTTGTAGACCAACAAAATCTTCACCAGTTGGAAATATCAATTACGCCGTAAGTAAATCAATCGAAAGCAATCGGTTGCAACATTATTAAAGTAGTGATTTAGATATTTGGCTAGTTATGTAACATGTGTACTGATGAACTAGACTTGTTTGTGTAACCGTTGTCATTGCCAGGTTATTTTTGTCTCACAGATTGAAAAATGAACGTGGGATGATTTAATCAACGCATTTGTCTAGAAATTTCATTAATGATTCAAATTCTTGAAAAAACATTGCAAACAATGTGAAATTATTGTTGTGCCAACAAAACAAATACAATCCACTTGAATTTTCTGTTTGGAATTTCCAAATTAAAATATTTAATAGTACAGCAAGAAAGAATAATTTCCACCCAGTGCAATACTATTATCTTTCATCCGACTGCATGAATTTAGTTGAATTCGAGCATCCACCTTGCTTCACTTTTACCATGCTGCCGGATGTAGCAGAACTGCACAAGCAGAAGTCAAAACCTACAAATGTCACTTTTGTTCGGTGTCGATTACGTAAAGTGCAGCCTAGACAACTTTTAAAATATGCTGGCTTCGTTTGAGCATCCACCTGTTGATGTCACACACTTTTCACCTTTTCAGCGTTTTTATGAAATTTTCTAACAAATAAAGTGTTTCCAGATTGTCAGTGGTTCAAATGTGACAAAGGTACCGAATTTGAAGTACTTGAAAGCTATTTAAAGTGTGACATAATTATGATATTATAGCACCCTTGAGGGTTTTCTTCATCTGCACTTTTTCACGCTCCAAGTATCGCCGCAAAAAAAACGAGGTCATCATGCGCAACATTACATCCAGCGTGTTGCGAAAGGAATGCTAATGGCACGCAATGATCATGATGCACATGATGCACGCGGTGACTTCTGACACTTTTCCCGATTTATTCCTCCGTTCAGTGGCTCACATCTTCAGATGTTGCCAAACACAGCCTAAAAGTTCAAACACGAAACGCAGCTTTGTGTTGCGTTCAAATTGCGGAATGTAAACACTGAACGCCGGCACAAATTCGAGCAAAAAATAACGAAAAAGACGAAAGAAATAGGGTGAAAGGGGAAACACATGTTATACCCTTAAATTAGGGAGCTAGAACGTGATGTTATTATGAAACAAAACGAAGTATAATTATTTTTCCTTAATGACTTAGCCAAGAGAAAAATGAAGGAAAATCAAGAATGTTGAAAAAACAGGATGTGTTCATCCACTCGACTTTTTGGGGAACTAAACCCTTCAACATTACTTAAAAGGGAGTAATAAATTGCAAAATAGTTCAAGTGTTTGATAAACTTACCAAATTACGGAGGAAACCTACTAGAAAGCAGAAATTTGAAGCTTACCTGAAACAAAAATAGGCATTTGTTAGGTACAATAATAAATCACATATTTCCCCTTTAGGAACACAAGGCTAATATAATAATTAATTGATTAATTAGATTTAAAATTTTACTGATACCTTTAAAAAAACATATTTTGTGAATGTAGACTATATCATGCTAGGAAATTCCAGAAAAATTGCAAAAACGTGATTTAATTTTAAATCCATTTTCATTCTCTATAATTTATCTAAACTTATTGTAGTTGTAATCACACCGTGTTACTAACATGCCTCTTTAATTTTTCTTGCACATTGCCTAATATCATAATCACCTCATCGCGAATCTGGCATTTTACAATTTCCCTCAAGGCATACCTGTTCTTCGCGCATTAAATCGTAGACGCCTCAATTTCGCCACGCCACTTGTATCACCTCAACTTGTTGCAACAATAGCCCTCGGCGCTTTTTTCACATGTGTTTTCTCTTTCATTGCTCATTGCTCCGCATGCTCCGATTTACTCCATCCAACATATGCATAAATGTCTTGCGCAAATCCGCATTCATAATTTCCTTGTATCTCGCGTGCTTTACTTGAGTCGGTCAAGAATCCAAACAGAATTTTCATTTTTCATTGCTAAATCAATATGGAAATAGGCTGACTATTGAATAACGACTGTCTGCAAATACCTTGGACTCGGTGGTGTCTTGGAATTGGGATGAAATCGTATGAGTAAAGTTGGAAAATAACATCGCGCATGGCGTATATGTCGTGCCGCAAGTGTCGACGCCATCGACCTAATCCGTTTCGTGCCAAAATGAGTATTTATTTGGCACGAGGTGAACTACACCTGTGTAATGCGCAAGCACATATACAACTGCACACGATGGCGAAGAGAATCAGGCAAGCCCAACAGTATACCGCCGAGTGGTAAACAATTTAAGTAAGTCTCAAGCGACCTAAGTTTAAACGGTTTCCAATAAATGTTACATGAACATATCTACACGTTGAGCGTTTAAAACATGGTCATATGAAAAACTAAACTACCTCTACAAGACCTAACTAATTCTTGCAATGAATACAGAGTACATTTAAAGCATTTCATTATTTAATGCCGATTGCAACACTAGTTGAAACGCGCAAATCGCTGGAAATGTGCAGATCGACAAGTGCGTAAAGAGCAGTCGAGATAAGCTGAGTTAAAGTAAGCTGAATACGCAAATGCCGTATACGGTGTGATTTTTTAATTGCTTGTGCTAATTTACACTAATAGTAGAAAGATCAAATCTCCTTTGAAGGAAGACAAATTATCATGATCTTATAAAGTTCTCCGAGCTTTACTAAAAATACAATAAAGTTGCGTTGTAGGAACAGTAAGTAATAGTTTGTTGTTTCCCAACAATGGTTAAAAGTAAATATCAAATGCACTAACTCCACTAACATGTTAGTTTTAAATGTCAGCCAACCGATGACGCAAGGCTATAAAACCAAATGCACCGAAACACGGTGCTATAGCAATTTCCGAAAACATTTAGTTTTATTTCCTCTTCTTTCTGGTTGATATTTCATAAGGTATTTATCATGTTTTTCTACTGTAATATTGCTTTGGCACAAATGTATAATGCCAATTGCGAAACATCCTCAAAGAGCTGTTCAGGCGCAACTTAATGCATCATAGCACGATACTACTTCAGTTTGTTCTTCATGTACTCTTGTTGTTGCTGCTGATGATGAGAACGCACGTGTGGCAACCATCGGCGGAGGTGTTGCGGCATCTCCGCGAACAATTTAATCTCGCGTGTGCCAATCGCGCCGAGAGCTGTTTCGCTGCTGCCAACTGTCTAAGGATTTCCCTTTCTTTCCAGCCGTGTACGCGACTTCCTTATGCAGAAGTGAAACTGACGCAATGCCAGCCATGACCTGCTTACACCGGCAAAACCGACAACAAACGACAGACAAAAACTAGCAAAACCAGCAAAAGCTGGAAAAATGTAAGCAGAATGGTAAAAAGTGTGGTAAGCCGGATACCAGCAGCAATTTACTTTGAACTATTAGGAACATAGGTGAAAATGATTGCGAAAAATTAAAAATTAACATTTTTGTTGAAATTGAGTGAAAACCTAGAAGATCTTCGCTGAATTCGAAGCCT
>JAODGC010000002.1:1117092-1174341 GCA_027574925.1 Ecitoglossa quadriceps | reverse complement strand
ATTTGAACAATCTTCTCATCCATTCGAAAATGTTTACGACGTACGTCGCTCAACTCAAACGCATTAAAAATGAAAACACAGCGAAACGGTTACAAGGCTGATTTTGAACACCGCGTCTTACCTGTTGCTTGCTAATAACCGCTCGTAATTTACGAGAAACTATCTAAAGTTCGCGCCGGCGGAATTTCGAAGACGTCTTGGAAACACGTCGAACAATTGCACAACTCGTACCACACGCATGCGACGCGTCTGAAATATTATTCCACTGCCGAACATTTAATTAGCACACTTGCCCAATTGGCTCTTCAGCAATCGGAAAAGTTACGTTAGCAAATCAGTGGCCTCTTCTGTATTTGCTACTTATGCTGCGGCTGTTTCAGACGTCTACATCAAAGGATATTCTTTTTTACAATTTCCTTTTCCTTTCGTTTTTCTGTTTCTTGGTTGCTTCTTCGATGTTTGATGCAAGACTTGTTTTGAAAGGTCACATTACACAGTATACCCAGTTAAGCGTCATAAAATATCCGTTAAGATTTTGGGTCAACGTGATTTCAGTTATGACGAAGCATAAGTGGCAACCCTTTTTGTGAAAGAAACTATTTGAGGCAATTAATTACAAGTTTTTCTTCTACTTTCCGAAGTGATTGAATAAGAGAGATACTGGTAGACTTTTGGTTTGACTTTGGTTTTAATATTTCCGACATTTGTAATACTTTAGAACTTATGAGTTTTCTTGATTTTGTTAATAAAATGTCTTATATTCATTCATATTAATATGTTATTGGTACCATAATACTTAATTTATTGTTGTATATATATGGGCGCCTCGCAATTTGTATTTTTCTTATAGGTTCTCAACTTTTGCAATTTTTGGTCAAAAATATATTTCTCCTACAATAATTGTTATTTTATGAAAGGAGATGCTGTAAACCTTTTCAAAAAAAACCTTATTTTGAAAACTAAAAATATATGTATTTTTGGAAGATACCTCCCCTCAGATTCTCAATCACTCGAAATATTACCAAAATATTTTTACTATTTTTACTCTAAATTGACTCCAAGTCTAATACCATATGCTTAAAGCTTGGCAACCCTCATCTAACATAAAAAGGTTAAAATAACTGAACAAGTCACGTTCTTAAACCTTCCCAAATAGTTCGCCCTAATATGATTACCTATTTACACTCTATCAATTCTCAACTGCGTTTTCCACTCAGATAACTACGCTTTAAACTACCCCCAATATGTATTCAAAATAAAATTGCCGGCTTTACAGCACATATTTTTCTCTACAATCAACCTCGTAAAAATATTAACGATGTTTGGACCCACCAAAATCTTTCAAAAGATTCATCAAAGCATGAAATCATCGTCAAATTACAAAACCACAATATTTTTTCTCTTGTCTAGTCTCTTCTTCACAAGACGTCCTCTTAACTGTTGACTCTTGTTATACTCTGAAAGGCCTTATTATATTAAATATATTCCAGCAATTAAAACCACCCCGCAATAAATCACACACTAAACAGATCGACATCCGAGTTGTGACACTTGACTCTGCCTCAAAAGAAGAAGAATGTTTTCATTCAAGGGGCAAGTGTTGGTTGCATAAGTGGTGCTACTGTTTGAAAGTTGAGACATTGAGCATCTTGTGCATGTGCTGGGGTGAATGAATACAGTGGTGATTAAGAGGTGCACACCCATTCAGGCCCTTTGCAACGTGATGTGCATTGACGAAAACCAATAAAGCGCATAATAACACGAATTCTAAGACGAGCGTGTAATACGGACCAAGTTTCGAAACGTTTTCCAAGATAAAATTATGATAAATGTGCGAAAACTGTGTGAAACGATCAAATTCAGTACTGACTAACTTGTCTTCTCTTAATTAACGTCAAATACCAATAACGTAAACTTACTATCGCTGCTATAAGAGAGAAATTCTTTTGAAGTCACCATAATGAAACACTTTTCTAACGGTTTTCGCTAGCATAGTGCGATCCACATAGACCTACCTTTCTCAACTTTCGGCGTCAACTGCGCCATCTGTCGCTGCGGCGGCGCACTCAGGTTGTGTAGATGTTGTCCGTTACTAGTTGGCGCTGCCAACTTCTCAGCTAGAAGTGGATTTGCAGCGGCAATTGTAAATTTAATTGCTGTTGAACGCATTTCCAGCATTAATTGCTGCTGATTCTTCTGATTTAAATTGGAACTGCTTACAGTGTGGTCCATATTAGGTACATTGTTATTATTCTCTTCTTGCTAAAAATACATAATTTTATTATAATTAAATTATTCGGAAAAACGCGAAAAAAATACCTTGATCTCTTGAGCATTAAATTCATTTAAAAGATTATCCAACTCAAACGTGGGATCGTTCAAATGTTTGAAGATATCCTCGGTGTCCGGCATGTGATTCTGATCCTCCGACATTGGCGGCACCAGGCTAGAGAGGTCAGACTGGGATAATTCACCCAAACCGCCTGGATTTGTGCTGGTTTGTTGTCCGATTGCAACTGATGCATCCTAAATATTGTCTAGTGAGTACAACGTTTTTAGTTAGGTTTTGTGCATTACCTGTAGGCAGGAAGACAAATCAACCATCTTGCCATCATTGTCGGGACACCAGAGGAGATCATTGTCGATAAAGGGCATCCCCAGCGACATGGGCGAAGGTGCCCCCAGCACGTGGGCCCCCGCCACGGCTGAGCGGTGGAGGGACGCTGGTTGTGGCCAAAACGTGCCGGCCCCGCTAGCGCCCAATATTGGTGCGTACTTCGTGTCGATTATCTTTTAACAACGACCTAGCAGAACCACAAAAGTCAATTAAATATTATTATGCAATTAAAATTATGAAAAATTAATTATGCCTTATCACATTTCGTGACTTTTCGCACTTTGCAGCATTCAGCTGCAGATAACTTAATTTTATTGTCATTCAATTAAATATCCTTGAATTGTAGTCCAGTTTTTTCGTATTGTTGCCATCACGCTGCATTAATCCGTGATGCATTCACGCCCAATGCATTTGGCCAATTCAACGATGTATGAATTCTATTTTAATAAAAATAGATTACCGTGATATTTCGCGATGGATGTCGAACTTTTTCCGATACATCAACGCTGCCACTTGCACCACACCTGAAAATACAGAGAAATGTTAATCACCGGCCTAACAACTTCCTCAAGCAACGAAAGGAAAGATGTAAAGTTGTAGGCAGTTGGTAAATAATTTTTCTTAATTAGAACAAACGCGGAAGGCGCACGCGCGTTGCACGCAAGCGTTAATTGCACTCTTCAGCCGCATAATAAGCAATAATAATCAACAACAGCGATCAGTTATTTTCGCTTTGGAACACCGAGAGCGAAAGTGTAATTTGCATCTCGAGCAGCAGCCACTGATGCGACTAATTCAATAATTATTGTCTCGGTTACACGCTGAGTTGAAGAGTTATAAAAACGTGCGAGAAACGCGGAAACTGCCAACATCATGAAACAATTAGCGCGATAAATCAACACCATTTTGGTGCTTCACCCGAATTCTATCAAACTATCATTAAGATAATCATGAAGTATGAAGTAGGGTTTGTGAACAGTTGTACTTTATAATCTAACTATTATTGAATGTTATTTCGTTTTCTGCAAAGCAAACCACTTTCTAGCTAACTAGCGCCTTTATTTGATTGTTTAAGTTGATAGTTATCTGGCATCTTTGGAAATTATGCAAACAACGCGTCCTTTACATGAATTACCATTGCGTGCAAACGATTTCTGCATAACATACAGAAAATGCACCAGAGGTGATGCGAAGGAAACAGATGCAAAGCAGTGAAAGTCGTTGATTCAACTCCATCCGCTTTCTTACAGATGTCGTTGTGTACCTCACAGCTGATTTAACCCATGAGCAAATCATTCGTAATTGTGAAAAGAAAGCGAATGGATGAATCGAGAAATATAAGTGATAGTGATCGAGAAAAACACGGACGAGATGACGACGATAGAGAGGAAGACCAAAGAAGAACTGAGGCAGAAAAATTGGACTTTTACAGTGAAAAGTTTGATCCTTTGTTCGCGTTAATGTGCAATAAAACCCGGCCGCCACGTCCTGGCGCAAGAACGTTCGATAACCTCGCAATGTATACTTCTTACATCAAACGCACAAATGAAGAGGGCGCTACCAAGACGATCCCAACAAAAAAGGACCCGTTCAAGCGAATCGTACCTGGATCATCCAAGGAGCAACAGGTGAACTTGTTTCAGCGCCGCTTTGAGCCACATCAGAGTAAGTAAAGACATGTTAAGTGAATGAAACGTATCTTTTGTCGAATGGGATTTTAAATGTTCATGTTTTTAATGACATCAAATGGATTTTTAATTTTGGAACTTATATTGTTGTGTAATTGGGAATATTATGATTGACTACAGGAAATAAATCGCGTGCAGTGGACGTCTCGAGTAGCGAGTCATTGACAGTTAATTTAAATATAGTTGTGTTCCAGTGCTCCCGCTTGAATTTCGGAGCAACGCCCGCCTGATGTAGACTTGGCAGGCGTGCGAGTTTTTCCGACGCGTGAAAACGCCGCGGAAAGTCCACCAGACGCCGAAGACGATCTTTATTATTGTTGCTTATGTAATTTGCGCCGTGACTGTCCCTACGTCTGCGACCAACCAAACAGGCGTGGGGCGGCTAAATTTACATGCGACCCACAATAAGCCAAAACTAGCAATTCACCTCGCGTGCAAATGCTAAAAGTTAAGTGTGCATTAATCATTAATGAATTGAAAAAAGAAATTTTGTTAAACTACTACAAACTATTGGCAAACCAACTTAAAAAATCGCATTTTTATTTTTGAACTCTCGCAGTATTCATCCTTTTGATGGCACTTGGCACCCACGCCGTGGAATAAAATTAATTATCCATAAATCCCGGAAAACTCCTATTAAAGAACATAACTTCTAGATGCCGTAAATTAGCCGTTTAGTATCTTCTGGAATCACAAATATTTTGCTTGTTTTTAAACTAAACAAAAGCAAAGCATATTGATGATGACAGGATGACAAATAAAATAAACGCGGATTAACAACATGCGGAAGAGACCTACACGTGGTTGAATTGTACAATATTAAGCGACTATAACCTAATTTCTAAATATCCTGTGTTAATCTGTCACTGTCCTAATTTGATATATTAAAAAGCTAATGAAAACACACAAAAATGTTAAAATAATAGGAAAATGATTGGATTATTGCAGTAGGTCAAGGAAATCAACAACATGTTTTAAAAATGTTTTGATATAAGAAATGATTATTTTTACAAAAGATTTCAAAGCCCGCGAAAACTTTGTTTTATAAGGTTTTAAGGCTTTCATGTGGTGACATTAATATCAGTTTATCTAAGGGCGCTTCTCTCTTCTGCTTCTTTCAAATGTTCGTAGATTTCGTAGAGACTTATTGCGAATAAAATTCATTTCATTTTCCATATTTTATTCGGAAAAGCATATCTCAGCAAGCAAACAGAAATTGTGCAATGTTTGGGTGTAGGTTCAAGCATCAAGGTTTATCTTGTGCAACTTTGAAAACATTGCTAGATGAATGAACTGCCTGCACCTCGGCGGCTACATTTTTATTTTGCAACTCAATTTTCCCGACAACGTTTTCAAGTCAACTCTTTTTCTTTCTGTGTTTCTGCTTAGATACGTTTCGATTGCTTGGAAATTCTTCAATGATAAAATATGAATGATTCAACGACATCAGATTGTTATTAGTGAACCTAGACGAATGTCCGAGTGTCCTCGGTGTCCATGTTTTCTGGCCAACGTCAGGGATAGTTATTTCGGTGCGCCATGCGAGCAAAACGTAGCACTGCTGAAAATACAGTGAAAACTGTGTCGCGAACGTCATTGCTCCTAAGTATACTACGGTTAATTTTAGGGAATCAAATCTCTTAATCTTAGTTTATCATCGAGTCACCTGGATTCTATTTTCCTCCCACCTACAACAAGTTTAAACGAGTCAATACTCAATTTTCTTTTGCATTGTTTACTAGTTTATTGCTCTGCACTTTTTCTTAACTTGCAACTCACAAGCAGCAAGTCCAAGGCATTCTCTGGGTGCGCATTGCGCGAACTCGCGCCTAGACCGACGCCGGCGACGCGACGTGGACTAGATCGACTAGATGCACGGCCAGGCGCTCCTCCCAAAGTGCAAGTGCGTTTGCATGCACATTGCACTCATCTCCGGCGCATCTCCGCGGCTCCTAGACCGCGGCGCTCGCCTGCTCTATGACTATGCGGTAATAGCGCGGCGGTCGCGGGCGTTTCGCCGCTGCGCTGCTCGTTCGCGGTTCGGTTGAGTTGAACGACCGCAAAGTTCGCATGCTACACATGTACACACGTGTGTGCCAAGCCGTCGCAACTAGAAGAAAATTAAATGATTTGCAATGTTCGCAGGGAGAAAATAGCGAGAGATAACGAGTTACCTAGGTGGCAGTGTTCCAAAGGCAGTGCAGACACTGACAGGACATGGAAACCTTCGAATACTGTTATTCATCAGGTTACTCCACGTATCCAATGCGTTTGAAGCTATATTGGATTATTGTACTGGTTTATATGGCAGATGTATGTTGCATTGCATCAGTGACTTCTGTGGTTAGATTGAATTTTGCATTAAAGATCAATAGACGTTGCTTGCTCTGAGGGAGATTCTCGACTGTCTCACAATTCCAGGATTTGTGGTCATTAGACTTTGGCGCGACAAGCTACATTTGTTTTTATTTTCAGTGCCCATACCGTCGACAAAAACTCGTAAAACACTCTTCAATGTCTTCACAAGGATGGATCATTTTGAAGGAAGCGAAGGAGTTTTCGGCGTCTTGCAGAAAGCCAGAAGTCAAAACCTCAGAGTCACTGTAAGTCTAAATGATGAAGTAATTTCCAATTTCTACCGCAGCGCATTTATTGTGGTTGGCATTGTTATGTATGCGTTTGGATAATTTTCAATGACGATTGCGTGTTGCTTAATTGACGACAGTGCGCAACGCATGCACTGTCGTTTTCTACGAGACGGACGCGAAAAAAGCGCGCTCTTTGGCGCGTTTAGCGCTGCGTTCGCCTAGGCATAAAAAGCACTTTCTCCCGAAGAAAGTGAACGCTGTTTGCTGGCTCGTTGTTAGTAACTTTGCGCAAACTGCGCGCCATGCATTCCCAAGGAGTGAATGACTCTCGTGTTCAAATTCTAAGCAACAACCAACACCACATCATACAATTACATTCTGTGATTACATCCGAAGCGATGCTCATAATGAAATAACGTATTGTATTCGAAATTGCACTCACTTTTTGCCGAAATTAATTTTTGCCATAAAATCAATTTGTTGAATGGGGAAGCACTTCCATATACACTTTATAATTGTTTTTAGTCATTTCATCAATGTAATCCCACTGAATAAAATGTTCCGATAACAAAACAATGAAAACGGCGAAAAAGAAAAATTGAAGCTAAATGTTCGATGACTATTAAATATTGAAATAATTTACAAGGCGCTCATAACATTTAATGAATTGACGCTGTGCGAAAAGATTGCGAAGGTAATTACATCAGACTAATGCATCTGTAAAAAGCGCATTTCTACATGAATTGCCTAGAGTGACGCCAGGAGACTCTAATTTGTCACTTATTGTTCGCCGTACATGAGTTAAATCACTTCAGTGCTGAGAAATGGACAAAAATAAATGTGGAAACAAATGGATTCTATTA
The DNA here is from genome assembly GCA_027574925.1 of Ecitoglossa quadriceps. Classification (NCBI taxonomy): domain Eukaryota; kingdom Metazoa; phylum Arthropoda; class Insecta; order Coleoptera; family Staphylinidae; genus Ecitoglossa; species Ecitoglossa quadriceps. The sequence goes on along the minus strand of JAODGC010000002.1, from coordinate 1,166,585 downwards.
AACGTAATCAATGTAATATTATTGGCCAAGCTTAAATGTAATTATTATCCGTGAAAGCATACAACAAGTGGATTGAATTTAATAAGTTGCTTATATGTCAAATTAAAATAATGCATCCCCAACAACGCGAGTATGAGTATTTTAATCTGTACTTGAATGCGTTAACCCAAATCGAAATTAAGATCAATCCATATTTAAAATTGAATAGTTAATGAGTAATATTGCGATTTTTGATTGGTTTCAATGTTAGCTCTTTTTGTGTATAGATTGTTTAGTGTCGTATCATAAAGTTGCTGAATTTAAGGTCCTTTGCCAAGGTCCAAACCACTTCAATGCCGTTCGACGGTGAGTGCGTTCTTTGCTTTATATGGACGTATGCAACCGACTCACAATACAAGTGAGCATGCAGGCGCATTGGAAAGAATCGTTTGCAACTAATATTCACAATTCACCAAATATATTCATAAAATCGTACTTCATAACCGAACTGAAAAGTCATTGAAGGCATTTTTCCATGAGTTTTGCAACCAGTTGCCGCTTGCGATTGCAACTGAATGAATTGTTCTTGATGGAAGTCCTCGTTTCAATGTTAACCAAGTTCGCACAAGGTCCGAGAAAGTAAAAAGTGTCCTGCTATTCTGTTGCACTCACCGCAATGTGCAGAAAAATATATTATTCTAATAACCTTCATTCGGTTCTTTGTTTATAGCGTGCTAAAGGTTTACAATTAGTCGAATTATATCAATTTGATACCACTTTTTTGCAACCAAAATATGAAATAACATAATACGCAATTATTTATGTTGCGCTTGATCAATGTTTTGATTGTAATCCGTATTAATCTGCTGTAACACCTCTTGGCACTTCTTTAGATTGTAGTACTTTTCAACGCCCTTAGGCAGTTTTTGCAGTGTTCCGGTCCGTTTTGAATATTTGACCATGGCGTTGACCATGATATTAAGCAAAACGACCGGCCGACTGACTAACTAACCTTCTGTGTGGCATTGGGCGCTGCCTAGGTGAGCACTAAGCACGCAGAAAATCGCGTAGGCTTTTGCTATCGTCGTGCGAATCGCGAAGGCAAAAAGTGTCTGTTAGCCATGAAATTCAAGCAGTGAGCATTTCCTTGTGTTGACCAATAAACAACTTGCTTGGAAATGTACCATGGAAATGTACATGATTTATTGAAAATTAAAAGATGATGGAGTTCATTGCACATCTAAATCAGCAGTATTCCAATTAGAACTCTGGCGAAATCGCTGAAATGGATCAGAGGGGGTTTGTTTAGTTTAACTTGTCTTCAACATCTACTTTTAATAACACAACAATTACAATACTAATTTCTTTATTTTTAACTCCAAATGCCTGGAGTGTGTGCAGTCGGCCTTGTGGAATTCAATTCTAATTCTTTTTTTAATGTCAGCACCGCAAGGACACTTCAATTACGCGGATTTTGCGAGTCCATAACGCGACGCACCTTGTTCCAGCATAAAAAATGATGAAGTGAACCAATCAAACAATCAATTTCTAGGTGCAAATCCGTCACAGTCACGGCGTGCGCGGCGTGATTCTTGCCATCGTGACAGCCTTCGATAAGTTTTGGAACCTCGCCCTTAAGGACGTCGATGAATATTGGATAAGGAAGAAAAAAGTGAAAATACCTGCAGTTGGTAACTACATAAACCAATCGCACTATTACAGCTCAACCCAACACTTTTCCCTAACGATTGATTTGCAGGTGTCCTTTCCATCAATAGATCTTTTGAAAAATACTTTCCAAAAGTGGAGAGGATAAATGGGAGGAATATGCAGGTGATGTCAAAGCAACCAACTTCAGTTCAGGCCCTTGCAAAGATGTTGGATGGGAACGAGCACGGTTGCAATCATACTAATAGCGAACTGTGCTATCGGCGCGTTAATGAATTGCTCGTTAGAGGCGAACAGGTAGTGTTTATCGCAATCGCACAAGGCCGGCAATCATAACATTTGTCTACGAATGTTCTAACGTCTTTGGCATTGTGGATTTCATGTAAAATGCACAGTTTCATTCATGTTGGACTGATTAAAATATTTCATTGTTTCAGTAGTTAACTATATGAAATTGGAATGAAAGAAAAAACGAAATAGTTCTGATCACGTCACCTTTGTCCTATCAACTGCCACTGGTGTACAACGCAGTGCGCGGTGAAAAATGAAAAGGAAAGCCAATTTATTTCCATTTAATTCCGATTTTCCTTCCATCACTCATATCTCAGTTAATCACATTACGCTGTAAGATTAACTCATTAATGTTAATTTATCTCCGGCGTTGTATATGACATTATTCATTCCATCAAGGCTTAATTCCGTTTTCTACGCTCACGAACGCTGTGCGAATTTGGCGATCGGATTAATTAACATTCAGCGGCCGAATATGTGTTACTGATGTTTTTTTGCCACTCGCCAAGGAAGCGTGTCATTGAATGCTGCATTAATTTTCGATCGTTTTGCGCACTTTACTGCGTTTACAATCGTACCAATCGATGTAAAATGTGTACGCTCGGAGGAAAACATTGTTAGAGCATAGTGTTCAAGTGGCTGACATCCAGATCACATCAGAACTGATTAAAAGTGTTCAAATGGTATAGACAAACGGTCCTCCTATAACTCAATACCCAGGCGTCTTTCTAATTGCTTATTTGCACGAAAAGATAGAGTGTAAAACCCCGCAGCATTTTAATCGAAGTCACTTTCACCAAATCAGCCGAGGTAAGATTTGAATATGGTGTAGACTAAAAAGAAAAATTACTCGTCTTGCCTTTTTACGCTTGAACAACACTATTCATTTCGAATTGGGTTGGCAGAAGAGTACTTAAGTTGTTTACAGTTTCAGCCTATTAATTTCAAACGTAAAACTAATAATAATTTATTTTGCTGTAGTGCAGAGGGAAAAACAGCAAGAATCCTTGAGATATTAATAGTTTATTTCTGAAAAGCTCTTAAAGCTCTTCTGGCAACAAGAATATTTTCATTACATTCGCATTTTCTTGGATTCTATCCTTGTAAGATCCAAATCCTATCACATTTCCAGTGGTTTGGTATTCTACTAGATGCCATAGAAATAATTTCAATAGCGCATTAATTAACGTTTCTAACACGTAACATTGTACGTGTAAGTCACAGCCTCTGCACGCAATGAAAATAGTCAAAATAATTATCAGTATTTATTTATTCCTGCCATCCCTTCGCGCGTTTCCCATGATTTGGCATCAATCGCCCGATAAAGTTCGCAGCTCAGATGATCCAAACTCAATTTATACCAAAGTTATTTAAACTCCGAAATGCTGCTAAAGCAAACAATGTGCACCGAAATTATTCATCACGTTCATGCAGTCTTTATCGTCAGGTGAATGACATTTTTTGGCATTTCGTTAACCTTTTTTCTGGCCGCTGATAAGATGCATATTTATGAACATTGCGTGCGCTGATTAGCGTTTGACAATGTTTGTCAACGTATTAAGTGGCATGTGCGGTGAATCGAACGCAACGAGCAAGTTCAAAACCATCGGAGGGATTCAACGTGTTGGTGTTAATGGAGCGCTCAACATGATAACACAACCCCGAATAATCAATCGACATTTGTAGCGCACGTGGATTAATTCATAAGAGTGTCGTAAAAGTTTAATTTGCGCGCGTATCACCGGCCGCAGGTCTACTTAATTAGCCAACGTAATCAGATGTCACTAGATATTTTTTACAAGTGACTTAATTGGAATATGATTGAGTGGGTATGTACCTTCAAATTGATCCCATACACCTTGAAGACTTTTGTGGTGCAAAAGTGGACAAGTGATGAAGATGTAATAATCCCAAAATGTTGATGGAAATTGCTCACTTTTACACCACACGCGCTAACAGTCACACACAACAATTGAGGAGTTTCAAAGTTTTCACTTTCACTGAATGGTGTGTGTTTATAGATAATCCAATTTGAGTCCAGTTTTAAACTTTACACTGTTGTCTAGGCACTTGTTGCTTGTGGTAAGCAAGTCGCGAAGTGTCTTCGCGCGCATTTCCCTCGGCCTCTTCGCTGACTTTAGAAAAGCCAAGAGTTGAGCGCATCGCGCATGTTCTCTTTGCTAGTTGTGCGCGGCCCGTCAAACAGTCGGCGAGTGACTAAAACAGACCAAAAGCCGTGCACGCACGCTCACCTCGCGGGTATCGCGATTCGTGGCGCACTTTGCCTCCGCCGGGGACCGGCCTTCGCGAACGCGCGCGCGACTACGAATTACGATTGTGCGATGTGTGAATTACTATTATACTATTACTCTACGATATGATACAAATACATACTTTACACCAGACAACTCTTTGCATCAGCTTAGAATTCAAAAAAGCAATAATACTACCTAAGCTACAACTAACTTCCTGATTCGGTGACTCGGTGACAATGTGGTGATGGGTGGCTTGAAAGTCGCCAATAATTTGGTATTACTGCATAGGCAATGTAAGCAGTTGAGCTGGCCGCAGGTATCTTAAGAGTTGTAGCATTAAAGTGTCGAGTCGAAGGAAAAACGTTATCGCAGATGTGGCGATAGAGTCGATAAGGCACAAAGCTGGGAAATTCTGAGACCAATGCGACGAGTCGAATGGCCGCTGCAAGACTGATTGTTGTATACTGGACACGCGAAATCTGGTTGAGGTCGGTAGTAACGCGATTGGCAAATTGTTTAGCAGCAAAGAGGCCTATTGGCAATGATGAAATCCCTCCAGCGAGATGACTTCTTATTTTCTCATTCCCTCCTGTCCCATTGCTTGACTTTTTTCTCTACCCTGTGTTATTGTAATAGTTGTAATTTGAATTTGTTCAAACGTATGTTATCGCGCCTTGCGCATAATAAAGTACAAGGCCCGGTGTACTTTATTATGCACCAGTCGAATTGGCAGCATGCAGCCGCTGCAAGCGCCTTGAACTGTTGTTCAAGACTCGCCGCCCCGCGCACTGCTGCATTAAGGCCACTTCCGCGTCTGATAACATTGATCAGCGCCGTCGATAATTGCAAACTTTAACGCACAATCAATAAATATTTCTAATAGCAACATTTCCTATCGTATTTACCCACTAACCAATTCCAACCGCGCGCACTGCAAACAACTGCCGATAAAGTACCTTCGCCATGCGAAAAATGTACAACCTGATCACTTTGCGAATTTTTGCATTGTTTAGAAGTTGTTAGAAGACCTTAGAAGAAGTCTGAGTCGGTGGTAGTAGTAGTGAGTACATGGCGAGTACTTGGAGTATTTGCAGTACAGCGCGTTGTGGCGATGTGCATTCGCGGCGTTTTGCCGGCTGGCAGCAGGATGACCGCGAGGTGAAGAACCTGTGTGGTCGCTAGCTGAATGCACTCGCCGTGAAATGGGTCAACTTCGATAATGTGTACTACGTTTCGCCGGAGCGTTACCCGATGAATGCGCAGGAACGCATACCACGTGTTCGAATAAATCACCGGAGACAACGTGCTCTCAACGCAGGCGGTTTATTCCCTACCGAGGAGCGAAACGAGAATCCATCAGGTGGGCATCTTCTAAGGAGGCATATGTATGAAGTTGCAAAGCTGCAGAAAACATCACAAAGGGCAACGAAGAGTTTTGTCAGAGAAAACGAAAAGTAAGAGAATAATTCGAATGTATTTAGTTTGTTGATTTTATTCGCAAAACAATTCCTCAATCGCAACATCTTCCTCAACTAAGAACTTCTTCGAATGGGAAGTGATTTAAGCACCACTTGGTATTAACGGCTCAGGACATGTTCCACTGCTCTATCCTGTTGTAATAACCCCATCTAATTTCAAATGATTATTTATTACCCTTTTCCTTAAAACTGCGAATCTTAATTCATCAGTCACTGAATTCACTCACGATCCAATCCAACATTGTCGACTCAGTTACTCAAGGATGGAATTATTTATAGTGTTGTTTACGCAATGTGCGATGGTTTCGCATTTCCGCAGCCCGCTCGCCTTCGATTGCAAACAAAAAGTTGTCAACTGCGTTAAGCTTGACTGAGCTCTACCATTTCTCCCGCCAAATACACCGATGGTAAAGCTTTCCAAAATATCCAGATATTATTTTTAGATAGATATTAATTGAATAGATGGAATGTTCTCGTTTCTATTGACTCGCTCATATGTGAAGTGTAAAGCTCGCTCCGCACATTTGTCAACGAGCAAAACGACGCTGCGGGTTTGGCCATGATTTGACGGCCGACGCGTAGGATCGCCGCAAATTATCAGCGCCTTCCAACAATCCAACATTGGATTTCTATTCCACGCTATTCTATTCTCTCCTATTCTCTATTAAACGCCCCACTCTGCATCTCCGTCGTGGCTAGGCGATGGCATTCGAACCTATTATCTAGTTGACAAACGATTTTATTGCCCTTCGAGATAAAAACACGACAAAGTCACACACGCCTAGGTTAACCTATCCTAGAATACGCCACATTGGAGGCAATTTCTAATAGCAAACATTACTAATAAGCAGCTTAAGCTTGACAAACATTGATGGATCTGGCATGCATGCAATCTAATTGCATCTGATTGTGTTCCAAAGGGATAGATGAGAGAGATTCAAATTTATTCTTCCGTGTGTGGATTTGTGGATCTGTTGTATACGCTTGCAAAATATTTGCGTTTATCTAAGGCTGACTTAGTCGACGGTGTTGCCAATGACAATGTAATCATGATAATCACGACGCGACAGATCATTTCAAATTCCTAGCAAGGTCGTTTTCCGGTTGAGGCGCTCGCATCAATGTTGGAATAATTAAGCGGCAAACGCCCATGAATAGCGAGCGAGCGAGTAAGTGTAATTTTGGTTTATCAAGAGTATCTCATCATCATCATTAGGATGGATTGGATTGGTAGTGGCGCATAACTTTTGAAACATTTCGTACCGAAAATATCGAAGCAGTAAATTACAAACATATCTTATTTGAATTTCCATCACCTATCATAAATTCTAATCATCCTGCAACTCTTGGAATTTCCATTTCGCGCATCTCCTCGCTGGTCTTTTGCACTACATCTCTTGTTGTCCGCCGCTCGGCCGAGTGTATTCACCCCGCGCATCTCGACATCAAACGCAGCGACGGTGGCGGTCGCCGGCCGCCGAACCAGCGCGCTGATCTATGCTGATCTCCAGCCCAACAAGGAAGAACCGCGAAGAAGCGCATCCTCCGCAAGAAGTTCGCGGATTGCGCGGAGAAAGTAGGGTTACGCGCAGTGAACTCCAACTTTTACTTTCTTTCCACCGAATGCTCATGTAATGGACGTGATTCTGTTGCATTTGGTCAACAATTTTCAATTGGTGTTACTTGAGGTCGATTTGGTTGATCATGATGGATGGATTGATCAATAAATTGGAGGGTTTTAGTAGGTAGTAAAATACACGTTGATTGCAATAGTTTCCAAATGGTAATGATAGAGAAATGACAGTGGAAGTTGTTTCACTTTTACTTTTACCTGCATTTCGTCGTGAGCAGCTAAAGTGCATTGACTTTCTTTCTCACCTCCATTAGCACATGCATTGCAGTGTGCTGCAACCGTACGATCATGAATATCGCTTCCACGTTGATATTTCTATATTCATGCGTTTTTGTTTTTTGAAACACCATAGCACAGCAAGACAACCTGATCTCTCCATTCCGTAAGATTAGGAAATGTAATGCAATACAGAAACCAGGGAGAGTAATACCCGGAGTCCTCTTATTTGATTGAGGCATGAGTCATTTTGGTATGACACGCGTACGTTATTGGTTGTGGTACTTGACAATGAAATATTTTTCAAATGTGGGTCACCCACTTTTTCAGCATCATCCGTTCGGCAGTTGTTACGTTTTACCGCGACTCCGACGATTCGACGACATTGCAATGCAACCACACTCCGCAGCTGATTTTTTTTTATTATATAACGCGATGCAATGAGCAGTCACAAGTATTAAGGAGCAGACGTCATTGTGGTCACGTTAGATCTTCCAAAATTCCATATTCCAAAATGACATACCACGTGCAAATAAAATCTACTTATGAATTACGAAAAAGAAATGTGTACATTGCTTGGAAATAAGAAGAAAAAAATAAGTCTAGAAATATTCACATAATTTGACTATTTTCACATTTCTTCACATCTGATGAATTGATCTTCATCCAGCATCGCGATGGTGATGCTGGTGCGTTTAACAAGCGCGCAAATCGCCCGCAATGCATCTGCGCTTTCCGCGAGTACACTGGTGCATTGACCTGACCTAGTGTTTATCTGCAACTCTCTTCAACAACACCGAACTGACGTAGGTTTAAGCAACAGAAGAACATTAATATTTCATCGGTAGCGATGAAAATCCAACAATAGAAAATTGAATATTTCCGAAAATGTAAATAAAATGAAGGAAATGCTCCTGATTCAGCTTGTAGACGTCTTACTTAATATTTTAATTGTTTCTCTGCATTCCATACAATTTTCGTGTCTATCCATTTCCTGCAGTAATATGATAGACGAGATAATAGTGGCGTTTCACTCTAAATAGATTTAGCGGTAATTTTAAGTCGAATTGAAATGATTTAAAATTATAACTTTATATTAAGATTGTAGGTGTTTAGATGACAGGTGCATGAAAGTAAATTAGAAAGCGAAATACTCATGAATACATTTTTTTTGCTCTAAACAACCTTCGAAATAATGGAAGGAACACCTAAAACAAATATGAAATGTTGCAAATGATGCTTGTCTATGTTCGAAAATAATTAGAGATGCTTTCGTTATTGACAACCCTTTCTAGGCATATTTCATGGATAGCCTTTGGGATTGGGAATTGCATTGAAGTGTTCCATTCAGATGCTTAGGGCATTGAATGCGAAGGAATTGTATCAGACAGTTGCAATTCGACTTGACCCAGATTCGAAATTAAATTTGCACGCGGAGCTATTTCTAACTTTTGTGAGGTCTCTGCATCTGTAGTGCATAATTCATTTCATAATTCTATGCAAGTGATCTTTGCGAGGAAATTAAGAGCACCTGCATTGGAACGTAAATATTGCACATGCCATTATTCAATTTTGGAAGTTAGATATCCTGGAACAACATTTCTTTATTAGCCTACTTTTTACTTTTATGTTGAGGTTCCTACTTAGCTATTATCTAATTCGTAGATAATTCAGTACGGTCTATTTCTAATTGCATCTATTCACCAATTCCTTAATAACTTCAAGTAGGTTTACTGCGCACTCATCATTAGCCCGGCAGTCGAATAAATCTAGTGCCAATGTCAATACCGCGAATTTTCTTTAGTGTGTCAAGGTGCGAAACACACGCGAGCAATGAGCAACAATTCAATAACAATGCACGGCAACGAGAGGTTGCCGAAAATTCATAGCCACCGTCTGCCAGCATTCGGAATAGTTTAAAACTAGTGGGTCTCACTTCATGCCACTGCACAAGTGTGGCGAATATTTCGCGAACCTGCTTGCAGTTGTGATAATGGCCTTAATAATACTTATAACTGTGGGAGGTTAGAGCTTAATTTGGAATGATTGGAATTGGATTTTTGGCAAGAGTAAAACATTGAACAGATTAAAATTATCTTTGGATTTCTTAGAGAGCTGTGAATTAAGTAATGCTTTGTTTTTTTTTTGCCTTTGCCGGACTTTGTGTCTTTGGCAATTCCAGAAAAATTTTGCATCGAAATACTAGAAATACACAAGCACATAAACCCTCTATACAACAAATACCTAGCAAACAACTCTGTAAGCAATCAGCAAATAAACAGCACATCCATTTCGTAATTTAACAATGACAGTAAACTAGACAAGTAGAGTATTACTCAACACTCTACAACGCTCGTCAATTTTTATTCGGTTTTCGCACAATTCGCGGTAATACTACATAGATAGTTAATAGAAAGTAGAAGTTGTCCGGAGGATGGCTGCCATGGTGAGGAAATGAAACCGAATGCAAAATGCACGCCGAAGCGTCTATTCGCAAAAAGCTGCGAGCAGCGCAGAATGGAAAAAAAGCTGCGGCGTGCACCACCGTTGAAATGTTGTCAGAGGCGGCTTAGTTCAATGCTCGCGGCAGCGGTTGCGCCGTGCGAGCTCAACTTGACTTCGGCGCCGCATCCAGAAGAAAGTTACTTTCGCTTTCAGTTTTGTTCTCTGATTCGTTTTAACTACTTCTAACTAGTGTCTACATCATATAGTAAACACAAACACATAATGCGTGGTATGAGATTTGTACTGATCATTGACTTAGTATCACGTTGAAGCTAAGTCTCTTAAATATAACGTTGACCCTTGTCCTATGTTAAGCTTGTACCATCTACCAACTTGTAATAAGCCAATTCCTTCCAGTTACATGTAAAGAAGGAAACTCCAATGAAATGTTCCCAACTGATTTCAAGTTATCTTCATCAGTTTTTACTCGACGTACGAAATTGGTACCTACTTGCTTAAGCCATCCCTACTTAATTAGTCATCAGTATTTTTGCACGCCATACGTTTCCTTGACGCTTTTGCAGACTGTGGCAGCCGTCGAGATGCGTCCTTGCTTTGTCGCACGACCTTTGTCGACATTAAATCGTCGAAGAAGGTCCTGCTCAATGACGAGGACTCTGCCATGGGCAATCTGCTCTTGTAACAGTGCCACACGCCTCAAAGCGGAACCAAAAGTGTGTTTTAATTATAAATCAGATGCGAATCAAAAGAAATAAATGCTTTTTTTTTAATTATCAACTTGATTAAATCAAGAGAAGTCCACACAAGAACGCGTTAAGTTGCAGTTTAATTGTTGATTTCTCTGGATAAACATTGAATGGATAAATAGATGCAAATAAATGTGCAGCCTCAACCATACTTCCTTATTGTCATATTTATTTAGCTGTTTATAAGGTTGAATCCTTTGCAAGCAAATAGAAATTACGATTAACCAAGATTGTTTTACACTTCCAGTAATAATTTCAATACATCATTTTTAAATAGACTATATTATCTATATACTTTTGCTTTCTTTTGATTCGGATCATGTAATTTATTCATTTCTTGTGTGGCTACACTACACGCATGAAACAATGAAGAAACGAAGAAAAGTGAAAACAACGAACTAATTAGTTGCAATTAGTGGCAATAATTGCTCGATTTCAACGTAACATTCGTAACCCTCGATGCCAGCATAATCAACGGACATTAATTTATACTTGGATGCTCCTAATGCGGTAATAAAGGAATTATAATTGAAGGCTTCAACGACACAAAGGAATTATTAAAAGAGATCACTGGAAATAATGGCGTTTTACGATAAATAAGTTCTGTCTTAAATTGTAGAGATTCTCTTGTAAATGTAAGCATTTATCCAAGTGAAGCTGAAAAAATGTATTCGATTCGTTTGTTTTCCAAAATTACGCCAAGCCATGGTATATTATAAATAATTCCAATAATATAACCGTAAATGTAATTGTGCTTAAACGAGCGTTATTATGTTGACAATTGCCATTGTATGGTGGTCGAGAAGCGTATAATTAAAACGATTCCCGAAAACGACGAAAACTTAAATTAATGAACCGTGTAACATAATCGATTGTTTATGAACAGATTTTGCGTTAAAAGGCGTTCTATGCGATTTTTTTATTTCGTATACCAAATTACTACGTAATAACAATGTTTAATCGATTGTGACAATACTTACAAGAACCCGGAAATGATTGGTTGCATTCAGGCATGTAGTACAAGATAGATTGTAAAAATAAGGAATAAAAAGTGGAAAACAAAAGTAGGATGGATTAGAAATTCATTCGTAAATTGGGCAGCAATTACTCCATCTCAGCTATCTCAATTTGATTTGTCTATGAGTTGTATGCGTTTGAATGTTGGAGGTCCAAATGGTATATTATGCATGCATTCGCAGCCGGCGGCGGGCGGCGGCGTGCACAACGCTAATTGTGGAAGTATTTAGTTGCACGCTCGCAATCACTTTCACTCATTGCACCGTGCAGTTCGACGGCCCGTGCACATGCAATGCACTTTTCTATGCGCCGCATTTCCCAGGCGCAGTGTCGGGGAGCAGCGTCGGAAGTACATCCACGTTTCCGAATTTCTCTCTACTCGCGCTCATTACGCGATAATTAAGTAATGCGTAAATTGACATCCGCGTTTCAACAGTTCGCAGTGCGCTCATATATGATTAATATGGTAATATGGCAGGTTTTACGTTGTGAATGCATTTTATGCTAGGGAGAGTGAAACGAAAGAGTTTTATAACAATATAGCAACACCTACTAATATTTTCATTACGTTGTGATAATTTTTTCAGCCAACATAATTTTCAAAAGAAACTTCATTTTCTCTAACATATTTTTAACGTCAGGATATGAATTTTATTCCAAAGCTATTGGAATAGTTCATAATTTGAATTTGCAAATTAACCAAACATAAATTAATTGCTGTCATTATTTAAACATAAAAATCTTTCTAGACTTTCTAGAAAATGATGCAGTAATTTGTTTGTTAATTGGTAATTTTATTAACATACCAAACCTGCACCCATTGTGTAGATGAATTAAATTATTGTAAATGTTGTAATTGTCAACGTAGTGTAGTTTTTATTGTTTTTCCTGTGTGTGTGCGATGGTGTAGTGGTGAGTAATGTGCATCTACATAATAGACATGCATGTGTGGGGAGCGGTGTGAACGACCGTAGGAAAGTCGACGGCGACGAGCGCTTTCCACCAAAGGATATATTAACGACACTTGGTTATTTACTATAACGACGCCGGGAACTGACCACTGGTGAGAAAGAAAAAGCTCTGGCCGCATTAAAACTCCCAAGAAATATATAGATATATATATCGGTGAACAAAAAGTTACAAAAAAAAAAATAGAAAAATAGTTACCAGAATAACAATTATTCGATAAAAAATTTTGGAATATCAATCTCTAATAAATATTCATCATTATTTTGATTGCCCTGTTTGCAACTGGTATGTGAAGTTAACCTCTAACTGTTTAATTAAACGTCAGCAAGTAGAATTTCCTTAGATTGCATAATTCCCATTGCTTCATATCCTACCAGAAAAAATATATCCGTATCTCATCAACAACCTAAGCCGATTATGTATCGCAATATCTTGTATTACTTTGATAGTAATTATCCTAATGAAACCTCGGCGTCATTGATAAATATATGCACACGGTGTGTATGAGACTGGCATGCGATCGTCTTGGGAGCAAAAGCTCTCTATCTGAGGTCCAAGCTCAATCCTTGTATGAGGACTTGATCTGGTTGGATGACGGACAATAAAAATTCTGCTTGATGTATGGAAATGAAAAATTTCCGGACGAGTTTCGAATTGGGTACAGTTAGACGCTGGCGACTGGCGATGGTGGCGACGCTCTGACTGGGAACAGGATTGCACTCCTGATAAATAAATAATCAGTTAGAATTCACTTCTATTTGATTAAAGGTACTGTTTGGAGAGCATTAAATTCTCCAGTGTAGTATAGGTGTCTTAAGAAAAGTTTGGAATGATTCGTCATTGGGAAATTGTTGTTATTGTTTGTTGTGTGCGCTAAAGTCCAAGTTAGATAGTCTAAGGTCTTAGACTGAGAGGTCGCGAAACGTCGAACGCGAAAGCTGCACTCCTCGGTCGTTGGCCTAGCCTTTGCCGAGCTTGGTCGTCGTCGTCGTCGTCGTCGCGCGCGAAATAGCTGCACGCGGGGCATCTGCAGCGAGCAGAAAATGCGCAGAACGCGAGCCATTGTGCCAGGCCTCCTGCTGGCCAAGCGCCGATTACGTAAAAGATCTACGAGGATCCATTTCGTACTGGGATCGGAAAAACTGTACACCTACTAGACAACATCAAAGTCTCATTACTCAGAAGCCAAATTAAGCAAAAATCATCAAACCCACCACCCACCTATACCATCAAGTTATGGTTTATATTTAATCGTCATTTCCTATTTCAATGAACAGCAAGCTTGCTTGCTATTGCTTATTGAAAGGCAAAACGGAAATATTAATCGGCATTTAAATGTACGCCGAGTCCGGGCGTAATTCACGCATTTTCTGCGGCATGCGTGTGGCATTTTCCAGCCTCTGGCCAATGTGTGCGGAAAACAGCTGAGCACTCGGCTAACGCGTTTTTCAACCTCGCGGAAGAGGTACAGGGTGAATGACATAGACAACAACATAGCGAATTAACTTGATAAGAGTAATAAAATCACTTTAATTGCTTTCCTTTAGTACTTATTTTTATTTGGTGTAAACATATAAAACTTGTGCTTTCGGATGTGTTTCAGCCGAAAACTGTTTGTTTGAATTTTTAGAAAACTTGAGCACTAGCTTGGCCCCATTGGCGTCCTGTAGTGGCGACGGCCCTCATTATAGGCTATACAATATAGACGTTTTGTCAATTATAAAAATTATTGAACAAGTAGCTTTTTCGCGCAATCATTCATTGAACTGAAACTCTTTAAATTTCCAAGTAAACAGATAAAATTTGTTTATTATATTGGTTTAAAACTAGATTAATGCCGCTAGTGTCATCTAGTGCCAAATTGTAGAAACATTTTACACAGAAACTATTTAAAAATGCAGGCTCGCCGTTTTAGAGAATAGCCCTCGGGAAACAGTAACATGTTCTTGTTCAGAATATCAATTAATTTGTGGCCTTAGTCTGTACCTTATATAAGAATAATCAGTAGACAACACGAAAAGCAAGTGCTTTAATAGAAAAAAGCAAGTGCTGTTCACATTAAAAAATATAGTAACAATCCTATGCAAAGGGTAGTGTATAAACTAATATATCCAAGTTAGCCGCGCCGCCAAAACTTTACTTTAGTTTGTGATGGAAATAGATCGAAACGTTTAAAAAGCACCAGTTCTCAACCCTTTCAAAATATTTTTAGAAGCTTTTGCTTCTTTTTTAGTCATTCAAAAAAAAAAAAAAAAACATATGTGATAGTTCTTTAGATACGCTATAGGACGGAAATTTGCAAAATCTGAAAGGGTACGTAAGATTTTGATTCGAAAATTAATAAAAAGTTAACATTTATTAGACTTGTTAATATACTTGCTGCATCTATTTATTTTAAGTGATATTTTAAGCATTTACTTTACCATATCAATTCTGTCATTACCAAAATTATTCCAGATTTCTGATGGAATCCCAAATTCACTAAAGAATATTTCTCCATTTTCCTCGCCTGTTTATATTAATTATATTGCACAAATAATTAACGCATCCAGCTGCGCCAAACACAAAAATGCATAAAAATTAGTGGTACCTGAAATACAGTATATATTCCCACTTCCCTCCATAACATAAACTAATTACTACACATATATCCATCCCACATATAAATAAGCAGAACCACTAGAAAAAATAATATTCTTACTGCTAAATGAATCCCAGGAAGTGCTTCTCTCTCATTGCAACCTTGGGCTGCTTGAGATGGGCCATGGACTGTTGGATGGACCTGGACCCTTATCCACAAGGTAGAATCTGCGAACTTCATCATACATTAGTAGCATCACACTAAAAAATAGTGAAATTGGATTGATTCCACATTTATGGCACTGCTCTTCCCTGGTTGTCACGAAATTGCTGGTGGTAAGCTTGGGACTGTTGGGCGGACCTGGATCTCCATCCCCTTGGTCAAATCTGCAAACTGCATGGTAAATTAGTAGCATCACAAATTAAAAAACAGAGAAATCGGATTGATACCACATTTATGGCGCTACTCCTCCCCCTCGAAATTCTCACGCGCCGTTGATATTGAAGCACTGTAAAGATGAAATCTGTAGCAATCTAGGAATATCATCAAGATGCTACTGACACTGTGTCCTTATATAATTCTAATCCTGCATTGAGAGTGACACACTTATACTTAATGCACCAAAAATTGTTCAAGCCATGGCAAACTAAGCATTGATAACATAAACGAACAGGAACTTTACTATTTCATGATTGACGATGGACACTTTAAAGCAATGAGGCCCTCATTACCTTAGAGTGTGCAGCATTAATCTTATGAAAAACTGAAACCACACGTGTCGTGGAACAAAAAAATCCGCGAATTGAATGACACAACTGGAATCGCACATTAATTATACAGTTATCTTACGGTTGTACACCCAAACTTTGTATTCTGCAATAACTTACTTGGAAACTATTGATAATTTTATTGATCCAAAAAGATCCGCAAACCAGAACACTCGACAACGCCCGAAAAACGTCGTAGTTGACATGACTGACGCAGCTGATACAAGGTTGCTGTCATTTCATCACGCATTAGATCGACATCAAGTCAAAATGTAACGAAGTTCGAAATAATAAACATTTTTTATTTAATGTTGTTTTAAACTCTTCCAACTTAGCAGTACATAATTATTATTTATTTAAAATAATAGTTTTGTGTTTAACTGACTAATACTAATTATTTTAATCCTTTTTGATTTAAAATTTGCAAATAAATTTCAGGGTTAAGTCTCAGTTTCGCGCGGCAACTTCTCTAAATGATTCAACCAAGTGTTACAAATGTAGGAACAATATGATTCCTACATAAAATTGTATATATAGATGTTAAATTCCGTTTTGTGTATATTTATTGACGAAAAAGTGTGAGACCTGCAATGCTTCGATGTTCGATACGAGCCAGGTGAATCAAATCATATAACCTAAAGGTGCAAAAAACTAGAATGAGCTTTCATTGCATTAAAATAGAATATATAGAGATTCAAAGTACACGTAAACTGCATAAGCGCTATCAATACGCCCAAAATGGAGTGTTTTGGACTTGACTTCCATTATGTACTTACACTTCATTGAGTACTTTATTGAGTTTATTTTGTAGAAAATACTGTGATGTGCTATTGGCTCTCCACTCTAAGGCAACAAGAGATGGAACTTATCAGTGTCTAATAAGAATATATATGGAAAATCAATATAAGGGAGGTCTTGTTATTGCTATTCTGCTTCTCATATGCCCACAAGGTTCTATTTGTATTTACCTTAATGCAGAATAAACTGAATTGCAGGATGGGTTAATACCTTACAACAGATTACAAATGATTATCAATGCAATAACCTTTTGTTCAGGTATGTAGTTTATAGGTATAAGTATTTTGTGTTTTATAGCATGTTCATCTTTCTGAAGCACATCAATTCTAGATCAGCTGTTAAGTATTTCTTTTGCCTGCAACTCTCCTTTCGCTGACTTTAAAACTTGTTGCTGAAAATGTACTTGGCTGCCTCCCTTTCTTGTCAGTTTCAAGCAAGTACGTCTGCACACATTAGATCCAAGCAGTGTAAAGCTATCCTGTGAGGTGAAGTTTGTTATTGTTTACATTTGGCGCTACGTTTACGATGCAGTTCCACTGCGCCTCTTAGTTAGATATAGCCTGTTGGAAATTGCACATGCATCTCTTTGTGTTTACATAACTTCCTTAATATATCGGGACATAATTCTAGTCTTGGCGTCATTTTTTGTGCGCGTATTAACTAATAGATATAGAAAGTGCAATTTGGAAATAATCAACATAGTCTACAACTAGGAGTCAATCAGAGTGGAAATATAAAGGTTAGTGATTATCATCAAATGTAACCAACTCGTTCAAATGTTCACTCTTAAATATATTGAAGCGAATAAAATTTCGAATATTGTTAGAGTGCACAAAAATTAGGGCCAAAATTAGGTAAATTTTTACAAAGTATGCACTAACAAATTTTGCGCGGAATAATTGTAGATTATGAGTTGCCCTATACGATAATTATTAATTGTAAATTGTTCGCCTTTTAAAACTATTAGAAGAGCTCTAAAAATAGGCGCAAAGGTATGCAGTTTTTTAAGTTTGGGAAAATAAATTAGCAACAAACGGTTAATTGTGCAGTGACACACTAAAAGTTTTTTTTTAATTATTTTCAGGGTAATAGTTTGGCTGAGCCTGTCACAGAACCGTAATTTTTAACGGGTAGCGTGGGCCGGGTTTACACATAAAACAAATCATGATATTTTCTTCTATTATATTTCAGCTTCAGTAAATTGTGTTTTGGTTGATTGGGTATATGTTAAAGTCAGCTTTAAAGTACAAGCAATATATAATGTATAGAATATATTGAAGGTTGCTACATCTAAATGTAAACCCTACTGTGTGGGCAGCTGTTTAGATTTCACAATGTCTTCAAAGCAAAATACTAGTTAACATGGAACGTTCTTGGCCAATCGAATTTAAGGGCAATGAATTCAGCTTGAGATTACAGATACTGTAAAATGTTAACATACACCTACGGGGTTGATGTTCTAAAGGAGGATACGCCCATATTAATGGTGCTAATAGAAAAAACTTATTGTCGAGGAGGTACGACGTATGAGATCGTTGGAATGAAATTATATTTAATAATACTTGACTCGATAACTAGACACAATTAGTTATTTTATATAATCTAAATATTGCAGATATTTTAAAAAGGTACTAACAAACATCTTCTCTAAACGTATTGTAATGCGATAAAGCTCGGATATTATGTAAAATAGGTTTAAATTTTCATAAATAACAATGATGAGAATAGTAAACTTTAGATTAATAGTAATTTTTTGAGGCAAATTAAGTAAAAGTGTGGTTGAATTAATTGTTTGTTTGTTTTTAGGACAAATATATGGTATGAAATAAATACCTTGATGATATTCCCCTAAATTCATTCGGATATTTCAAGTCCATGGATAAAACAAAAATAGAGTTAAAATTTGGGAATTACTGGAACACTAATGCGCCCTGTTGGTTGGCAGTAAGGAAACAGTTTTCAATAGGTAAATATAATTGTGGGCAGAACTCTCAGATTTTGTAGATGTCTACAGTTGTGAAGATTTCCATAATTTTGCAGATTTCTAAGAGCAATAATAACCTGCTTATCTCTAAGGATGACTGTAAGATGTCGTCCTAAGCTGTATGAGCGTTCTACCAACTACCTATTTGATGGAACACTAACAACCTACTATTTATTTGAAAATATTGTATTTAGTTAGGGCACGGATCGATTATGATTTCAATCGTGTACAATGCTGCATTTTCTGTAATTAAAAAACTGTGCACAAAATACAAAAACTGTGATGCATACTTCATTGATTTTAACATCAAGTTGTTAATTGATGATGCTCACACGATTTAATCGAACATACAATTGGTACAGAGCCATTAACCGAATAAGTAATTCGTGCAGGTGGATAAACAAGGTAGAGAATACTATATCTAGATTTATCTGCATTATGCAGTTGCAGCTATGGGACTAAACTTACAAACGTTGTTTAAGTGATACCGTGCATTACGCTGTACCCCGAATAGTTTTTCAATAAGGGCCAAAAAGCAAATTGCCCTAAGTAAAGTAATACAGTTTATCATTTACGAAAAGTTTTTGGCTAGTAACTTGTAAACTACTGCCGCCATGGAGATACAACTTGTATGCCCTATTAGAGAATAACGTAAGTTATCGGTTTTTTTATAACTGCACACTGTGGCCTAAGTAGGTTCGAAATAAGGGCGCAAAAGCAAATTGCCATATGTAAAGTAATGCAGTTTATCATTTTAATAAGTATTTGGCCAATAACTTCTAAACTACTGCCGTAATGGAGATGCAACTTATATTTCCTATTAGAATATAACGTACGTTATCTGTTTTTCACTAAATGGCCACTGTGGCTCAAACAGTTTAGAAATAAAAGCCAAAAAGCAAATTGCCATATGTAAAGTAATGCAGTTTATTATTTCCCAAAAGTTTTTGGCTAATAACTTGTAAACTATTGCCGCTATGGGGATGCAACTTATATTTCCTGTTAGAAGATAACGTACGTTGTCTATTTTTTACTAAATGGCCTCTGTGGCTCAAACAATTTAGAAATAAAAGCCAAAAAGCAAATTGCTATATGTGTAGAATGTTACTGATAATTATCTAGTGCAACTTGGAAATAATCTACATAGTCTACAGCTAGGAATCAATTAGAGTGGGAATATAAAGGTTAGTGGCCATCATTTATTGTATTTTTGTTTATTTTAGAATCAGCACGAGCTTTGATAGAACTGAACGTTGCTCTCGGATCGGGTGAAACTCAAGGTTCCGCTTTCGTTTTGCTTCGTAACGTAACGCGTGGAGCTACCCTTTGTTGTACTTGGATAAAACAATTGTTAATAATTTTCATTACCTCAGTCTTTAAAGCTAAGGTGATCTTCGGATGTATCATTCGGCAAGCAGAATAAATCAGTTCTTTTCAGAACTACAACATCTGTTTGAATAAGAAATAAATTTGTATTTAATATATGTTGATGTACTTTTTCTCCACAGCAGTAATAAAAAATTAGTGGCCTATTAATAACTAAAACTATCATGTGTATGACGTGCCCTAAATTTAAGGCATAGTGCAAGAAATAATATTAAATAGATGTATTTTACTATCTCTTCTAGCTATGGGTTGTTAGCTTAGTTGCTTGCACAACCCGCAGGTTGGAGACCGGCGGGTTTATGGTTCGATTCTGGGGACTGGAACTTCTGCATGTTAAGGCATGTTGAGCAGTAGGCCAGCAAGCCACGCTGTATGCTCTCGAGCAATTCGTTTATTTATTATGATTATTTACCAGGTAAATTACAGTAAATCAATTCAACAGACGATGGTTTTAATTATCAAAAAAAAACACTAATTTTTTAATTATTGCTATAAAATTCTCTTATAATAACAATTGTTGAAATTATAGGAAAAATCGTTATTTAACTAATATTAATCATAGAATTCTATACATTGACAAAACCAGGAACTTTGGCTTCTTTTGATGTTATATTTTCTACTAGCCATTTTTCGATCCAGAACTGTGAACAAAACACTCAAAGGTTTAAGTGCAGATAAATGTAATATTATATATTTGTCAACATTGACTTAAATTTTTTGGCATTTGCAACTATGGAAGTGTTTTTCATTAGCTACATAGTGATATAATTTTTGTTCATAAAGCCCCAACAATTATCTTAGAATCGCTTAGTTTAATGCGCCTTGTGCACTTTAGTATAAGGTTGTACACATATTCTTATCGTAGTGACGGATTATGTTTGGAGTTATTAGCAATTATTTATAATCACTAAATATCTTTGTATACACGACGTAGCACAGCGAAGTAGGAATATGATGTTTTCAATATCTAAAATGATCAAAACAAATACGAAGAAGAACTTTTAGTTTTAAATCAACTAAAGTAGAAATATTTACTGAGACATAAGTTGCCAATGATAAAAAAAAGAATTTCCCTGCACTTAACGCAATTTCCTTTTTGGCTCTTTCCATTACAATGAGCAGGGTTGTTTTGTGTCTTCGTTTAGCTTCGTACCAGTTGGACATGTAGCAGCCTTCACTAGTTGACGTACTCTGTAATTATGAATTAGTTTATCATGAAATTAGCACTTTAATATGTTTCAACAGATAGGAACTAACTTCGGAGATGACTTCATTTCCAATGTAACAATACCCTGATATTTGGAATGTCATCGAAAGACAGTAAAAAAGAAAGAGTTGAAACTCAATGCTCCCAGTTGGTACCATCAACATCTGAAAACCACTTAAACAAATCACAGCCATACTCGCCAAGAATTGTACAAAAATTCCATAAGAGAAAGTACTCTCTATCATGTTAATTAAGCTAGAAAATATTATTTTTTGATACAAGTATAAAGTTGATGAATATTCTCTTACGTAATGGCATGTTTATGGATATACACCAAATTCTTTAAGTGTCCGGGTCTTAATTTTGGTAGCTCTTCCTCATCCTTATCCATTCGATGCCCAACCAATTCCCATTCATCTACAATATTCACATTTCCATCATCATCTCTTTCATAATCGTCCAGTCGGTAATCTATGTTCATCAAGCACGTCTTCAACAATCGGAATTCGCCCACAACCAAACTGATACAATGCGATGCATAAATATCAATAGCAACATTAGTAGCAGCACTGAACAACAATGAGACTATCTGAGTTACAAATAGTATCACCACATTGTCTTCCTTATCAATCGGAAACCATCCTCCAAGCGGTAGAATCCTTGTTGGTGATACAATTGGTACGACCACATAGAAAATGCAGCAGCCAATAACACAGCCTCTAAATAATCTTCCTGTTTTCACACACATCCTTGACACGTCTTCAAGGCCATCAATGCCAAAGATGTGGTAGTAGCGGTAGATTATTGGATGCTGAACGTGTTCTTCCATTTCAGGGAGGCGGTGCCGATTTAAGAGAAAGTTTGCTAGTTTTAGTATGTAGGCTGTTTGGGTGATGAGGTAGTAAAGGATTTCTACGGCATCGGAGAGGCTTTCAACTTCTATTGCAAGGGAAATTACCATTGAGATGAAAAGAATGAAAGCTGTAATTAGGATTATAATAAAGCGGAGGTTGTTGATGAGTTTGGCTTTGGCGGTGGCGGTACTAGCCAAGGGATAGAGACCAGAATAGATGAATTGCATTCGTTCAAAATCAGTATAATTAGCTAAGTCAAACTAAAAATCAAGAAATATTTTAGCCCAAGAAAACCAAGACTTACTTTAGAGTTTACTTCAGGTTTAGTTCTTCTTGGAGGATGATTATTACGTGCTCTTGTCATAATTTCAGATGTTTTACTAGGTGCTGTTGAGGAAGTCATGTTTCAACCTAGAATTTTCAATTGAAACTAACATTATTTAGAGAGTAATACTCTTATAGCTTTTAGTCGAATTTTTTAAATGCGTGTGTTAAAAGCAGGAGCCAATTAATTATTTATAATCACAATTCTTTCGAGGCTAAAACTAATTAAATCTAATTCAAATCTACGGTTTTCTCTTCTGAATAATTTAGCACACATTTGCTTGTAAAATTATTCGTTTACTTAATAATGAACTGTGATGTGGAGATATTCACATTTCACTAGCTAACCAAAAGGTCAAAATAGTCAAATTAGAATTTTATTACAATGAACTCACATAAATTCTCAAACAAATTAATTTTAAATAATTCCAATTAGAACTTTCTCTCCATTTCCAACTGCTCTTCGTAATATTGCTTCTGCGCTTTGAAAGCGTTATCAATCGATGACCTCGCACATTCTAGCCCTCTTCTAATAGCAGTCATATCAACTCTATTCTTCGCTGCCCATTTTCTCAGCCTCCTCAAGCAGTCACAGTCCATTGGATTGACATCTATGAACAGGTCCTTTACAGTTAATCTGGCCAGAAATGAATCCAACAAGCAAGTCAACTCGTTCTCATTCAACGCCAGTGTGCCTATCTTAACTCCCTCGAATACCCCATCGTCCAGTTCAGAAATCCTATTTTTATCTAGCCACAATGAATCAATCTCATCAATTTTTCGAAATGCCTGAGGGTGAATATGCTTAATTTGATTCTCACTCAACCACAGCTGAATCTTCTGCTTACGTTCAGTGGACTTGGCTAGATTCTTCAAAGCATCTTTAGGCACTGTCTTGATTGCATTTTTGTCCAATACCAAGCGGTACACCAATGGAGAATTGTTAAACCATTCAGGATTTATCAAGGTAATTTGATTATCCCCCAGCTCAACTGTTTGAAGCTTAGGCATATCGTCAAATGCAGCACTATCAATTTCAGAAATAGCATTGCCTGTTAGATTGATCCGACGGATGTTCAGATGGTTGAACACACCATGCGGAAGTCGTTTGATGCTGTTTCCGGTGAGATCCAAAATACGTAATTCATCACTGCTCTTGAACGCATCGGGCGACAGAGATGATATCTTGGAATTTTTGATTGTGAGTGTATCAAGTCGTTTTAAGTTACCGAACGATCCTTCGCAGAGATCAGAAATGTCTTGGTTATCAATTTCCACCTTATAGGCTTCTTTAAGGTCGTTTTTGGAATTGACTGTGATTACTTGTGGGTCCTTTTCACTGCCAGTGTAGATGGTTGCTTTCACATTGGAGAATGACGGACACGTTGCTGAGGACTTAATTTTAGCAGCATAGGTCACTGCCAGAAGTGTTGGGATTACAAGGAAGCGATACATTTTAGACTGGTTTCATGTAGAACAGTCGAGAGTGATTTATATATGGTTGAGATTAATTCAGAAATTGATAAAAGTAAACCTTTAACCTTAAATTCTTTGAAAAGTAAATAACAAATTTTCGGTTCGTGGAATAGGATATCCGATAACAATTCAAGGAATCTTTCATGCAAGCATTCTTTGAAATGAATGATAAGCTGTTAAATGTAACAATAAGTATTCTATTAGTAAGTAACAATTAAACGTGTCGAACGTTTTAGAGCAAGTTTATGCAAGTATTTTTTCTTTGAAAATCGCCAAATGTTTCTGTTTCCACTCAATCTGACTTTTTACACGTGCCATTGCTTTATTTAAGCTCCCCTGAAGACTTTGTTCCAGATGATGCGCCAATTTCTTAATCTGAAATTAAATAATGATAAAATATCATCTGGATTGATGATAAACAGTTCGTACCATTTTTAAATGGGTCATAGCTGTCATGGTGCTCAAAAAGTCATCAATCACAATTTTCCATACATGAGTTTCTAGTGTGTTGATGATTTGTTCCTGATAGCTCCGAGTTGTATTATTCGAAGGCTGAATTGAGGACATTTTAGCTTCGAGGAAAGCCATTCCTGTAAGACGATTGGATGGTGATAAGGCCACTGATTGCCAAATGAATTTAGCGTAGTGAATGTTGTGGAAACTTTCTTCTAACAATCTAGAAACAACAAATCATATCATTTTTATGCAGATGCAAGGCAGTTTTTGCAATACCCAATTATTTTCCAAGTACTTGTAGTACATGCCAAACTCTTCAATAATACCTTCATCTCAAAATGATTCCACGCATTTTGTTTCAACCTTTGATACAAGATATCGAATACTTCTTCATTTTGATGTGCTAGAACAGTGCAGTACACCCAATGAGGTTTAGCAACATCTTTCGTATTTTTATAGGTAGCGTAGAATAAATGTGCTTCTTCAATGCATGGTTTATATTGTAACCTGCACAGTTCAGTTTCTATTAGAAGTTTCAACTTTGGACTGAGCCGGCGCCGAGTTGGCCAGAGTTTAGACAAGAGATCCATTTTCATTTTCTACTAAGCCATGTAAATTAATCATTTAAATTCCATGCAAAGCCATGAACTTACGCTGAAACTTCCATAGTCTGAGGAATCAAGGAAAACAACTTCATGTTGATTCAAACTGTCCACCATTATTTTCCACGGAAAGTATTCCCTTTCATTACCTCGTTTAAGGTACTTGATTAGCATATTGGGGATATGCCAGTGAAGCTGGTTTTGATCAGCTAAATAGAAAGCATCTGAGATCAAACCACCTCGATTTAAAACTGGAATTGCGTTGGGATTGTTATAAAGTTGGTTTATTAATAAATTCCAATTGTTAATGTCGTAGTTTACTCTGTAATAACCTAAAATAAACCAAGTTTTATAAAATTTATACTTCAATTAATTCAATGTTAATAAAAGCTGTACCAATCTGATTATAATTAATCAAAATCCAATTTTCCCTTGGCACATACAAATTCGTAATTAACTGCCGTTTGTTTAAAATAAATTTTTCAACGTTGCCTCCATTTGTATGTACATCAGTTGAATTTTGTTTCCTCGAAATATATTTAATTGGAATGCTAAAAATGGACTTCCTATCACTTTGCTCTTGTTCAATAAGAAAATTCCATCCTGTTGTTCTGATAATGGTGACGACTGGATATCCTGGATTGTTCCACCAGGAAAGTAACAGTCCTTTGACGGTGGCATTATTCGAAAGGTGAATTTGATCTGCCAAAAACCAAAAATCTTCCGAACTTCAAACAAAACCAATTTATCATTAATCAAAATTGCTAACTCAAATTAAGCTAGACATAATAACTTACTTTAATAAAAATTTGCTGATTCCATCGTTAAAGAATATCCCTTTAAGTGTTTCATTAACCATCCTAAGGACACAACCTATTTTCAGTCCTTTATCTTCATCCAATTTTCTTAAACTCTGTTGCATCACACTATCAACAAAGATCTCTTCACTATCCCACTGATTCAAATCAACTTCAGCATTGTAAGCCAAGAATATGGTTAATCCTCTAATTAATTCTTCATCATCAAGTTGATTTAAACAAATTTGCAAAAATTGTTGGCTAATAGCTTTAGATAAACTTCGAAAAATAGTTCTGCGATTGTCAACATCGTCATTAAAAGTATCCAGGAGTAGATGTTTAGAGCTCAAAACAATCAGCCCTAGTTTAGAAGTCAAAATATTCACATAGTTATCAATAAGGATTAAGTCCAATTTAGGAAGTGGGAAATTAATCAAATTTATTTGAAAGTAATCAGAAAAATATTGGAACAAAGTGGGGAAAATCTGAGTGGCGTAGCTTAAACGATTGTGTGATATACTGGGAGCTAGAATTCTAAGGATTATAGAGTTTGTTGATATCACAATAGGTTTGTAATCAGCTAGGATGATACCCAATGACACTGGAAAGATAGCAGGAGTAGTTTTGAAGTAATCCCAAATTAATCCTGGACTTTCTTTACTAAAAGTTAATTTAAAACGGTTCAATTTTCTTCCGCCTACAATTAGCCCTAGAAAACTTACATGATAACACTTTCCCTCAGTGCAACATTTGTAATGCAACTCATATCTGTCTTTCTTTTGATAGAAACTTCAAAGCGCACCCTCTGCTTGTTATTAAAATATGGAAGAACCATTGAGATCTCATTCATCACTGACATCACCTTTTTTTTCTTTGTGTGTCCTTCAAAATCATCATATTTAATCATCGATAAACCCATAGGATGATATCTTCCTGTATACATAACATCCAATAAATAGTTATTAATTTCCAAAGGTTTCAATAGTTTGATCACAACTTCCGTATGGGTGCCATGCCATAATTCGCTCAGCTTCTCAATTTGCACTTCGACTACCTTTCCGACATGATAATTGCGTCCCATCTCATTGATTTGATGAAAGTGCGTAAGAATCTTAGAGTATTTATCATTCACAATTGTGAGGCTTACTTGAGTAATGTTGAGATTTTGCGATTTTAGACGTAGCTCAAAAGTGCGACGTGTATTTGTAAAGGTAATTGACGCACGCCCTTGAAAATCATTTAAGGTTGAGAAGGTGGTGGATATATTTGGTTCGAGGCTAAGGCGATAATGTTGGACATTGATTTGAGAAGAGTTGAATCTATAAAGTGCAAATTTCTTCTGCAACATGAAAGGAATTATAAAATTGAAGAAGATCTTTGTGGGTTGCTTACGTTAAGAACTAGAGGTCCAAATAAAAACCCAAATCCTCCAATTATTCCAAATGTCACTAAGCAAGAGAAAACAACTAAACAAGTTGACTTATTGCAGCATTTGTTTGAGGTTTTGGGTTTCTGGTCATTGGCATTTTTTGCTGCAATTATTGTCGGATTTGAGGTGTCTGAATGTATTAAATAAGTTTCATTCATTGTATCTAAAAGTATAAGGAAGATTAGGGATAAGATATAGTAATCGGTCCTGTTTCTTGCTTATTAAATAGATGTGTCCAAATTAGAAATAATAATAGAATGTAATAACTTACTTGTATTTAATAATATCTCACTCACGTGTTTGCGGTGCACGCTCATTTATCAACTCGTACAACATCAAGAAACGGAGATTATTTTAAAGTGAAATTGACAGTGCAAAGGACAAAACAAATAAATGTAATACCTAGGATGTCAACGCGAGATGACATCTGTGAAATTTGAACATTTGTATTTGAAATGTAATAATTTATGACTTTGCAAATTCATCTAAAATTTTCCGTCACTTGGCGTCATTAAATCATTCTCAAGCTTCACCATTCCTTGATAATTCTTTAGATGGTTTGTGACATGTTTGTGTCAGCTGCTGACGCTCAATTTGCATCATTTGCATTGACTTACACGGCTAGCATCCATGCGGCGACCGGTAGCCGCTCATTATGCGCTTGATTGATTGATGATTGGCCAAGAGGACAACAAAAGCGGCCGAAGTGAGGTGACGCGCGGCCTAATCAGATAATGGGCGGCTCGATTCGCTAATCACGCCGCCACCGCCGCCATCAGAGCAATTGCGTAATTGCCAATTGCGACCAGATGCACACGAAGCGAACCGATAGAGATTCAGTCTGGCTGTAAAGTCTGTGTGCGACGCAAACAAAATTTCTTTAAGTTGCTTTCCGTTTGTTGCAAAGTGATATGAAAAGGACCAGAGCAAGACAAGATTAAGTATTGACAAGTGAGTTATAAATAAATTTATTAACAACCACCTAACTTTTGAATTAATTGAAATAAATAACGAATGCTACTTTTCATTCGCCTACTTCAAATCATCACTGTTCCTAAACTTAACAAACAGATTTATCCATAATTGTCTAGTATACCCATCTAAACCAACATAGAACACACAAATAACCAATCCTTGCAAGGTCGCCATAATGCAGAATAGGTAAATACAGACCATCTGTAAAGGCCAAACTAAAATTTCCGCCAATATTCCAAATACCCACGGCATTCCTAGGACAAAAAACAGTAAAATCCCCAAATAAATCTGCAATCTATTCTGTTCGGTGTTATTCTTATAGCTACTTCTCGGCTTCATTCCCGGGTTGGAGCAAAACATATTTTTCATTATTAACACAAACGCTACTAGATTACACCCCACAATTACTACCACAGGCAGGAATAGCCCGAGATACAATCCCAAATCTACCGGGTAGCAAAATGTCCTACCTGCCACATTGGAACCACCTTGAAGACCTCCTACTATTCCCACAGGAATCATAGGGAATCCCCATGAAAATATCATGGCTTTCAGAATCAACCTTGTTGGCAATACTTTAAACACCTTAACAAATCTAAGATATTGTAAAATGGCAGATACAAACATCCAACAGCATTTAACGAGAACAATATAGTGTAGGGACATGCCTACGATAGTACATAGTTGGGTCCTTGATGTGAGTTCCTTGAGGCCAGCAATGTGGATGACTATTATTTCCAACATGATAGCTGCACTTAGGTGGAGAAGAATTTTTGAGCCCAGTTTTTGTCTCCAACGTGGAAAAACTACTGCCGTAATAAAGATTCCTAGTATTCCAATTAGACTCAAGATACACCCAATGATCGTAATTATTGTTAATAAATTATTGTGGAGTTGAGCTGAATAATCATTAACAATCAATCCTTCATCTATGAAATCAATGTCCAAATCAACACTATCCTCTATTTCGGGAAGGATAAGTCTCTGGTGCATTATAAGTAGGGCAAAGTGGGTTAAATGATCAAAGTAACAAGTTGTCAGTGTAGTGTTTTCTAAATCGGTGAGGGTTTGTTCTTGAAAGGAGGATCCTAATTGGGACCAGTATCCTTTTTGATTGCTGGCATATTCTCCATACTGCCAATAAGCACACAGAGTGGACTGAGCTTCCACTGAATTGTTTGTTTTATGAAGATCTTCCAAACTTGTTTCGCCAAAATCCCCATCTTCATAATCTCCTTCATCTTGGGATAATTGCCGGAACAGCAATGGAAGAGCTTTACTCAAATAAAAACCATAATCAGGTATTTTAACACTAATCACCTTACTTCTCACTCTCTGTTCTCTTTCACTGTCAGAGTTGAAGAAGAAGTCGTTATAGAAGACTGTGGTAATTACTGTGATGTTTTCTTTCCAGATATTCTCCTCTAAAATAGATTCCAAGATTTCAATGGGTACGTAAGTAGCCAAATCAACGTGATCCAAATTTTCAAGATCTTCGAACATGTGTCCAATTGGAATTGATTTTACTAGATCCATGGAAAATTTATCTTCATCAATCTCTTCCCAACCTTCAACGGTTTTAGTATGCTTATAAACAACTATCCCATAAATATTTGAAACAAATGGTTTACAAATATGCAGTATAAATTTGTCTTTCACAATGAGAATAACACCTTTCTCATCCAAAGCTTTCCGCATTTCTCTTTTAACCAAAGATGAGCCTTCATCAAAAAACTTCTCCAAGGAATCTAAAAGGGCATCAGTTGCATTGAGCTCAATTTGTGCTTCTTTGAGAACGGTTCTATTGATGGACATTAATTTAGTAACTGTTTCAGCTACTGTATCAAAAATGTGCTCATCCATTTCTTTTAAATCTTCAGTTTTCTCTGTTTCTTTAGCAGTGTCATCATTTTCATCATCATCATCACTTTCTGGACTTTGATTAAAAATAGTGGCAATCAGATAAATATCCAAAGGTATCAACTCTTCACTGTTTAATGTAATATTATGTACCTCTTCAACGATGGCTGAATTTAAAGAATTAGAAGAAGAAAATTGTGATAAGTTGAACAATTTCTCAGTGTGTGCAGTTATTGTAACATTCTGTTGGCATGTCTCATTAAACTGCTCCCAAACTGCTCCTTGAATAAATCCACCTTGACATTTTCGTGCTAGAGGTATCATTTTAGTATTTAGGCAGAGTTTATGAGCGTTTCTCTTCTTGGATAGGGGGGTTAACTTCCACCTTAGTATAGTTTCTGATATTTCTGAATCATTGCCATTCGCAAATTGTGTAGTCACTTCCGGGAGACAATAATCTGCACTCCTGAACCATTTTATCGAAATGCTATCACTTTGGTCTTGAATAACTTGCAGAAGCCGATGAAGTCTATGGTACTCTCCAAGTACATTTGCTTTGTGCGTTGAAGTTAGATGTAGAATAACATCAACATTTTCAGAGTTCTTCGAGGTCTTTCCGAATATCTTCATAACTCTGATGACCAAGTCATGGGAGTATAGACTATTTTGAAAGTTGATGTTTTTGAGGAAATTATTGACGAGTTGACCATCTATAATGTGACAGCTTACCCTACCAGTTGTTACATTTTCTATATCTTCCCCAGTTGAACTCTGAGGGCATATTTTCTTTAAAACTAACCGTAAGGAATACTCATTGCCTTTTTTCTTTTTGTACCCAATCAAAACATTGCTTTTTATCACTTCCTGATCTCTGTTAAAAGCCTCACACCAGTATTCACCTGGATGATCATATTTTAATCCAATTTGATAAACATCCAAACTACTTTTTGACATTAACATCTTCAATCTTAATGGCGTTTTCAGGTCTATATTATCTGCATTGGTAAAGCAATAAATAGCGTCACTATCGTCATCTATTTTTGATAAAACTTTACTGGGGTTGAACACATTCAAAAGTAGTTTACTCCTCTTCCTATCAAAGTTTAATCTGATTTGAAGTGGATTTCTGGTCGAGTTGGTGTATATCTCTAATCTTTCTTTATTTGTCATTCCTTGAATACAAAGTTGGGGATGTGTTGCGTTGCAGAATGCTGGTAATTGAATACCCTTTTTGATTATAAAACAATCTTCTGATTGATCTGGAGAAATGAATTCTTTGCCGTACAGCAAATCTGGCGCTGTGTGCATGAAAACATCGCCTGTTCTTTTAGTTGAAGACCAATAGTCAATGCTGATATCAACCTGGGATAGGTTATAGTATTTGAAGAAACCTGGAGGACACGATGAGTTAAATTCTTGCTTTTGAGTTACTAATATGCAAATCCTCTTGTGATGCAAATAATTAACACAATAGGTGTAATTTTGTACTGCAATGAGGCAATTATCTTGACAGTAGTCCCATAATTGATGGGTTAGAAGAAATTCACAGGGCTCAGAGGTTCCACTGTAAGGTTGACAAAACTAAAAAAAAATGTTTATTAAAAAGTTTTGACAAAATGGAATACGCGTTTACCTGTACTTCCTCTAAATTTCCTACAACTCTCATTTCTTGGTGAATTACAAAGACTAGAAGGTAGAAACTCACCGTGGGCAACATTCTGTTGTAATTCATACACACACTAATATTCCAACGCGCACGTTTTTGGCTAGTTCATATTGAGCAATTGTTAATTTTTGCTGAGGGCAAATATTTGATGGTGCACAATACCGTATTATACTCAGCGTTATGTTAATAATAAAAAATATCAATGTTTCAAAGTATCTATCAATATAATATGATTTAATTAAATTTTACAGATACACTGGACATTTTATTGTAGCACAATCTGCTTTTTGAACTGATCAAGAACGAAAATGCTGGCGACTGGAATTAGCATGCTTTGTTTGATCAACAATTTTGTCGGCGTGTTTATTTAAAAGATAATGTTATATGTTGTACGTGCTGCGCGTAAATGTGTGCAAACACACGCAAATTAGGAACAGCTGGTGCACGTACGGGGGATTTATTAGAACATTTTGGAAGTAACTGCATTGACACCAGACATACTAATAATAATATGATATAACGACTATGATGTGATATGATACTATCAATCAGACTTTCTTTCTTTCTTTTTCAGAAAATGGCCTCCAAGAGATTACCACTGCTGGTATTCAGTGTTCTTCTTATTCTGTTTGATGTAGTAAGCCTTAGAAAACTCCGTATTCATCTTGGATTTCTCTTTCTTGATTATCTTTCTTTATAGCATGCCCTGAGGAAAAGATCCATCGATCTAATCGCAGCTCATGGTCTTATATCAGACGGGCGGCTGCCCCGAGAAGTCATCCCAAATCGATACAAACTGGACATTCAGCCTTTTCCCAATAATGGTCATTTTAAAGGCCAGGTGAAGATCAACATCACATGGGTGGAAAGCACGGATGAGATTACTTTGCATGCTGATCCAGCTCTTGAAATTATTGAGACACTAGTCACACAATTTGCACCCGACGATGAAACGTACGTTTCCCTACTTCATTCGCTAAAGTTTCTTTACTGCACTGCACTTTTCCTGCAGGGAGAAGATATCGTCAACCCCACTTCCTCCAACACCAGTCGCAGTGAAAGACGTCACCAAACCACCAAAAAAGCCTCTGCTTTTAATTAAACTTGACAAAAACTACAATCAAGGAACCCAAGCCCAGATCACCATTAAATTTGCAGGCAAGCTATTCAACGACACCTCGGAAGGACTCTTCAGACACTTTTATATTGATCCTAAAAGTAACGAGAAGAAATGGTATATTGCATCGCACATGAGGCCTAATTTAGCGAGAAGAGTGTTTCCTTGTTTTGATGAACCAGCCTATAAAGTGCCATTCGAAATTAGTATTGGTAGGCAGCGAAAGATGATGGCTTTATCAAACACTCCGTTAAAATCAACATCAAACATGTAAAGAACATCCTGGAAATCACATTCGCAATAGTTCCTAAAATGTATTTATTGTTTTATTAGGGATAAAAATCCATCATGGGTTTGGGACCACTTCGATGAAACACCTCCAATGAGTACATTCACGGTGGGAATTGTTGTCACTGATTTTGCTTCCTATACCTACAATACAACTCCTGAAGATGGTCTTAAATGTGTACTACAAATCAAAATCTGGGGTAGACCTGATTACATAAGTTCTCTGGAAGATGCAGGAAAGAAAATTGTGAAATCTATGAAAATTTTGGAAGATTTCTGGGGAACTTCGTATCCATTCCCGAAGTTAGATTGTCTGGCGTTACCAAATTACCAAGCGACGAGACCTGCTGATAACTGGGGATTGATTTTGTTCAAGTAGGTTTAAATATTCCATTATCCTTTTATATGTGCAATGTTTTAATTATTTTTGTGTCCTATCTCAGAGAGAGTGAATTAGGAGGTAAAACCACCTGGCATATCGCGCAGGAATTGGTCTACCAATGGTTGGGTTCTATGGCTACTCCATTCTGGTGGAGTGATGCTCACGTCAACCACGCCCTTGCACGGTATCTCACAGCTTACACAACTATCCAACTCCTGGATGGAACTGAGAACTACAATAACTGGCCTATTACCATGCTGTACTCAATATATTACGAATTCAGCAAGCGGTATCCTCATGGAAAGTCCACAGCAATTAAACAAGACTCTGCATCAACCAAAACAGAATTGGTTTTCCGAATGCTCAACTATACCCTTGGAGAAAACACTTTTAAGAAAGCCCTACAAAAATTTATGGCTGATAGACAATTTAAAACATTCTTCGGGGATGACATTTGGTCTACTTTCACCGAACAAGCAAGAATTGATAATGTTTTAGACTCTTCAATGTCTGTTAACGAAATCGCTGCAAGTTGGATTACCAAAGATCGTCTTCCGGTGGTGAATGTAACCAGGAACTATGCAGATAATACTGCAACTGTCCATCAAAGAGTCTACTTGAGGGAGCGACCGCATGATGTGCCAGATCAAGAAAAATTCTTATGGTGGATTCCAATTGTCCTTATCAGACAAGACAAACTTAACTTTACCAATTCCACTCCAACGGTGTGGATGAAGAAGGAGAGACAGATTACCCTAGTTAATCTTCCAAAAAGTAATGAGTTTATCATTATTAATCCGGAGGAAATAG
Source organism: Ecitoglossa quadriceps (assembly GCA_027574925.1). NCBI lineage: Eukaryota > Metazoa > Arthropoda > Insecta > Coleoptera > Staphylinidae > Ecitoglossa > Ecitoglossa quadriceps. The sequence goes on along the minus strand of JAODGC010000002.1, from coordinate 1,132,108 downwards.
GTCCATTCCCAGTTTTGTACGATAAGGATAATTGGAATATGCTAGCGCAGTATCTGGCTAATGACAAATTCCGCACGAAAATCCCTGTAAATACCAGAGCAAAGTTATTGCACGATGCTTGGAACCTTGCTTATGCTGGTGACCTATGTTTTGGAACCGCATTGAACATGACCTTGTTCCTAAGATATGAGAGAGATTATATTGCATGGGATCCCGTATTCACAATGATCGACCATATTGGAAGGCATATTGATAGTTCAGAGGTTCACAAAAAATTCCAGGTAGGTCTAACATGTATGAAAACGTAAAACTTAATATACTATTGCATTTAAGACCTACGTTCGATTGTTACTCACACCTCTGTATGAAGAACTTGGTAATGAACCTCAAGAAGGTGAATCTGATGGTCGTGCACATTTAAGAAGCTCTTCAAAGGTCTTTCTGTGCCAAGCTGGTTATAAACCTTGTATTGATGAAGCCCAAGCAGCCTTTAGAAAATGGATGGAGAGCGATAATCCAGATGAAGGCAATCCGTACGCTACCTAACTTCTTATGCCGTGGACAATTACGTACTAATTACATTTTCAGAGTTGCTAACCAATACATCTGTCCCGTCTTCAAATGGGGCACCAATGAAGAATGGGAATTCGGTCTTCAACGCATTATTAAGTTCCCCCCAACCCGCAAAGCCAACGAACGTACATACCTCCTTAAAACCCTAGCTGGATGTCCCATAGATGCGTGGAAGATCGAGAAACTTCTCAACATTACGGTCCTCGAGGAGAACGGTAACTTCACCGATAATGACGTCTACCTAATCTTCAGTATGTTAACAGGAGGTGCAAGCGGATATACAACACTCTTTAACTTTCTCGAGAAGAACTGGGATATTATTAAAGTTCGTTTTGAGAATAAACCACATTTGTGGAACAGTTTAATCACCTCAGCTACAACTGTCTTCAAGACGCAAGAGGGTTTGGATATGGTCTCTGGGTTGTATGTGGAAAAACAAGGAGAGTTTGGGACAGCTGATTTTGTTATTGAAAGAGCTTTGAAAAATATCAAGGAGGAGACCAAATGGAGCAATGAGAACTTGCCAGTGATCGAAAATTGGCTAGATGACTATTTGAAAACTAATGATGTCTAATGTAAGAAGTGTTATCTAGACTAGATTAGATTAGTTGTTGTAGTTGTAGAGTAGATAGAAAGGTTGCCTATGGTATGGGTATGTATTTATCGCTTTGTAGGCAGGAAAGGAAGGAGTAACAAGTGGGATTGTTGTAAGATGATAAAGAATTGTTTAGAAAAAAATATATATATATGTATTTTGTATTACGTGAGTGTAATTCATTCGAACTTCATCAAATTATGAACGATTCTGCTGATGGTTTTCTAATAAGTTCGTGACCATCATTACTAAACGCTATTTATGTTATCTAATTCCAGCTAGGAATATCAGTGAATCTACAAAACTATAAAAATAATGCACTAGCAATTGTGTTGTATGTAATATTGTACATGACTTTCAAATAATTTTCAACGCGAAATGGAATGTTCGTGCTTAATGTGCTAACTCTGTAACACAGAAAACAAAAATGTTTATTTAAGTCATGCATATACAGTCACAATTCTTGGATAAATGATAACAAACTGCGTCGAATTATTAAATATGTTTGACATTTCAATATATTGACTCACCACTTGAACGCATTTATCGACAAGATACCGTCGTATATCCCTCTGGATTACCCACTATTTATGACTGAACATATGAATTAATTTAATTGTCAATGTCCTTATTAGCTTGTTAGCTGCGTTATTTATGGATTCCAATGCGGTTGAGCGTATATCCGACATTGAAAGCACTTAAATGAGTAACTTGAACTTTTCTGTCTTTCTGCAATGTGGACTATTGTAGCAGCAGCGTAAAGAATGTTATTGATAGTGACCCAGTGTGCGAGTATCCTTGGTCCTTGCAAATTATGGCAAGTTTCGTATAGCAGATAAACTTTGATTTGGGCAAAAACAAATGCAATACCAAAGTCGCGAACAGAGTCGATCTGAGATGTCAAACGCTGCATAAGTGCATAATAAGCAGAACATAAAACTTGATATTAAACAAATATAGTAGAAAAGGTGTAGAGTGAAGTTACGACAGAATTCGGAGTAAATTTGCAATCATTTGCGTAAATTAATTGGATCAGTGTGATGATGAAAGACTCAATTTAATACAGTCACTAGCTGCGTTTTTTAAAAACCAATTTATAATCAGTTTAGTTACCTTATTTTCGTTGAACTCAAGTGAATTTTCTTTCTGACGGATTTAGGTAGACTGCAAGTCAATATCCTATTCCACAACATCTCTACGTCTTGTTTATGCTTGTTTGCGTCTCACAAAAAGCAAAAATATACAAATACGTACATTTTAATGTCTGACTATAACAACGTGTAACGCAATAGTTTAATAGCTGTTACAACAGAACCTTAACATAACTATGATTGTTTTCAACGAGCAAGTACTCACGCAGTTAAAATCAGCAAATATTTTCCAGGCATTTGAAACACATGAAAGAATATAATTATTTCGAAACTTGCTATACGCAAGCACCCGTTATATTGTAAGCAAAGGAATCTGCCGATGTTTTTCAATTGACATTCGGAAATTCTATAAAACATGTCGATTTCAAGATGTGTGTCATTGGAATGAAAAACAAGTTCAACAAAAAAGCCCACTTGGCAAGAGCAGTTAAATGACTGCAAAATAAATTAAGGACGATGAAAAAAGTTAGATGCAGTTATGCGATTGCTTATGCTATAAAAAAGCTATAACTGTCTCTGGAAAGCTATAAGTTATGATGATGATTGAGAGTAAAGGTGATGAAAATGAATTCCTTTCATGCGCGCTACAATCTTTAACTCAAAATAATACACTTTAAAAGTTGTATTTGCATTGTTTAAATTGCTTAATATCATGACCAATCAATGACTTTCTTTTTCGATTGTTTCCCAACACGTAATTACCACGCAATCGCAATTTTCGATAAATATTTATGACCAGATTACGTTCCTTGGCAAAGAAATCTACATTATGATGCTTAAATAGTTTAACTCATTTGCTTATTTGCATTATTTATGCAATTTTATTATGTGATTGAATAAGCTGTCATCACCTTCTCGTCTCATCACCTTCCACATGGATTTACTTTCTCAAAACAACTGAAAACAAAACACCTTTTGTTTTCTATGGATGGAAACTTGACATAATAGCACGTTCTTCTGTGAATAGCACAATCGACTGACAGGTGAGATGATGACTTAAGAAATGTTTAGCTCGTTAGCATTAAGACGGCTGAAACGTTTAGGAATTTGTTTGAAAGCGAGCTGGGCATTATGTTTATTGTGCAACAATAGAGTTCTAAGTGCTTCGAAAAAAACAGCATTCTTCAATAGATTATTCGGAGAATTGTAGACCCTCAAACTATTATTCTCATCTGTGATCCGACAAAAACGCCCGTATTATAAATACCAATAAAGACAGAAACAAATATAGGATTAAGGCGAATGGAGTGATGCTAGGTTGACTCGTTGTTATATTTACTTTATATATATTTACGTTGTTATATGACTAGGGTTATATTTTGGTAGCAGTAATGAGGCTCTTGTCGGGATATCATTATCATATATCATATTAGTTAATGATGTGCTATTTCTGCATGTGGTTCAGTGCTAATACAACTTTTATTGCTCTTAGATGAAATAGAAATGCACAGACAAGATTTGAAAGATAGCAATTCAAAGATAGCTTAATTGTTGAACTATCAAGTACACTTTTTAGATTTTTCTACTTTATAATGTTTTACGTAATTTTGAAACTTTGCTCGTGACAAAAATAGCATTATAATGACTAAAATGCAATTTAATGATTCAACATAAAGCATCTATTAGGTAAAATCATACATCTGATTACTTAATTTTCAACCAGAATTTTTACATTTCATCCATTTTAATTTGCTAATTTCGTAGTTTTCCTGTAATACCTAATTTTTATTGTATCAAATCACGCAACAACGACCCTGACTCTGACATTTGTACGTTTGTACCTCTTCCATACCACTTCGAAGTTCAAACATAGTTCAAGTATCACCAATGACATTCTTATAATTGCACTGATTGTGCATAGCAACGAACGCAAAAGTTACATTGTAAGTAACCCGAGTATCGTAATGAGCATTGACAAACACGTTTTACTATAGCGATTTCCACGTTAAGGGAATGCAAATGATAACCGAATCCACATCGCAATGCTACAATGATTATTCGTACTTCGAAATGTTTTGTTCCATCATTTTGCTTGCATTATACTTGTGGAGATATTGTTGGTAGGAAAACACGGTCATGTAAAATGTTTTTAAACGAAGCAATGCGTCGATAAATTATTATGAAGTTAATCGCTTTTTATTTACATTTTGTAGCTTCAAGCGTAAAACGGATAAACTGGAAAGTGATACAGTACTAGAGTATCATAAACGTCGTCAACACTTAAAACGTTGACGTTTAATAATTGCTTCGTTTTATTTGTCACATGAATTTTAAAAAATTCTATGAAAATTACAAGCATATTCAATAGCTTAGTCGAAAAGGCATAAGCCACCAAGGCAATTCCGTTTGGAAATAATCGAACGAGTTGAGCAACGGCACTACCAACACAATCTCAGTTAAACGACTGACCACCGGCCAGTTTTGATTACGCTGTGTAGCTGCCATTCAACTTCATTCTACTTTTGACCAGCGTTGCAGCTGCATGATGCATTTATTTTGCTCCTTGCACCTCGAAAAATAACCTCAACCGCGTTACAACCGCGCCAGGAATAAGTGCATCCGTATTATTTCAAAACCCTGTTTTGAACAAAGTGCTGAATTAAGTTTTGATCGAAATACTGCATGAAACATTTGCTGGGATGATAAAAAGTGTGCACTGCATTTATAACCTGTGGAAATAAGTAGTTTAAAGCGGTACATAAAAGTGGAACTGCACAAATTGCGTGCATTACTTAAACTATTTAGACCATTGTGCAGTGTGGTTCAGTTGTTCGATAGCAGCTAGCACCAACACAAGCAGGATTGGTGATAGAAAACGAACAAAATAAATTGTCGCGCACGCGGCGGCGTCAGTTTGACTCGTTGATGTGTGGCGTACGCACCAACTCCACCGACTTAAGCATCAAAAAGCTTCAAAGCCCTACGAAGTACCAAGTGTGCCAACTTTGAGCAGACAAATCAAAGTTTAGAAGTCATCATGCCGGAGTACAAAATCAAGGAACTGTCCTCTTTACTCTCGCAAACTTTAGGAGAGGAAGTCAAAATCATTGATGAAAAATCCAAATTCCTCACTCCTCCCGGCGAACATTACGGCAGTATAATGCTCTCCCTCGACGTGGAAATCCTCCATGTAGCATCCATGCAAACAGAAACTCTAAATCTAGTAGCCAAAATGCCTCCGGCCAGTGAGATGCTCAAGACCTGTTTCGACACTGGAGTCACCTTCAAAAAGGAGCTGGATTCCTACGCTAGCTTTATACCTGCCTTGCAACAATTCCAAAGGGACTACAATGTACCAGAAAAGAAGATTATCGACATCTTCCCGAAGTATTTCGGAGGAAGACTAAATCTTAACGGGTCCGATGTAGTTGATGACGATGCTTTGCTGCTGTTTGAGAACTTGAAAATGGAGGGGTATGATACAGAAGACCGCTTTATTGGATTCGACCTAGATGCAGCTAAAATGATTGTTCAGGACCTTGCCAAGTTTCACGCGATTCCCATCGCGATGAGGATTCTACGACCTAATGACTTTAAAGATAAAGTAGGTCCCACAATCATTCCAAACTCGGGAATTGAGACTTTGCCAGATGAAGTTGGCGCTGCATTCGTGGACAGCGTCATTGAGGTATCCAAAACTATCCCCGAGTTGAAGAACTACATCGAGAAGATTTCGGAAAACGTGCGGATTGCTGAGGAAAATGCGGCCAACAAAAATATCCCAGCTCCCAATCCACACTACGCCACTGCAGCTCACTCAGATTACTGGGTGAACAATACAATGATAAAAAAAGACCCCAATACTGGCAAAATCGTCGGTAACAAAATGGTGGACCTACAAATCATGCAGTACAACTCGGCAGTAACGGATTTGATCTTTTTCCTCTTCACGTCAGTAATCAATGAAGTCCTTGATGTGCATTGTGATTCCATAATCAAAATTTACTATGACACATTCATCGACCATCTGAAAGACTTTAAAGTGGATCTGCAGCCGTACAACTGGAGCGACTTCCTGCAAGAGGTTGATAAATGTGCCCAGGAGGAGTTCTATCATGTGGCATTTATGCTGAAACCGATTTTCACCGAGAAGGGCAAGTTTAGCAACCTCGCCGAGTTCCAGCCCAGTGATTGGGGCAGGCGGGACTTGATCGGTGAGGCGCACAGGGATAAATTGAGGAAGACGATGTTAGCGTACGCCAAAAGGAATTGGTTGTGAAATGTGAGTTGCAGAAGGCACATTATGCAATTGTGACGTTAACATGACATTGAAACTGGATTAGTATGCAGAGCGTTTTAATTTATGTTTATTTCATTGTAGGAATTCGGTGATTGTCCGAATATTTTGCTTGATGTTGACGTCATTCACGACTAGTGAAGAGAGATTTTGAAATATTTCTAATGTAAAACAATTGAGGATACATATGAGTGCATTGTATGCACCTTTGTATCACTTGTAGATAACCATGAATTGAATATTGTTAATACATGTTTATATAGCTTTAAACAATAAAGTAATTATTAAATATTTGTTCCCGCTGTGTGAGAATAAATAACTTGTATAGCCAAATCCATTCAACGAGTCGCAATGTTTAAAAACACACAAAAATTATAAATTATGCAAATACTTTGCAATCATTTCAAACACTCTCCTGGTAGTAAAATACACAAATATAAAATAGGTATAATATAATAACTGATCAGTTATTTTTATCTCTACAAAATCTCTTCTGTGAATAATAAATAACCAATGTTTACGTCTCCTAGGTTTAATATCCGCTCGTGTTTTTGTTATTTGCTTGTTTTGTGCAATTTATTCGAGACACTTTTATAGACTGTTTATTGCACACCGCAATGATATTGCCTCATGCTCTGTAGGCATTAAGCACACGCAATTAGCATCAATTGTCGGATCGTCGCCAATTGATTCGAACAACAGCCAAGGCATTTTCAAACGATGACAATTAGCGGTTAACGATATAATCGTCTAGGACAGTACCTCATACCTTACTAACATCGATGCAGTTATTTGTACCATTAACTTGCTATTTGTATAATAAATTTCGGCTAAAACTTTCGGCTTTATCGAAGATAATTAAGGTTAGGGGAAAGAAATTCCCATTAGGTTTATTTAACTTTGATCTACTTTTCAACTGACTTTGGGCTGTTCCACCCTGATCTGTACAAAGTTAGTAGTAATCTCCATTTCATGTTAAATACAAAATTGCAATTAGAATTTTTCTTATTTTTGACTTGCACAGAATCCAATAAATATCTTAAATTTTAGAATTCAATTATATCCGATTTATCACTGGCCTTGATGCAACACATGTTGTGTATTCTGTTTATCAATATGTGTCAAACTCCATAGATTATCTCTAAACATAACACACCATGAATTGAAGACTAATAACAATAATGCAGCGATAGAATGTGATATCTACCGCAAACATAGAGCAAAACTATGATAATTATGTAATCCGAGACGTATTTTTTCCCTATTAATTATACTGCATCAACCACAAGCGCAGTTGCTAGCCCAGTTGTTCGGACGGGATTCTGGGAAGAATCTATATTACTGAATAAACTCTCTAGGTCCCGAACCCATGTCCCGAATATTCTTCGCCTTGCATCGCTGCTACAGTACGGATATCTTGCCGACTGAGCTACGGAGCTTGGCGAGATGCAATTTGTTTATTATATCAAATATATGCAATTATTTAACCCAATCTAGATTCTTTACTACGTTGACTAAATAATTGTATTGTCAAATTACATAGCAGATATATGGGCCACACTTGCAAAATTGGACTATTGCATAAAACTAATATTTTATAGAAATTTCTGTTGCTAAAACCATACCTTTACTATAAAACTTCAGATGTCGCAACATACGTGAAATAGAAAATATCTTCATTTATTTTTACAAGAGCATTGGTCACTACGTGTATAACCCAATTTCCAAATATTCGAACATCCCTAGAAATGTTTAATTCACCCACTCCAAATAACCAATCCTATCAATTTCCTACCAATTCTGCACTACCAAGGTTAGACATATCAAAAACGAGTGTAAATCAATAACTTCTCATTCCACGCACATGCAGCATGTTATATATAGGAAGTTTCTGATGGCTTCGCGAAGGTTATGTGCATTTGTTACGTAGTATACCATTATTATTTATGTTATTTATGTAATCTTTGTGCAATAGCCTGTGTCGTCCACACGAGGTTACACACTAGTTTCACCACTGACTTTGTGAAAATGTCTACCGCGCGCACAGACTATATGTGCGGGTCCTCTGAATATGCCGAGGAACCAAGTTGGGACTTTTCCCCATGGACGATCTTCGAACGTGCCAGCAAGACGCACGCGATGGTTGTATTAAATACACCCATTAACTTCGAGGAAGTGCACGTGCAACGAGTTGTTGATATTTGGAACGACGGTAAGTTGATGGATTGAAATAAATCGGGAGAACCACTTTCTACTGTGGAAGCGTTCGCCCGCTTTTGCCCCACAAAAGCTTGCCTAAGTTGAGGGAAACACCACTAGATGTCTTACTTGTTTCAATTTTAAGCTCTTTTAAGGATAACGGTGGACGGTGGGACTAACCGATGGCTGGATTTCATTGATAGGTTCAAAGCCACCGCGAAACCTCCTCATTTCGTTACGGGGGATATGGATTCAATACGCCCAGCAACCTTGAAATACTTTCTAGACCAATCAGTGATACCTGAATGCACCCAGGTCGTTGTTAATCATGACCAAAGTCAAACTGACTTCACCAAAGCGCTACTGGAATTGAAAAGCTACAAAGAAAAACATTCTTTGGTTATTCCACAAGTCCTAGTTTTATGTGACTTGTCTGGACGATTCGACCAAACAATCGGCACGATAAACACTTTATTCAAAGCCAAAACATTCTTGAGAGGGAGTCATGTATACCTGTTATCAGTAACCAACTTGACTTGGTTGCTGGACGCGAATGTGACGCACAAAATTCGAATACCGAGAAATCTCAGGGAGGAGAAGAAGTGTTGTGGCTTGTTGCCAATTGGGCATCCATGCAGAGTGGTTACAAGTGGACTAAAATGGAATTTGAGTATGTTAAACATAAAATAATAAAATCTAGCACCCACTGATTGGGGTATGTTTTAGGTAATGATTTACTGGAGTTTGGTCATCAGGTCAGCAGCTCAAATACGTATGATGATGGCAGTTGTTTTGTAAGAATCAGAAGTGATCATCCTTTAACATGGACCATGGAGATTGATAGCTATTTAATGATGGAATGTAGTAGTCGAAATGGCCAAATATGTTCTAATAAACTTTGAAAATTACATTACAAATACAACTTTATTATATATATATATAATAGTAAAGATTGAAACCTTGCCAGAGCAGCGTGACCTCTTTGCTCGTGGAAATTAGTTATTATCAATAAAACAATAAAATATCAATAGTATAATATTCATCATAATAAATAAATAGTGTCATAGTGCTAGGCGAGAATAAAGACAACAGCCCGCTTGCCGCGTGAGTGCTTGATTGTAGTTGAGTGCCAAATGAAGTACAACAAGCAACGGCAAGCGCAGGACTCATATCATAACATCTGCAATCAAAAAGCAGAGTTGAAGCGATGGGATAGGTGGATGTGAAAGTGAAAGACAGAAATCGATAAAAATATTCGTAATTGGTTTAATAATGTTTTTTAATTCTTACTTCATTAATAGTTCTGGTATTGTGTTTAAATCAATCAAACTCCTTATTCCTCTTCTTCCTCCTCTTCTTCTTCCTCTTCCTCCTCTTCTTCTTCCTCTTCTTCATCTTCTTCCTCCTCGTCGACCTCAACCTCCTCTTCTTCTTCCTCCTCCTCAGGTTCAGGTTCTGGGATTGGTTCCCTAATGACTTCGTCGTCATCATCGGCGGTCTGCTTCAGGTCCTCCTCACCTTCGGGGGTCTCTGGGTCGCCAGCTTTTTTGCCTGGGCGTTCACCGAACCATTTTGGAAGTTTGCCTAGAATAATCCACAATTAGTGGGTAAGCAAATACCACTGGAGGATTACTTTGGAGTGCTATGTTGCTTGAGTAGGGATTATTGACAATCAACAAGGCTTACTCTTCTGTCTGGAATCGAATTGGCCGATCTTTTCCTTCCACGACTTCTCGTTGGTTTCCTTCTGGAATTCTTCAAGACCCTGAAGTTGGGAGACAGAACAAATGACAAATCACAAACAAAGCCAATGCGATCACAATGAAATTGAAGAAGACAAGATTATAAGGAGGTAGAAGGGTTTGATAGCCGCATGATTCATTCCAATAAAACAATAACATGATTTCTAACTTGAAAAGTCCTGCTGGGACTGTAAACACGAAACGAGGTTACACTCACAGTTAGATATTTTTAGCTGCATCGCACAAACATTTTAAAAACAACACTGTGTGGTTCTCTGTTTATGTATCTCGTTCTGCATCTGCACTTACGTCTCGACCTTTGTGTAAACTCCTCTTGCTTGGTCTTCCACGACTTCTCCATGAATTCCAATGCTAAACTATCGTAACCCTAATGGTACCATTTCATTAGAATGAAAAAGATTGCAAAAAATCAATAAACGGCTTCCAAATAAGGACCAAGGAAGGAATTGATTTGGTGTAGGGATAGAGGCCTACTTACGCCCTCAAACAGTTTCTTCTTGTCATCGTATGACCTGGTGTCTACACGACGTTCATATTTGGAGGCGACCTGAATCTTGGGTGGGTACTTGCCGGTGAGGGCTTCGGGGTCCAAGCCCTTCTTCAAAGCCTTGTGTCTGAGTTGCTGCTTCTGCCTTTCTTTCAATTCTTTAAGCTAAAAGAGGAAAAGCAACAGTATGTTTTGGAAGTTAAGCGAATATTTGGGTAGGCGTTACATCGTAATCTTGACGACCTTGCCTCTCTTCCAAGTCGTACTTTTCGGTTTCCAGCTTGACAATGCACTCCCAGAGTTCTTGAGCTTTAGATCTGAGCTTGTCCTCGCTTAAGCCATCGAGAACCAAAGGTTTGATGCGGATGGACAAGGAGATCTTCTTTTCTTCCTCCAACTGTTCCTTGGTCTTATTCCTTTCAGCCTGGGCGGCACTAAGGTTGGACTGCAATAAGAAAGACGTAAGTTATAATGCAGATAATTAGGCGCATTGATTCTTACCGACGCGTCCTTTTTGGCAATGGTAAAGTTGGGACCTTTGGTCTTGTTTTGATCCTTGAGGGCTTGCATCATGGCTTGACGTTTCTTCTCAGCTTCCTCAAGACGCATGCGCTTCTCCTCAATATCGCGTTGTTTCTTCTCCTCAATTTCGCGGACGCGACGCTCCTCTTCCTGCTTCTTACGTTCGGCCATCTTCTTTTCTTCTTCGGCACGGGTGACCTTGCGCTTGGCTTGTTTCTCCTTCAACTTCTTGAGGTCGTCCTCTTCCTTGGCGCGCTGCTTGCGCCATTCCGTTATGTATTCGCGTAGCTGCTCATCCAAATCAGAGCGCTTCTGGTCCTGGCGCTTGATAAATTCTGGATCGCCAGTTTGTTCCCTAACAGAGACAGTTAATTCATCATAATGTCTCCAAGCACACTAACTTTGTCAAAAAAAAAAAACATCAAATATGGTAGTATCAAAACAGAAGCATTTTATTGAGATGCAACAAATAGTTTTATGGAAACTATCGCCAATAATTGTTAGTTTTGGGTTTAGTTTAAAAAGCTTGAAGATTAGGAATGCAGCTGCAGCCATTTAGAGGTTTCTGGAAGCCATTTCGAAGCCTGTGAAACAAGTTCTGTCCACTGTAGCAGAGTGCAGAAGACATCGGACTTACTGTTCTTCTACGTGTCTCTTTTCGACGTGCCTACGAGGTGAGAATTGGTGCACGAGCAGGATAATCACGTGCGTGTGCAGGTGTGCAGAGGTGTCACAAATCAAAGGGGTTGCAGTTCGATTCAGAATTCACGTAACAAGTGGAGTAACAGGTTACGATAGAAAAGAGAAAAGAAAACATCAAATAAATTACAAATATTACAAATAATTGGACGTGGCATCAAAATACGGACGGACGAGTATATCAACATTACAACATTCACATGATGGCGTCGTGGTGCTTTCCAACAGGGCGCACATCAACACACAATGTCTACTTGACACAGCTACTGGACGTTGTCACAAACTAACTACTGCCCAGGCGACCCAAGCAAGCCAATTTGTTGACCATGCAACTATGACTTGATTGGAACGCGTTGGACGACGGAGACGTGAAACATTCTCATTGGAAATTTGTTTAGCTGTTTCACTAGGATGTCAGTGAGGTGGAACACAAACACTATTTACTTACTTTCTGTAAAAGAAAGAGAGAAAAACATACGGTTAGATCAGCTACGACTACTAAGTGCAGGATTAGAGACGTTCAATTTTTGGTGGCGGAGATGTTAGAGGAAATTACTTACCATTAAATTAAACTAATTTAGAAGAAAACACGCAATGCCAATGAACACGACTTCTAACTAATTTCAAGGTATCGCAACTTAAATCAATGCTAAATTGCAATGTAGATATCTTCAACGCCTGAGATATCTACACTAGTTTTAGTTTCTCTAAGTTCTACACATTCTACAATATCCAAATTGGTTCCAATTGGATTCGAATGCAATCAATGCACTTATCCCATCCTGCATAGTGTGTACTTACGTCTCAACGACCTCCTCCTCCTCCTCTTCTTCGCTGCATTCAGGAAAGAACAAGTTATTAATAGACGACACTGTAACGTTCACATTGCACTGGTAGCTATCAAGCAATCACGGGGAAGTATTATGCAACAAGCACCTAGGGAGCTTTGAATTGAATTCTGTTTTCCGCAGGACTTACGAGTAAACTTCTTCTTCGTCGGACATGTTGGATGAGGTTTTTAGTTAACTCTAGAAAAGACCAAGAGGTCAGAAATAGATACGAGCGCAGTAGCCAAGATTTATTTTAAGGGTGTCTATCTTTTGTTATTTTGAAGGAAAGCATGCCAACTTATTTGCATCCTTTGTATTACTGTGTTGGAAGGGAGGTATTGAACAACGTGAAGACATTGGTCAAATAAAGTTCATACTATTTTTGGAGACAAGTCCCAAATCGCCAGATTGAAAAATAATGCTCAACAAAATCAATGGATTTGAATCCTAGTTAAGATTTGGTTCGTCCCAATTTCTTTAAAAAATTGAGAGAATTGATGGCGTGAAATTAATGGAAAGTTCGATTAGAGCCGGTTACTCAATCTGTTTGCGTTGTTGGTGTAATCACACACCGGCGGATTTCGGGTTCGTTACGCCAGACTGTATTTGGCAGCAGCGCCGGGACTTAGAACTGGCGCGGGGCGCTCGGATCTAAATCGGGAACGCGGCCCGCACTCATCCCAACTACGGTCGCAAACGAGAAGCGCACGCGTTGATTACTCTGGTTACAGATATTTAGACGAAAATCAAGGAAATCTGTTTGATCTAGTGAAATAAATTTAACTTGATAAAAATTCATTCAAATCTTCAAAATTAATAAATAGATTCAAATAATTTTTGTCCTGCACCGCAGTCCAAAAATGTCTCCGAACTTTACTATGTCCTTGAATTAGTTTACAGCGATTTAACGCTTTTTTGCATTTCTATTAGCGCGTGTAAAATTAGTTTTTTTTTTTTACATTTTAGTTTGTTTCTGAATAGATATCAAAATAATTCCGGATTGATTTAAATTAGTGTAGTATTGTATCAGTTTAACTTGTACTTACAACAAAAAGGAAGATAAAAGCGCGGCCCAGGAGCACCACACAACCCAAAGAGTCCGCAGTGACTGAGTAGGAACAGCGGCGGGCTGCTGGGGACGGCAGCAAACGCCGTCTAAACGCCCACATCGCCGCCAAGTGCGCATGCCCCTCAGACCGACAAGTCTTCTCGATTACTTCTTCGTGCGGTAATTTCCACCATTCTGATGATCCTATATATAAATAAACGCGATACACTTTTCGAGATATGCTGCTAAAGACAGCGCCCCAAACTAAACATGACACAGTTTTGAATTTTAGGGAAATTACGATGAAATTTGATTTAAAAATAAAACAAATCAGCGCCCAATCTAATGTAATTTTTGCTGAAATGCCGGAATTGGGGTATAAATTAGATTAATTATGTAATTCTCTCGTTTACTGAGAGTAGATTTTACTACTGAGAGTTGTTAAACTATGTGGTAACATTGTAATATTCAGGCGGCACCGTTTTTATCCAAAAATACAATCGTAGTGAGGCAGCGCCCACGCCATCAACAAAAATATTCAAACAGCTCGCACAAAACGGGAGTATCAGCGTCGGAACGGCTAATATTCCTTTGGTTCTAGGCAGGCTCAATTTACAACCATCGCTGTAACACTGAGCTGGGTCATTTCAGAGATTACGTGTTGGTACTTCTCATTACCTAATAAATATCGTTTCTCAGCTCATTAACTGGTTTGGATGCATTCTAATTCATTTATGAAATAAATTTCCAGAGCTATATATAGTTCCCACCTATATTAGGGAGAAAAAAAAGCTAGGATCAATTAACACAGTATATGTTCCAGGCATTTTCGACAGTGGTTTAGTAAAAACGGAAATAAAATTGGTTTTGCCATACCAAGTTTGCACCACGTTTCGTCGTTCTAACAATTTT
>JAODGC010000002.1:1003840-1116992 GCA_027574925.1 Ecitoglossa quadriceps | reverse complement strand
ACCGTATTGAACTCACTAGATTACCGGATGAGACATTAGCACTTCAAATTGCACATTAAAATAAAAATAACAGCTTCACTTTGAAAATACTGGTATAAGCTTAGTAAATTCTAGATCTCTCCAAAAAATATAAAATAAAAATAAAGTCAATTGCATAGAATTGACTGTATATAAACTATGTACTTATAATAAATCACAAAATTCTGCACTATTATATAATATAAACTCTTCCTTTAATACTTCATTAACATAGTGAAATGAATCAACATCACCTGAATAATGTTTCAATTAAATCTTTGGCTAAAAAATACAATTATGCACCAAGATGATTATTCTTCAGATGCGACGTTAAGTTACCTGATTGGGTAAAACTTTTATCACAAAAATGGCATTTAAAAGGCTTCAAGTCTAAATGCAATCGAATATGATTTGCTAGATTTCCTGATTGTGTAAAGCTCCTCTCACAATGTGGACACTTAAAAGGCTTTTCACCAGTGTGTATTCTCTTATGATTAGTTAGATTACATGACTGAGTAAATGCTTTTGAGCACACATCACAAACAAATGGCTTAGTGTTTGTATGAGTCCGCAGATGAATCTGCAAGTTGCCAATGTTTGAAAACTGTTTGAAGCAATACTTGCAAGTCAATGCTGTGATCTGTAGTTCTCGCTCTGCATGCTTTTGCAAATGAGTCTGAATTCTTCTAAAGTATCTCTTGCATATTGGGCACATTTCCAGTGGTTGTGTTCTTCTCTTGCATTGTTTCTCTGGGTCAATGAAGCCTTTTGGAGTATCTATAATATCTCCAAATGCGCTAAACGGCAGTATAGGTAATTTTTCAAAACATTTATCTAGTACTTTACCAGTGTCAGTTGATGTAGTTTCAGGCAAATCAGGCTATGAAAGTAAAAAACTTTTAAGAACACAATAAATATTGTAACTAGGAAATGTTAAACTAAATCTAAAGATGATTTAATCAATAAAATACCAGAACAAAGATTTAATATTTACTTGTTTAATTTTAATTTGCCGAGACATATTACTTTTTCTTCACAGTGATCTATTTTCACATCTTAAAACTTAATAACGTCGTAATATAGCTTTTTATTAAAGAATTGTCAAGAATTTGTTTTGATTTAGGCTTGACTCTACTGAAAAGTAAACAAAAGTGCGGTAGTAAAAGAAATGAGATAGAGTTGGTGAAATGGTTCTAGCACTAAACAGTGGTACCATCCGCGCGAATAAAATACTTTGAAAATTAAAATTACTTTAAAGAAACAGTTTAGGAATTATATTTAAACTTACTACAATATCTAATAAAATAAGTTTAGAAATTTTAATTTTTTTAGTAGTTCTTAATATGTTTTTTTTAAAGTTGGTTTCTTGAGAACACAGATATATTCCCCTAGTACATTTTAACTTTCATTTGGTACAGTAGAGGTCTTGCGTTTGCCAGAAGCCAGCCTTCCTTTTCCGGTCCTGTTATTGAAGTGCCAACATGGGTAGGTTCTACGTTCAAGAATATATAAAACAGTGTATTATTAATAGTTGAATGCTTGCAAGACGTCTGTTAGTTTAAAAAGCCCTTCAAGAAAAGTGGTGATTTTTTTATTGCCTGTCTTAGGAATGTTAGAAAATGTGAAACTGTTTCTAGCTAACCTCCAATGTAACCTTAACCATGTCAGTAGTGGTCAAAAACTGCAGCCTCAAATTAATCCAAGCAATCTACTGGTTGAACGATTCTAAAATACCTCTAAATGTCCTGAAGTTAACTTGTTGATGCCTTTTCTTTTTGTATATGTTTATATTTCTTGTGACTATAACGATGTGTTTTCATTTGCAGGCAAACCCCGTGGTTTACGCACTGCTAGGAAATACGTCAATCATCGTCGTGAACAGCGATGGGCTGACAAAGATTACAAAAAGGCCCATTTGGGTACCCGCTGGAAGGCCAATCCATTTGGTGGTGCTTCCCACGCCAAGGGAATTGTTCTTGAGAAAGTGTAAGTATTATTGTTATGTAAATATTTACTTTAGTTGCATCTTGAGACCACTCAAATATCTCCATATATTTGAAGTGTTTCAATGCAAAAGGTGCAAGATTAATTGTGAGCTCTGAACCATTGGGTAGTTTCTTTGATGAATTACACGCTCTGATATGTGCTGCACATCATTCTGTTGATAATTGATTAAACTTGATGTTTCCTGTCCTTTTGATGCTGATTGTATTTGTTTTTTAGTGGTGTTGAAGCCAAACAGCCCAACTCTGCCATCCGTAAGTGTGTAAGAGTACAATTAATCAAGAATGGAAAGAAAATCACCGCGTTTGTACCTCGTGATGGTTGCTTGAATCATATTGAAGAAAATGACGAAGTTTTGGTCGCTGGTTTCGGTCGTAAAGGTCACGCTGTCGGGGATATTCCCGGAGTTCGTTTCAAGGTATGCTCTTCGCTCGAATTTCAAATATTTTCATTATTTTCTCTTATTAAGTTAGTTGAATGTTGAGTTTGGCTACGCCAAGTGATGATTATAAATTAGAGCCAATCCTATGAAAGATAATGTGATTACAGAACTAATAATAATTCTGATTGTTTTTATGCTTAAACTATGATGTTCTGTCATTTGTTATGTTTTAATGTTTTCCTATTTGTTTGTATATAGGTGGTGAAGGTCGCCAACGTCTCCCTCTTAGCTTTGTACAAGGAAAAGAAGGAGCGTCCAAGGTCTTAAACAGTTAATTTTGTAAGATACAATAAAATAAAAAATGAAATAAAAATCGACATAACTAATTCCTCTGTACTCTATTCAAACTCTCTTCCTTCGATCGTAATTTTTGCGCATGTATGAGCATTGTATCGACCGTCCTGCAGCTGGGGCGGGCGGGGGGCTAAAGTGACGAAAATCAGCAGTGTCCGGTGTGAGGACGCGGCATGCGTCAGTCGGCGGTCGCGGCTCGCACGTTGCGCGCACGCGGAGCGTTTACAGCACATGGATCTGCCGCGCAACGCTTCGCAAGTCTCGCTGCAAGTGCCACCAACGGGGGCGGCACCAGGAGCGGTGGTCCGCGTGAGCCAGCGTCTGCTTAACGCGCAGCAGGCGCCGCCGGCTCTCAACGAGCCGCAGTTTGTGCAGTTGCCGCAGTCAGCGAACTATCAGCCGAGTAGGAAACGCGAGGAGGCACGTGCGCTGCAGAATCTTCGCCGGCGTGTACATCAGCTCCGTGTGGTAGAGGCTAATGAGGAGTTGAAACGGAATTCACCGCCAAGGAGTGATAAAAGAGGGGTTGACGGGTTGGAGCGCCTTGACAACCGACCTAATCTTCTCCAAAAGGTTGCTAATTGCAAAATTGATTTAAATTGCGATATATTGCTTCGATTATTGAAAACGAATATGCATTATGGTTTGAATTATAATTTCATTTAACGTTACTCTTGTATCATTTTATTTTTAATTCTATTTAACATTTTGTCCAGAGTTGATTTTATCTGTCACGCTTGTTGGCTTGTCGCCAACTTAATGGCACAGAAAGAAACGCAGCAAATGGAACACATTAAAATAGGAAATCGTACTAGATAGCAATCCTAGCAATCTGTGTTGTGTTGGGGGAGGGGAGTTGACATTTATAAGGTTGTAGCGTTCGGCTGTATTGCAACAGTTCATTACGGTTCACTGTTTACCAATTGTAAGCGTGATGGACTGATTAGAATCAGGTTTCAAGCCAGTTGGGAAAAAGAGGGTGAAATGTACTTAATTTTCTGCACGTGGCAGTTGAGAGACTAGAGGTGGGAGTTCTTAATATACAGCCTTTATTACCTACTAGTCTTCATAGATTAGCTACTATGAAATTAAAAACTGCGTCGACGTCCTTTTTTCTTTTCCATAAAATACAAGAAATGTCAAGAATATTTTACTTTAACTAAAGTCTGCTTATTTCTACATGCTTTTAGATTCTATCGAATCGTCCTGTTAGTATGGTTCTAGACTTGTCTGAGTGTCGCACCGCGTGGCAGGATAGCGATTTTATCACCGACAGCCTGTGCTGGCATAATGTCTACAGACAAAGACATACCTCACCACCGCTTAGCATGTCCCCTGAGGTATTCTTTTTTTAGTTGTTCAATTTTTCTCATATTACATGCATTTTTGCTGCAGTTGTGCCATTTGGCCCAAACGTGGGCCAATCACCTAGCGCACACAAATCGCTTCTACTACAGGAACGACAAGGACATTGGGCAGAATCTCTTTTGTAGACCTGATAGTGGCCTTCAGAGTGACTTGACCGGACAGGAAGTAACTATCTATTGGTACAGCGCTGTGAAGCAGTATGATTATGGAAAAGAACCAGATGTTTTACATGCGAATGTTAATGCTGGTAGGATGCCAATAATAATGAATTATTTCTGGTAGATGTAAAAATGTAAATATTGTTTTTCTTGCCTAGGACACTTTACACAATTAATCTGGGCTAGTTCGAGGTATTTTGGCATTGGTAGGGCTCGCTCCCGTTCAGGTAAAATTGTCGTCGTGGCGCACTATGCGCCAATCGGCAATGTTTCCGGTCTCTTCGAGAGTAACGTCCTACCACCAGTTCTTGAGCTAGAAGCAGCGCAACAACTCCAACTGCTGCAGAACCAGCGCTTTCTCGGCGATGGCACCGACTCGGAGACTAACAGTAGTACGAATCACAGTCAGAGCACTTGATAATCACACGTTAATATCGTCCAGAACATTCTCAACCAAATCATTCAGCAGGTTCATGATGAATGATTGGGATGTACGATGCGCTGAAGAACGATATTATCGGATATACAACTGAGAACAATCAATGACATAACGAAATAATTGGCAAGAAACATAATTTCGACTGAACATTAATTAAGGCCAAATTGAATTGCAATTTAAACATACGAAATTACGTTTTAAGAATAATGAAAGCAAAACAGCCATTGTCGCCAAACAGCAATAATTTTCGATCCATGTGAGTTTAAACTTAAAATAGGCCAAACTATAACGTCATCAAGGTACATTTGAAAAATCATCAAGAGGATGCAATACAAGAAAACAATGCAATCATGTTTACCACAATCACATTTTAATGCCTCAGCTTTTACATTAGTTAGAATTAAAACAAGTGAGTTAGATCCTTGGAAGAAATCCGCGACAAAAATTCGTCCGTAAGAGTTAACGATGAAGGTGAATCGACATACGTCCACAATATTAGCTCATAGCATTTTAGAACATTTGGACAATTTTAGAATTACAAGCTTAAACTTCTAGGAAAGCATTAAGACAAGGTAGCGACCTAAGAAGAAAAATTAATTAATTTCTACGTAATGATTAATATTTTACCTTAAATTGCGTATTCCTGGATCAAAGTTAACACAAGTTTGGTTGGGTTTGGTTACAAAATGTCTGATATTTATTGCAATAAGATAATTGCACGTTGACACTTACTACTTTGTTAATGTCTTCTTTAGAATAATCGACAATCTTCAGTGGAACGTTTAAAGTTAGGTGTAAGCATCGCTGGACATACTGGACAAGGCAACAAGCCACAAACGATTAAAACATTGACAAATTAGCAAGTATCAACGTACGATGATCTCAATTCAATTAGCACATGTTAAACGCACGTATGTGCATTGATTTAAGTCTTATTTTAAGAATGTGCCTATCCGTTGCTTTCAATGCAAATACACAAGGAGGTAATGAATGAAGACTCGATCGAAAGTCGTACAGGACTTGTCATATCATCAATTTGACTGTACAATTAATTTGAACGTACAAGTGAGCGTGCAAAGGATGTAGATGCAAATTCAGGAAGCAATCAATTTAAAAAGATGCTCATAATTTTATATCGCTATGTAATAATACCCATGTTGATGTGTTGATGTTGCGTACAATTCGAAAGAACACGGTGCCTAATTATTACTAATTGTTGACAATTGATATTGATCATGCTTGGAGAGGAGTGTTGTGAATTTTTAACTGTTACTAAGCTTGTTAAATACCCGCCAATGATATTAAACACCAACGTATGTGGTACATTTATAACGGTATATTATATGGTAAATGCTTTTATTTTGTAATCAGATGGAAGTAGGTGATTGCATGAAGATGTAATTAATGCTAACGTGTAAAAGTGTATTAGATGCGCGGCTGTGAAAATATGTTAGTAATAATTCAATCTAACTCTGTTTTTTATTAAGTGCATTTTTATGGGGTATAAATTTTAGTGGCAAGATAAGGGAATATTATTTATTGATAAGTAGCAGATGGCTGAGCTTTTATCTTGAGGCTTAATTTTGTCCTCATTTATTTTACTGCATAAACCACCACCATAGTAATTAGCACAGTTGTTAGAACAGGATTCTTTGAGAATATATATTACTGGATATACTCTTTGGGTACGAATCCATTTCCTGAATATTCTTCGCTTTGCATCGCTGCTACAGTACGGACATCTTGCCGACTGAGCTGCGGAGCTGTGCGGCACTTAATTAATTCCATTGAAACAATTATGTTACTTATAACTTAAGATATTGTTGTCAGAACAAAGCATTGATAATAATTAGCGCAGCCCAAAATATTTTACAGTGGCTGTAGTTGGAAATCAACTTGTTGCGCGCCAGCGAATGGATTGTTTTCCACGTAGACCTTGTGTACTGCGTTATTATATCCATTAGCCATTGCAAATACCGCGTAATAGCCATCTACCAACAGCCGGTAGTAATCACCATCTGCATCTAAGCACATAAATAAAATTCATAATCAGTTCAGAAGCGACAGCTCCAATTGTTTTCTACGTTTACTAAACAATTGACTTTAAAAGAGGTCGATAGCAATTGTAATTCACTGGTAAATTCAATGCCAGTTATACCAATTCGAAGAAGATTGGATTAACAATTAACCAATAACTTACTTGTGGTAATATCATGCCAAATGTGACCATCGTTGCCATCACGGATTCCAGATACTTTCTTCACGTGTATTACCGCATTGACTAAGGGATTCCCAGTGCTGGCATCTACCACAAAGCCTTTAATTCCAGTATGCACCTAGAGGCAGAAAACTTGTTCAATTCTATCAAAATAGTCGGCAGCATGCAATTAAGGATTACCTGCCAAAGGTAGGCCATCAGTGATCCCCGGTGTTGAAGCCACAGATCGGACAATTTACTTTCGTTGGGATACTTTTCGCAATTGACTTCAATGGTGATTTCGAAACAATTCGTCGCTAAATAATTGTAATCTTGCATGCCACCTTCGAGCGAGTACCATGCAGCACCATTAGTTGTGCCATTTTCAAACAATGTGTCACCTTTGTAACATTGCGAGTTCTTTGCCAACGGATGAGCATTGGCATAAGCTAGTGAGATCGATTCAAAGACCTCGTTATCCGGACATTCGGTGTAGTGTGCACTGCCCTGGCGTTTGTCGCGGACGGAATCGTAAGGGTAGTTGGCAACAAGGGCACCGCCGTGGAGACATGCTGAGAGAACAAACGGGTCAGAATTCATCCAGTTGATAAGTGCTTTAGTTTCCGGTTGTGTCTGAAATATACATCTATTTAGATCTTTTAGAGTATGGTTTTAAAACAGCAAATTACTTTTTCCGAGTCGATTGGTACAAACTCAGCTAAATGATGATTTTGCCAATGATTTGTGCGTTCGAAATCATAGGCAATTTTATTGAGATTTGGAAAGTTCCTATTTAGATCGTACTGATTAGCGTTGGTTCTTCCAGTGATTAGATTTCGAGACCTGTACTATAACAGTGCAAATTGTAAAAAAATGGGGAGTACTTCTTGTTTTGACGACTTACGTCGGCTGCTGTTGCCACAATCCAACCATCCACGTTGATAATTGGAAGAATATGGATTCTAGTCATATTGAAAAGCTTTCTAAGAGTCTCATCTCCACCCCTATAATAATCACAAAGGTTCACAACTAATGTAAGTAGCAATTCTTTACCAACAACTTCGTTCCCGTGAATGGTACTAAGATATTTAAATTCTGGCACCACTAAAACATTCAATTTCCTTATTTATTAGTTGATCCAGACTTAGACAGTGGAAATGCATACTTACTAGGTACATGATGATGTGGGTTAGCACCCATAATAATTCCATACATATCTAGACCATTCGCACTGGCATTAGGAAGTTTAAACAGCCTGGTTATATCTGAACACCTCGAATGCACCTCTTGCAGAATTTGCAAGACTTCGTCATTGTTGTGATGCTTATAGACAAAGGTATTTTGCCAAGAGGCAAAACATTGACAAATTGCAAGAAGGATAATAAAAAAATTATGTAAAAAGTGTGCTTTCATTTTGTGCTTTATAATTGTGACTGCTTGCTGAGTGAGGAATTGACAAGTTTTGTTTAATTCTACGTCTAAATACGTTGGGGAAAAGTTTTCCACGGTCCGCTACAATTCCAGTTATACTGAAGGTGCGCTAACAATAGACGCTGATATATGATAAATAACACAACAAGCAATTCGTCACACCGTTCTATAGCAAATTTGCAATTAAAAGTTATTATAAGATGTATTGTTACAAAGTGCGGGTCAATGTATATAAACCATTTCGTTGCAAATTTGGTATGACACGTGTGATTGTTATACGTTTGTTGCCCGTAGTTTATTTATTGCTGCTTGCACGTTGACCGTTCAATTTAACATACTGCTTGTAATTTCGCATTTGGTATAATTTATTGGGTGCCATGTCAAAAACGACTGTTAAGACACCCAAGGATGGATTGCTTTTAACAATGGCGAGCCGTGGTTTTGCCAGGCAGCCATATTAAACAGCGGCGGTTCGGTATTTATCGTCGAGGAGAAGACGATACTAACCATCATGTTTAGATTGTTGAGATGCAATTTAACTGCCACATAAAATTTATTAAACACCCTTTGCTATCCTCTGACAAATGGGTTAGTACCGTTTCATTTGGATATTTAGCACACCCAATTCCCATAACAAGTGCAAAATAATTGGTAGCTAAGTAGTGAAACCCTCCAATTCGCCATACATGCCCTAACACTCGGCGACTCTTTGCATCTACTAGGTAAGGACGAGCATGGGCATAGGATAATACTAGTGGCTAAAAAATAAAGCTGGCAATAAATGGACGGAAACGTTTCCAGGGTGAATGGTAGCAGAAAATGCGAAGGGAAGAGATTCTAGTCAATTGACACTGTTTCTGTCTCAAATTCCAGCTGAAATCATCTATGCCAAAGTTTGTTGGGATTATTTACCAATGGATGCCTTGAAGATTCCGGTTGGTTGCATTGCCTTCCATCCTTAAATGCACTGGATGTAATTACGCTCTACATTTAGCAATGTGAACCAGTTTTACTGTTTACATTATTATTGTTGGCTATCAATACAAAGAATATGCAATTACACGCATGTTTGATCACGTCGCCACAATGGACTTATGAAAATCCACGCGTATATTAACACATGATTACAACACAATTGTTAATTAGACACTGCATCAATTTAATTTCTATCAACCCGACCAATTCCTTTACGATCTGACAAATGATTTTGTAAAAATTGCAGGTGTATTCCAATAAAATAAATTTTATTCCTCGCCTAATGCCCTGCACAACTAAATATATTTAAAGTCAACATTTAACACTCATTAGACATGGTTATCGGGTTTATATATAATGCAATAAATAATATTTTAATTCGATTACGCTCATTTCTCTAGTCATTCCAATTGGGACTGCCTTCAAAATTATTTACGTTGTTGTTGATTTTATCAAACATTTCTTGAGCTTCATAATTATTCTAAAACAAGTCGTGTTTTATGCATTTAGATAATTTTGTTGTAAAACTTGTTACTAACTGGAAGTTCTGTCATCGGAAAATCAATCCTCATCGCAGCATGACCAACATTATGAGGATGAACATTAACTATTCTTGTTCGAGGCAAATATCCTTCTCTAGAAGCAGTAACCTTGTATTTTCCGGGCACTAGAAGACGGTAATAATCTCCAAAATAGGCTGAAATTAGCAAATTGCAATAAAACACTTGCGATTTCACTGTTCTCATTGATTACCGGATGTTATATCATGTTCAATATGTTCTTCCTCGCCACTTCCAATGTCAACCACGTGAATTTCCGCGTTTGCAATTCCGTGCTTCGTATCCACGTCGTAAACAATTCCTTTAATACCCAAATGGGTTTGCCACATGTAATAAATCATTGCATCCCTATTGCGTTCCCATTCCTTTTCTAATTGATCAGCGGGCGGATATTTAATGCAAGATATCTCAAAAGTCAGCTCCAGACAATTGCTAGAAAGATAATTGAAGTCCTGGAGACCTCCTTTGAGGCTGTACCAAGCAGCTCCATTCGTAATGCCATTTTGGCGCCCGAAAGGAATGTCCATAGCGTTGCAGGCTTTTCGGTTTGGGTCAGACATATCAGCGTGATGTGTAGAGTAACTCAAAGCTAATTTTCTACAAATTAATGAATTATTTATTGCAACATAAAGACTTTGCTAGCCATTCGTAAAATGGTACCAACTTAAATAACTTGTCATCTGGAGCGATCGCATACTCCCCGACTTCTTTGCCGGTACGACTTCCATCATAAGGATAATTAATGACCATGTCACCCCCGTGAAAAGTGGCGGACAACACAAAAGGAATCTGCATGATAAGTCTGATCATTGCTTTTGATTCCGGTTCAAGCTACAAGCAATTGGTTGTCTAGGAAAATGTTTGTTGTTGCATAATATGAAATATTTACTGGCCGTGATAAGCTGTTAACTTGATTCAGCAGATGATTGTTATGAGTAATATGATACAACTCATTGCTGTACATAATCCGATTTAAATCTGGGAAGTTTCGATTCAAATCAACGGAATGATTGTTGTACCGTCCAACGATATCCTGCCTACCATTCTAAAAGCAAAAATAGTCACAACGTAATTGACTTATCAAACTGTTACTCTATATTACTTTGTCGCTCGTATCAGTAGCAAGTTGCCACCCATCGGGGTTGAGACTCGGTATTAAATGAATCCTTGTCATTCTTATCAGGGTGATAATCTCATCGTCCATTGCCAAGTATTTGTCACACAAATGGTCCGCCAATTTAAGCAATAATTCCCTCCCGAGAACTTCATTACCATGGATGTTTGCTACGTATTTGAACTCGGGCACCACTAGAATTAACAACCGCTTATTGGCCATTCAGAGTAATTTCCGTCTGCTGAATTTAACTCACGTGCTTGGTGTCTTCCTGGTTGGCTTCCAAACTCAATAGCGTACAATGGGATACCCCGCACTGAGTTTTCAGATAAGGTATAAATCCTGGTCACCTCTAAACACCTCGCATGCACTTCTTTTAAAACTAAAGGCAATTCATTATTATCGTGGTGTTTAAACTCGTAAGTCGAAGCAACGTGCACCAATGTCATCAATTTGACTAGTAGCAAACCAAACGTTATCAAATTTTGCTTCAGTGTCATTTTGACAGAGTTTATTCTTCAAGGTGATTTTGCACAATCAATCACAATCAGAAAAATACGAGAGACAGATGTTTAGGAAGCTCTTATGATATCATTGATGGTGGCTATGGGGGCGGTTAGTGAGAACGGCGCCGTTGTTTGACGTCAAATGCTGATAAACTGCGTCGGCGTCGAGGAAATTATAGATTTTTCGTTAATGTACAATAGAACTAATTCAAAATATTTGTTGAAGCCAATGTCCCTTTGTTTTCTGAAGGATTGGGAAGCGTGTGAATACTTGCGTTATATAGAATAATTTTGCTCATATTAATATGTTATTAACACTTAGCGAAAGTGTTAGCTTCTCATTTCCTCATTTTTCTTGGAACTTGTTGATCTTAGAGGTAAACGGACCACGAATTTGGAATTACCATAAAGTCCTACGGATATTCCACAATTTTAACCAAATGCTCAACGTTAAGTAATTTGCATCAAACTTAAAGAAGAGATCATAATATTAATCATAATATTATTGAATTAATCAATTTTATTTGTTTAAATTATTTTGTTAACAATATTAATATATGTTTCAGTTATATTTGCGGCAAAAATAATTACTGTAGACTACCCAGCAACCTTTAAATATGAATGAGGGGAAGTGCATCACAACCTCGTCCAACTTGTCGTTTACTTACATCAGGTTCCGCATATTGTGCAAATTTTATTTATTTTTCATTATAAAAATGCCAAATACGGCTGATAAGTACACATTTGCTAATTTAATTAGTGAGATTCGATATGAGTGGGTCTAGACAATCTTAAATAAACTGCCTAAAATGAACTGTATGTGTTTTGTTAATTATGTTTTAGAAAACTTCACCACTCTTATGACATTGCCATCAAAACGGTACAAATTGTTGAAGATATTATAACAGCTGATGAATGGAAAACTGCTCAGTAATTAGCCAATCTGTATTATAGTCATTTTATATTAACCAATCTTATTACAGGGACTTGATAAATATTATCAAACAACATCTGAATGCCATCACAGAGACACTACCATTTACAACAATCCCAACTAATGTGATCAGGCACATTCTGAAACTTATTAGGGAAATCTACACAGCAACATATAATTCAGAAAAGCATCAACAGACACAGCGAATTAATGATTTACAGCAATCTCTGCATCATCTAGTCACTGCCAATTCAAGTGACAACAGGGGCAACTTTACACAGGAATTATCATCTTTAAGGGGTAGTTTGATGGATTATCTCTCTGAATACAAAGTGGAATTGGAAACTGCTGCATCTAATATCGCCGATCAAGCATCCGAACATATCCACTCAAATGAAATTATTTTGACTGTGGGTAAATCAAATTTGGTCACTAGGTTTTTGAAAAAGGCAGCAAAGACAAGAAAATTTCAAGTCATTGTGGTAGAAAATGCACCGGATATCAAGCAGGTGCAAATAATTTGCTTTACTCTTAACTGCTGGTTTAAAGTAATATTCCTGCTTTTTAGGGCCATGCAATGGCAACAGAGCTTGCAAACTGTGAAATACAAACTACAGTTGTCCCTGACAGTGTGGTATTTGCATTAATGTCCAGGGTAAATAAGGTAATAATTGGTGTACATTCAATTATGGCAAATGGTGGTTTGAGGGCATCTAGTGGAGTGCAATCAGTAGCTTTGGCTGCAAAAGAATGTTCTGTACCTGTAAGTGATATGCACCTTTATGTAATAATGTCACACTATAGAACTAACTTGCTTCTTATTGCTGGCAGGTAATGGTGCTTGCACATTTATATAAGTTGACCCCACAATATGTGTCCTCCTATGAACAAGAAGATTTTAACAACGTTGCATCACCGTCTTATGTACTACCATATTCTAGTGGTAAAGTTCTGGATTTGGCAAACGTTTACAACCCAGTATTTGACTATGTACCACCAGAATTGGTTACATTATTTATCACCCACCAGTAAGTGATAATATTCAGAGTGGTACCTATAATGTCTTATCACAATTTCTTTGTAGGGGCGGCAATGCGACGTCATATGTGTACAGATTACTTTCTGAACTGTATCATCCAGATGATTATCAGCTTTAATTAGTTTTCTGAATATAGAAAATATACAGATCCTTGTGTTTCATGTTCATACCCATCTCACATTATGATTGCAGTGTAACACGTGCTAGTTGTCTTATACGGCTTTGGCTAATTGCCTGTGGAATGCGGTACCGCATACGCCAGTCTTTAATCATTCGTGAATTCGCAAAATACAGTTGTTTATAACAAAAAAAAACTAGAAATGAAGTAAATTTAGACTGCACTGTCATGTTTGTAAATCACATTTCACATATAATCAAACTTCGGTTCGAACACAACTTTCAATAACCAAAAAATGCTTAATGTAAACACAAACAAGTCAACACAGTCGTGCCTATACACCCATCCAATCTACTGCTTCTTCTTCAATGCAGCCATCCTTTCCAGCAAGGGAGGGTGTGAATGATGCCAAGATGAATACAGACTATCATACACTGGGAAACCTAAATTATCTTTATTCAACTGCACCAGTGCATTACCCAGGGACTCAGCTTTACCCAAGTCCATTGCAAATTGATCAGCTTGGAATTCAAATCTCCTTGAGATGCAAGTCATAAAGAATGAAATCAGCGCGTTGTAAGGCAACATCACAATTTGGATCGTCACAATCAGACCAACAATCACAGGCTGCAGTCCCGCCCTGAATCCAATACACTGGTAAATCAATGGTGACTTAAACGTCAAGGAGAATGCTAGAAACATGAGGAGAAGATTCACTTGGATGATGAATAGGTTCTTTCCAATGTGGTTGTACTGCCAGTGTCCCATTTCATGTGACAGCACAGCTAGAATTTCTTCATTTGTACATCCTCCACTTGCAGCATTCACAAATAAAGTGTCAAACAAGACAATGCGTTTGTTGTTGAAGAACCCGTAGAAGTATGCGTTGCTGTGTGAGGATCTCTTGGATCCTTCCACAACATACAATTTTGTCAATGGAAACTTGAGCTCAGCAGCCAAAGCTTCAATTTGTGTCTTCAGCTCACCTTCTTCAAGTGGAGTATATTTATCAAAGAGTGGAGCAATGAGTGTTGGGTAGATGGTCATTAAAAGAAGTGTTATCACTCCCATTGCAAGCCACAGCCAAAAGAAGAAATACTCTCCACTGTATTTGATAATGACAATTATCATGGCTGAAATTGGCTGCATTAGAACATTACCTAAGATGTATGACTTGATCCTGTCCCAAACAAAGAATCCCACTGTTTGCTTATTGAAGCCATACTTGTCTTCTAATACAAAGGTGTGGTAGACACTCAATGGCATATCAATGAAAGTCTGCAGAGTGTTGAGCAAAAACAGCCACATACAACTTGTAGCCACTTCACCTACAATTTTCAATTCCAGATCCTCAACAAAATACCAGATTGTAGCCAAGTATCCATTGTAAATTACAGTTGAAGTTAATAGGATGGAGAAAGTGTTCTTGATGAAGCCAAATTTTAGTTTATCAATTGAGTATAATCTTGCTTTGTCAAATGTATCCTTGGTCATTAGTGACTGCAAGGTTGTTGGGATTGCTGTTGTTTGACTAGCTTTTTTGAACTAAGCAAACAAACAGTGATATTAGATTATTGATTGGGAAGAAGGCGCACGGTGTAATACTTATATTACTCGAATTTTACCTGTCTGATGCTCAAATACATTTCCCAAAGATATTCAGTCCAGAGAAACACCAAGATACCATGCAACATGTTTTCCTTTGTAAGTTGCTGCATTTTGATAAATTTCTTCGGCTAATGGAGTGCTAACACAATCGTTGTGCAGTCTTGGTTTTAGTACTTTAAGCACTTGATGGAAATTTAACAACGTTTGATGAAAAACATGCAAACAAAAGCCGGTGGCTGAGCGGCCATAGAATGGATAAGTTAGGCTGTTTGCCACTACATGGCGCAAGAAGCATGCTTCTCGAAGTCGTGAAATTTCGACGCATCGGCCACAATATTCGAAAATTTGATGGAAACTGGCTGGCAGTACGCACTTGAAATTAATCTTATTTTCCTTAGTCAGAATTTATTTAATAAATAAAACACCAATTAAGTTTCAAATTTTTTCATTTCCTTGTGCATTATAAAAGTTTGTGTTAAATTTGTACCATGGGATGTGAATAATCCGAATTCCAGTCCCTCTCAAACACAGCCTGCAGCTCACTGCGAATCGTAGTGTCGTTTGCGTCCCTATTAAAAACAGAATCATGCACTACACATGCAACTCCAGCTGTGTTGGTAAAATAATCCCCCGACCAGTTCGATGTACCAATGTATGCCGTGTTATCAGTTACCATATACTTGTTGTGATTAACTCTTGCAAACGGAATCTTGGCTTGATCCTGAGTTGCCGGAACAAGAAACCGACGCTAGAGAATAAATCAAAAATCAGTAAACGCGATACACTTCGTCCAAATACAGAACTCATACAATAGCTATCGTCACTTTAGGATACGCATCTGTAATAGCTGCTAGAGATTTTAGAAAATAGTCTTCGGAGGGGCGCGAGTGGTTCCACCAACTTATGAGAAGACGTATTTCTACTTTGTTGTCAACAGCAGCGGAACGAAGAGCATTGTCAATGACAGGCCATAGTTTAATTTTCGGGGTGTAAATCATGAGGGGAAAGTAGTCCATGACTGAGATGTACACAAACTTTTCGGCATGTTGAATAATGTTTACAATTGCATCGATGTCCTGAGAACGACCAATAGGTGAAAACTGTGGTGGCGAACTCTGAAAATCACATGTCGCAAAATAAAATATAATCAAAATTCGTAACAAAAAGTTCTCACTGAAATATATGTTTGGAGAACATCGCCATCCATTCTTATATTAATAGGATGCTCAATATTTATCTCTGTCTCATAATCTTTAGGCCATCGATTCGGTACAACTGCATTGTCAACACCTAGGCTCCAATAAACATCAAAGACTTTTCCCAAGTCTTCAGCCAGTGTTGTGCAGTTTTGTGCATGCATCCCCATCTCTTTAACCTGAATAAAAACACCAATTTATTACATTTGAAGTTGGCGGCGAATGAACATGTGTACTTGAGTGAGTGCTCGCCAATCCATATTCGCACTTCCAATGTAAAAATGCTTCCTGTCCACAATCCAAAACTTTGTATGCAGGATGCCACCACCCAGCAGTTTGTTAAAGTTGACACTGCGAACTTCTGCAGCTTTACGTTTGCTCAATATTTCAGTGTCGGTATTGGGATTGCTGCGAGATGGGGCATTCTGAGCGATTTTAATTTTCACGCCACGTTCAGCAACTTTTAACAATGCATCAAATACATCTTGACCCTGTGTAATAAGGTTAGAACATAGGTAATAGGATAATCCTCCATATAAGTACTCAAGATAAAGGTTTACCAATTTTGATGAAGCATCAGGATAAACATCAGCTTGCCTCAATGTCCAATAGAACGATGCGATTTCTATCATTTCCTCGGCCGATTCAATTAGGTCCATCCATGAATCATGAGTCCTTCCATTCATTATGCTACCATTTGGATAAATTAAGCCTTCAGGTATACTTTCAACCAATTTCACACTGCAGTAAACAATTTAAAAAAATGACTCATTGCAGCAGACTTTATTTGATAACAGAGATAAAATACCTGCATGTAATAATTTCATCTTTGCTCTTAGCCTTGTAGTTCAGCTTTTGCAAAGCCTTCTCTGTTGCTTGATCCAAAACTGGCAACAACACTACTAGGAAGATCAGGATTAATATTATTGAGATTGGGATGCAGGAGGGGCGACACCAGCCATGCTTACTACCCCATCTGTAAATATATCAACACAATTTAAATACATTATCCTAAGATAACAATATTTATTCTTAAATGTTCACCTTCGGCTTGGATTAATGTCATGATCTGAAGGAATAACATATCCGTGGTGCCACAACTCACCCTCTTCATCATTGGACAAGTTTGGAGTTTCAAGGACCGTCTTTTCACAAAATAAAAAAAAAGAAAACAGTAAGTTACACTGTGACTCGTTAAGATTTCTATAAGTAGTGTTAATGAAACAGAAATAACAAATTAGTTTGGTTATATTACTGAACTTACTTTATCATCTTTGAATGAGGTTGTAGTGGGCGTTCTGATTTTCATTTTGTCGCACTTATTGCATTCCTACTTATTTATACCACGTGAACAATGAACAGACGGAAGGCAATAAATTTACTTACAATGTTTACAATTTATACTTGCAAGAACTGCTCACTGCTGTAATAACAGTTGCCTGCATTAAATTCAGGCAACGCAATACGAATTATTTTTATATTATATTTTCTTAGCAAGTACCAATTTCTGAAAATGATTTATTTCTGTCCTCTACTTGGTCTATTCTTCGTGAATAATTAACATGAAGGCGAATTTCGGTAATGAGTTAGTCGTAGAATCGATATGGGCCATTCCAGCCACACAAGGTTTGTATTAGCGGTATACCAAGGAACTTTAAGCACAGAAACAGGAGCCTCATAATCTGATAACCTAATTACCTTTCTTTACTTTGAGAAAGTGTGAATTGTAGTTAGTAAGAATATGCAAACGCTTAGGAATGAATTAATGGCGTCAACTCCAACCCACTTTGAAAGATTGTTTTCCAATGTTTGTCAATTTCATTTGAACTATCTGAACCTAAAGCAATATATCAAGAATAGAACATTGAAGAAGCGCCAATTGGAATAGTTTTTCAATATTAATATGAAAAGCGTGGGCGTTTTATTCGAAGGCATTTATTTAATGCACAAGCCACCACCGAAAGGAAGTCACGAAAACCGATCAATATTTTGCGTGAAAACGGCTTGTATCAAATGGCACAAAGTGCGCTGTTGCCCTTAGGCAAATGCAGCAAAAAAAGTAAGAAATATGCGTCATCGTCATGCCCTACTTCCACGATAAATTACAACACTCCAATGGGGATTCTAGAACAGTGTGCTTTGAGCAGACCCAACTAGGAGGAAAAAAGAAGCACTAAAATATAGATTTGACCGAAAAGATAAACCATGCAATGTTGGGACGATTATTATTACGGCGAAAGGTCATTTGTAATAATACCAAGTATTGAGTCTTAATGTATATTCTTCTACGCAGAGGTTTAAAAAAGATCAATATGTAAAAGTCATTATTCATCATATTCTGTTATAGTTACAGAACGAAAACTAGAAAGCGATGATTAATGCTTCTCTTCGAGCGAAACTAACTTAAACGCAGTTTACGACTTTCCAAATTTGAGTTTCTTTTCTTGTGCTGGAAGGGAAATTGAAAAAATTATGTTCATTTGAAGGAAGAGCCTAGAATTCTAAGTTAATTGCCGCTCTGTAGATGCTGGATTAGAGCATAAGACAAATAAGTGTATTTGTAACCTTGTAAAGTTTCAATCTGTTTTCAGATTTGCACGTGGTCTTAAATTGGTCATAATTAAAACATCGACATACAAAAATCTTAAATATCTAGGTAATAAATTCAACATGAGTGAAGTATGTTCAGCGAATGAGAGCGCGTTGTCAGAAATATTAAAATTCGGTCCGGGTATAAATATATAACTTACGGAAAGTCTAGGCTTTTTTAATGTAGACCCTTGTCTACGTAGCCGATTCTTATGCGGAAGCAACACTACCAATTGTTCGGAG
Organism: Ecitoglossa quadriceps; assembly: GCA_027574925.1. Classification (NCBI taxonomy): domain Eukaryota; kingdom Metazoa; phylum Arthropoda; class Insecta; order Coleoptera; family Staphylinidae; genus Ecitoglossa; species Ecitoglossa quadriceps. The sequence continues at coordinate 1,097,759 of JAODGC010000002.1, read as the reverse complement.
TCCTGTTGCTGCTTGCTGCTGAATCCGCCATTGACAAATCCACTGCCCGCTGCTTTTGCAATATCCTCCACATCGACAGCTCCACCATTATGGATGTTATTACAATTGATGTTCGATGCATTGTCACCGAACGTGATATTATTCGTATTGTTCACCTGCACTAGAAGACTGCAAGTTTGCGACGCAATCTGGAAGAGGCCCTCCTGAAGATTACGCTGCCTCGGAGGCGGTTTGTGGAAATACTCCCAAATTGGCATTTCAAATAATGCAGTTATTTACTATGTCTTCTTACTGTTGCCCATGCCGGATGTAAACACCATACGCGTCTTCCACTTCATTACACTGCAGTCACTAGTATGGTCATTAGCAGTTAATGGGGCTGGATTTAGTGAAAATGTATAATGGATGTACTCTCAGCAGCTGTCCCCCAAATATTCGCTTCGCTACTACAATCAGACGCGTTACCAACTGAGCTTCCGCGGAACTGAGCAATGAAGTTATACTACATCATAGTTTAACAATTGATGAAGGCGGCAGACGTGAGTTGTGGATGGCGGCAGACTGAATAACAACGCGCCGTCTGTTGGGGGGCGGTGACAGGGGTACCACCCGCGCCGACTCCACGAGCTGGTGAAGGTCATGTGTGCTAGTAGCGTGTCAACGTATCACCAATCTGTGGCTCTTACGATTTTTGTTTGTTTTGTACGTTTTTTTTATTTAAAATTGTTTCATTTAATCATAGTTCCGTTATATTCTAATAATTGTAAATAAAACGTTTGAGCTCGTTGCTAACTTACTCAGAGAAAGTGCTGTAATCTTCATACCGTCGTAATAACTAAATATCTATCCCTAATCAACAATAAGACACGATAATACAGATGGTGTCAACGAATAAAAGGGAAAATAATGCCGTCAATTTGTAAGAGTGGAAATACCGATGAAATTATAAGTGATTAATAATTTTAAGCGCCGCGTATTTCTTCCACCCTAGCGGCGATCCCTGGAGTCCGACCGGCTGCGACGGTCACGACTGCGTGACCTCGGCGACCTCGAGCGGCTGCGTCGTGGCGAGCGAGACCTACGAACAAAAACATCGGACGATCACATCCATGGGCTTGGTGTAAGACGAGGGACAACCTGTTCTTATGCGGCGACAAACTGTGAGATGGCTCACATGTTCACAGCGCACAGAGCTGGGTTGTTGACACAAACAAAATTCAAACGAAAAACATCGAAATAAAAGAAAAAGTGGTGGTTCATCACTCATCGCTTGTTATGCATTTGATAAATTGATAAAATTCATTTCGGAGATTGCTTTCGTAGCCAGTCAACCCTCTCAACAAGCACTCTGCTTGTGCACTCAGCCATTCGCACCAGCGTTCACACCCGCATTCCAGTTTTACCAACCCCAAATGATTGCATATACCAAAGTAAGGAATCGAGTCGTGCAGGCGCGACGAGTCGACCCATCGTGTTGCTATTGCGCATTGCGATTGAATTGATTGTCGGATGGTTGGTTGGTTAGAGAGAGGCGGCCGGACGGTGATGCTCGTGAGCTGCACACGCCCTGCACACGGTGGCGCAGCGCAGCAGAGAGGCGGCGTGTGCGACGGGCTGCAAAACCGCTGCGGGCGCCGTCGAGTGGGGTTTCGATTGAGCCGAGGCGCGCGATTTGCGATTGACGGATGTTGTACAGTTGTACTGATGTACTGTAGCAGTAGTGGTGTGGTGGTTCGATGTTTTTTTATAAAGATGAGATGTGTGGCCAGGCAGGAGGGAAGATTGGGGCTCAATCGGGGGGAGTAGTAGTTAACAACAGCAGCGGTGCTGTCCTGCAAATGTGCGCCAAAAATACGTCATTTAGCCGCTGCCTCTTTGCACTGCTCACGGTGGTAACATTGGTAAACCAATAAATATGCGCGATCACAGTGCAACACAGTACTACTACGCATTGGCCATCGTCATGGGTTCGCGACTGCACTTGCAGCAAGCGTGCCCCGAACCGATGACGATCACAAACCTTCAGCAGCCCCCATCAACAACCTTATCAACTAACTAAGATGTAAATGTCGTGAACTGAAGCAACTAAGAACATGATTAACATGATTAGAGTATAGATGTGCTTAGTACACTTAGTACACCCAAACAATTTTTGAGCAACAGCTTGCAACAGAGTGCAAGGTACTATCAGGCGCACATACCTGGAGTATCTTGGTGGGCCGCGGCGTCCACCGCCCCCACCGCCGCCGCCTCCACCACCACCGCCTCCTCGACGTGATCGGCCGTTGGACATTTCTACGCGTACCCTAGTACCACAACATCTCCTAAAGCAAACAAAAATCTGTTAGACATCAGAAGACACAAATTTGTAAGTACACTCACGTTCCATCTAAGCCTCGCACTGCATCCTCAGCGTCCCTAGGGTCCTCGAACTCGACGAACGCAAAACCAGGTGGATTCCTTGCCACCCAAACATTACGCAATGGGCCATACTTACTGAAGGCACTCTCAATCTCATGTTTACTTGCTGAAGAACCCAAGTTACCCACATAGACCTTGCAAGTCAAATCCCACTCGCGGTATCGAGACATTTTCTGGTCCTGAAACAACACATCGCAAATAATAAGCATGTGCCCAACCTTCACATCATTATTATGTTCCTAGCCTAACTAACGCTAGCTGTGTACTTATCGCTCATGAACGAGACTACTCACCGTTATTTGATAATAAACACTTAATTAAAGTTGATCACAATCCAGTGCACACACTAGTTGTTCGATTTTCTTCAATTCTGGAAGTTGATTTCGGCGTAAAATACTAAACGCGCAGCGTCAAAATGGCGCCGACGGAAAGACGAGAGTCGGCGCGCTTTGTGCTTCGTGCCGGTTAGTGCGTGCCACTCGTATCTCGTTCGGCGTCTCGTGCCATCCCTTCCATCAACTATTACCACCACCAGATTTGAAATGCCAAGAATCCCTAACTGAACCTAATGACTTCTTTACGATCTCTTATAATAGTTGTAATTAAGGAGATAGCTGTGAATGACTAGTTCTATATTACACTATTAAATATTTAGTTCAAATACTTCAAACTATGAAAACAAATGAGTTTAAATTGTGTCTATTTGTGTTCATCTGGTTGCAGAACAGAATTCAAAGCATTCGAAAGCAGCAGCTTAAAATTAATCTCACCCGTGTGCGGCTATTAATATTTATTTAACATTATATATGTACGTTACTCCGGTATGTTTAGATATCGACTATAAGAAATCATTATATTTGTAGTCGGGAACTTCAGGTGGACTTATTGGTATTTCGGTGTCCTGCAATTCAATTAATTGCATCTTGCAATCTAATTCATTCAATTCGTCCAACTCTTCCTTCATTTGTGTACTACTAGCAACACCTTTTCCGGTCAGTAGCATCAAGCCATCTTTCCACAAGTTCGCTAATATTTCCATTTCCTTGATAGCATCTGCCGATGAAGGAGCATCTTTATGAAAGTAACAATCAATTGAATCCGTTTCAAAAGATTCGTTTACATTGAAAACAATTGTAAAAACGCAATTTGTCTTGCTTGCTGACACGCTGCAAAATGTAGCAGATTCTCAATGTAATAAAGAACTAATAAATAATTCACATACATGTTATTGCTCCTCAAATTTGAGTTCTCGCCATAAACAATATGTTTGATTGACTCCACAAGGATACACATTTTGCGCCCATTTCTGATATGTGCACCACTTCTGGCGCAATCCGCAAACAAGAAGGACATCCAATCAGACATCAATGTAAGGGAAAAGTATTTTCCTTTGCACCCGCTATTCATATTCCTAAAGATGAAACCTTTCTCAAGAATATTGTATCGTGAAAGTGTGATCAATTCTTCATTGCGTACACTGAAATGGGCGGCTAATTCCCGAACGCATTGATTTTGAGTGTAGATGTTCCTCCAACGTTTATCGCGTTCTTTCTGGAGGATATCTTGGACAATTTTGTATTTAACACCAGAGAGATAAGTATCTAGTTCATCAAAATCAAGAGGATGTCTTTCAAAAATCAGTTTTAGTTGTAATTTTAATACTTGATATAGCTATAAAAATACTGTCATATTAAAATCTCACAAGCTATAACAATTAAATTGACAACAAACCTTTTTAAAATCTTCCTTAGTTTTTACTTTCATCTCAGCTTTAGTGTGAAAAAGTAGCATCAATGTCTTCACAAACAATTCCTCAAAGAAGGACAATGGATGGACACTTTGTGATGCGTCCCTGCGTTCCTGTGAAGGTGCGAAAAACACAGGAAGATAATAATTGTGACTATGAACTGTGACTCCAATGCAAAGTAGATTAGTCAAGATGCTGATTATATTTTGGGAGATGGTGTAAAGTTCAGCGTCACATGAGTAGTCGCTTTTTTCAAGGGAATCAAAATATGTTTTGTAGGACCTTTTGCCATACTCTAGAAAACACCAAACAAAATAACAACAAATGGGTAACTTGAAACAACCAATACCTAAGCATTTGTGTAGGAGGGGAGACCCACTCGACTTGTTCATCGAAGAGACACTTACAATTGAAATCATTGAGGTCGCTTTTTGTAGATTACTGACCCATGCACCATCGTGAAATATTGTTGATCTTGCAGAGAAGTCAATGTTTTCGAACTCGCTTCCACTACTTACTCTTGGTGACCCTTCGTAGATGCTTGCAGTCATTGTTTGCCTGTGATTAGAGTAGAAGCCGATGTATTCGTTGCTGAAACATGTTAGATTATACTTTCTGGTAATCAACACTAATAAATAAATTATTAGTTTACGTCATTAGCCTTGCTTGGAGCATAAATATTTCTCTTGCAATCCTAGGTTCTAACTGCAGATTTTTCTGCAAAAAATCGTGGAAAATCTTTTTGTTTTCGTGCGAATTTAGTTCTTCTAAGATATCTTTACGCCGCTTTCCTTTAGCGCAAACAATCAACGCATTTATCAAACACAATACTCTTAAATAAAATCCTTCATCATGGTTGATTGCTCCAATATCAGGTGGATTAAACTTCTTCATAATATGAGTGATTTCCAAACCATCCAAAATCTTAAGTTATATATTAAAAGAACAATTATTAATCGAAAATATCACAACTTACAATGATTTTGTTACTTGATAAAACCTCCTTATTTGTCTTTAAAATAAGCACCAACAAAGAAATTGCAAAAGCAGATGATATTTTATCATTTTGTGCCATACCCACAATTTTTACTACAAACACATCATCCAAACACTGCTGGTATCCATTCTTCATTATGTGATAAACCACATTCAGTGCAGCTGACTCACCATCATCATTTAAGGAACCTCTTATTACTCTGTCCATTAATTCAAGATGTCTGTCTTGATCTACTACCTCCTTAATAAAAACATCGTCATTTGATAGTTGCAGCAACCACTCGTTGTCCATGCGGATGTCAAAAAGACGTCGTACGGTGTCAGCCACTCCAAGGACCAACTTGATGCTGTAGCCATCTTTAATGTCCTTGTCTGGGTCGGTAATGAAATGTTCTTGAAAGTTGGGGTGTTTACTGTCTGGTAGAAGTTTCAGTGCATATGGGACGTTAGTGGGCTAAAATATACAAAATTCCTTACAAAATCAATAACAACTTCAACTTCTGTTTCTTTTACCAATGGATCAAGTTCTTTCTGGTTGTGTTGATTTACAATTTTTTTGATATTGTCAACAAGCGGTAGATTTTTGTCGTATTCCCATAGAAATGTCGATAGGGATTTTCCACGCTCAATTTCCACCTCGATGGCAAATTTAGCTACGTTCGATTCGTGCATTTTAATTCTTCTGGATTAACGACAAATAACCCTAATGATCGTTAAATACACTAACTAAGTTATTTCACTTGAATAATATTATGTGTGGCGACCACAGCAAGGAGTGTCGTTATCTTATCTTATCAAAAAATATGCTTGCGGTTTGTGCGGCTGTCGCGACGAAAGCTTCAATTTCGCAAGAGTGTTAGAAACTATAATTATCATGTTTAAACAATATGTAAATTAACCGTAAATGCGCCTAAATCGTTAATAAACAATAAGGGCATCAGAAATAAAGGAGGAACGTAAATGGATTGCAGTTAGGTTTTGCCGCGTTGGATCGAATGTCCAACTATCTTGCGCAAAATCATGAATACAAATGGATGGAATTATGGAAACATATTCAGCTAATTTCTTTGGATTGCCCCATTACTCTATTTAGCTTCATACGTATAGATTCAATTCCCACGGTCCCTTAAAACATTTAAAGGGCTGCGTCCTTGCTGCCGTTCAAAAGCGGAGGCAAGGTCGTGTGGGAATTAATCGTTATTTTTCCGGAGCAACGAAAGTCAACTGAACCACCACCCGGAAGATGATTTAAAACTCAAAGACAGGGTGGTAATACTCTACGAGGTTAAAACGCAAGAAATAACCACATATCTATAAATATATGTGAAATATAGAGCAAATTGAAAGCAATTAACTTTAAAATACGCGACATTTGTATAACCGGAGTGGGCGCGAGCGATCAAATTAAATTCAAACAAGTAGCAATTGTTATAGATAGTTATCTACTAAAAGTATTGCAACTGTATATAACATCTTAAAAGTTTCAGGTCTTATCGCTCTTGCATTGCATTGAACTGAATATTCCCTCACCAAGGTGACGACATACAGAATTGAATTGTACAAATCGCAGATGGAAGAGACCTCTTTAAATCAATCCTTAGTAGTAGATAGGTTGTTTTTGTTTGTAGAAATTCGCAAAAGTGTGGAATTCTTCAAAATTGCTGACATCTGTAAATCATAGAAAATCTGCAATAGAATTTATCCAGCTATTTAATAATGTTTAGCTCTAGCCAAGTTAGAGGACACATCTGCCTCCACGTTCCACCAGAACCCAAATGATATTTCTCTCACTCTTTTGCTTGCAGACCACTCATACTCCAAAACTCTTAGTGGAACATCAACAATGCATACATAAATATACCATAGTAATGTAATTTTTGCAAAAATTAATTAATGGGACGCAACATCTACCTCCTTTACCTTCAAAATATAACAATTATTCTATTCTCAGCTATTCCCATTCAAACCCACGTAATTTAAACATAATTACTCCTGTTTTAGTTAATTTCTTTGCTGTTACTCCACTAGTCCATATGATGTCATATGTAGTAATGCGGCCCCTTTATAAATCCTTAGGGCTGCGACCTCGCTACCATTTGCGGTACCGCATTCCAGAGAAAATTAGCCAAAGTCGCGAAGGCATTAAGGATTAACCGCTACTGTTCCGGATTCCAAAGAATTAGCGCAGTCAATAGGAGCGCTACCTGGTAGATATTAAGGATCCAATTGAAACTTTCTTAGATACGAATATACACCATATCTACAAGTATATTCGAACAAGCAGAAGTAAACAAATGTTGAAAATACAACGAATTATACACAATAATAAGTATAATAAGACGAATGAAAATGGAAGGTGTATTGTGTTCGAAGTTGTCTAAAATCGATGTTTGATTTATGGTGTTATATTGCATTTGTTATATGAACTTTTTTTGCATTCATTACCTCTCCTATGTTATGTTGCTTGCTCATTCTAGTGGTATATGATTTTGTACTACTGCTTATGAAAGCCGGGCGGTTGCGTTGGATTTTGTCTTAGAGATCAGTGGTTCTGAGAGTTGAGAAGAGCAACTTGCAAAAGATGTTGTTTGTTTAATGGCTGAATGTCAACTGTGCTTCTAGGATTCATAACCATTAGACGAATTATCGCACGACATCGCGGATTTCGCGAATGCGTAGAAATTGCAATTGTCAATAGTAATTGATAAACTGAAATACACCTACGTTAAAAGACTACAATTACCCTGTAGTTATTGCTAGCGGCAAATCTGTTTCTAACGGTGAACCTGATGAATAATGCCAAGATAGTGAACTTGCAGCAAAAGTAGTAAACTTGGTGACCCTGGTAGGTGCCACTCACTATTCTTCGCTTATAACTGCTGCATTTGGCGTCGTTCTTCCGCCAGTCTTCAAATCATTGCCCTCGCTCCTGTTTACTCACTACCCGACTAGTAGCACAAACATTTCATAGTCAGCACAGCTGGAGTGCAAGCGGTCGCGTTCGTGCCTTTTCATTCGTCGAACGGTTCACAATTCTGTCGTTTTATTCGTCGGTACATCTCTGATAATTGTTGCTATCATCAACCAGTCTACCTAGCAGTCTATCTATAGATCCTTTATCGACAAGTAATACTTGGTAGCTTCAGCAGTCTTATCAAAATCAAAGAAAACAACTTCGATCTCAAATTAACCTCGAAACCAACACTACTTGCTCTATGCTTCCACAGTACCTTGCAACTAGTGAGTAGGAGTAGTTTGCTAGATGTTTCATTGCAGCGCTGGCTGGAAAGTAGTGGACTGGTGTTCCACTTTAGCTCACTTCAGATTCGTGATTTTTGCGCAGTGAGCAAGCAAAGGTGCGTCTGCCTCGCCGACCTTTACAATCCATGAACTAGTGCTGTGCACGCCTTCGCGGCGCCAGAAAATGCATCGAAACGATCTTAATAAACGCGAAAAACATTGTACTCTGTCGCATTGTATCGATTGTAGACTCCTTTGCGATGAGTTGATTCATCACTGTAGTAATTAATCATGTGGATCGTCGCTGTGTCGATATACGTTGCAATCACGTTGGTGGTGGTGCTCGCGTTGTGTTCGTGCTGGAAAAGACAGGAACAGAAGTGAGTCTGGAATTGAATAAACTAAGTTTAAGTAATAAGTGCAAACGTAACGATTTACACCTGTTTATGCATTGTTCAGTTTTCTTATAGATTGAGCACTGTTTATGTTTGCAATGCATTTGTTGTTTCTGTTTGGTTTGACTTTATTGTTTTGTAGAGATGATTGGCTAGGGCTTGATGGCATGGTGAAGCAAAAGAACCCCGACGAGAACGTGAACCATATCCCGCTGCCGTCTGCCGCCACAAGTTTACAAGTCGTACCCGAATGCACGCCGACTGTTGCTGCAGATGTCGAGCAGACAACACTAGAATCTAGCAAACGGTGCTTATTTTGCTTATGTTTTCCTGATTTTATGCCACATGTACAACATTCTTATTATAATTGAGATTGGCATTATTACTTTGTATTTGGGAGTAGCATGTTCCATTGAAATACCAGGCACTGGTAGTTTTAATATGTTTATATGCCTCATTTGCATATTAATTGCCAGGTTGTTTGCATGCACCAATAGTTTTGCAAAATTAATGAGCACTTGAAACCATTGTAAAATGATTATAGAGTGTATTACATATTGTTGCAAATAACCAGTTGAAGCTTTTTCCATAGACCAACAGTACAAACTAGCAATACTCGAAGAAGTCTTCCTGATATTCCATCAGAAGGTCAAGCTTTGCAGGGGCAGGGATGGGATGCAAATGGAGATAATTCATCTGAATTGTATGCTACAGTGGAACCATATTCAGGTAGTGAACATGAATTTTTGTCGGAAATCATAATAGTGATCACTGCAATTTTCTAGGAGGTAAACGTCACACTTTACCAAATGGATTGGATTCTCGTCCCAGTATTTCGCAGCATAGTTCGATAAGTCAAGCAGACGACGCTTTTTCGCCGTATGCGAGCGTTAATTACGACCAACTGCAGCAGGTTGAACATCCATACGCGATCGTGAAACCGCCAACAGCAAGTAATGATGAGAATACCGCTGAACCCACAGTGCGAACATCATTATTAAGGTAATTCGTTAATCTAGAGCATGTTTAGTGAACTTGATTGTTTTGCTCACATGGCGTGGGTATGGCAGTCTAATATTATTAAAAAGGCTGAAGCGCCGTAAACGTGTTCAAGCCGTTGTTTGGAACTAGATAATTACTTTCAATATTGTTGCAGTGCGGAACCAAGCACCAGCAAAGAACCTCATGCTCCGGCGAGATCCAGGCGGAGTTCCGAGCAAAGTGTTCATTTAGATATCAATGCTGCAACTGCAGTGGCTGGGGGTATTGCAGCGAATCAGGATCTTCCTTACATGACACCTCCTATTCATCCAGTCAATCAGCAAGTTAATTTTAGCGGAGATTCACAGGATTCATCAAGTAATTAAAATAACAACCTTTGTCGCTTAAATTAGGTAGATTTTTATTTAATGTTGATGATTTTTAGAGGGTTACACCAGTATTAGCGTTCGTGAACCTTTAGCTAACATTATTGCACAGACTAAGGATATGAATAAAGCAAAACGGTCTTTAGATCCACACTATTCAACAGTATCAGATGATTCAGGTATACAGAATACGTGGAAAGAGAGCTTGGAAATCATTCATTATGTGATTGCATTTTGTTTAGATGAAATGTACACGACAATCCCGGACGCAATGAATCAAGAGTACACGAGCGGAAGTGAAACCTACGCGCAAATCCAACCGGTTGCTCTGACCGTGGCTGCTGATATTTATCCCGTGCCTTCTAATCTGCAATCAGTCACTCCTGAAACGCGAGATGTGTTGCAACCGTCAAAAGCTGATGATTCAGCGCCACAGCCACCATCTGTAGATATTTTACGGACAATGACAAATTCACATTCCAGACAAGGTAATTTAATTCAGCCCTGCCATGTTTTATATTATTTCATTTATTTTTTGTTACTTTGACGCCCCCTTTGTTTTCACTTTCAAATTTTTGAACAAAGAGGGTGAATTATTCACAGCGTCATCGACAAGTTCAATCTTAAATCTTGGATCACCAAAACCGGAAAAACGGCAAGCAAATTCACCATTACCGCCACCACCTTCAACGCCAACATCAACTACCAAATCAGCAAGCCAACTTACTCTGAGTCCAGACAATATTCGTAGGAATGTTGATGATATGTATGCCAAGGTTCACAAAAACAGAAAGAAGTCTTCCGATGAAGCAACCGCTACAAGCAACTCTTCCAACCGTAAATCCACATCTAGTACAAGTTCTTCGGAAGAGAAGAGAATTGAAGAAGCAACAGCACAAAGTAAACTTCTCAGGGAACACAACTATGAGACACTGAAAAAGTCGCCGAAGAAGTCGATAGATGGTTATGAGGAGGTCCAGAATTCAACCATGACATTAATTGAGCCAGGGTATGCGTCCATCAATGGACCTGATAGTCTAAACTACGATGATCCCAACTATGAACAGTTGAAAGATCGAAATGAAATGCCCGGATATTCAACAATCAAAGGAAACTCAGGTGAAGATGAGGATACAGCGATTTCAGAACTGGGATACTCCGTCATTAATAAACTAACTAAAAAGAATGCCATTGATGAGCTGAGTGTCAATAACGATCCTAATTATGAGTCAATGCCACAGAGTGAAGTTGATCCTAACTATGAGTCTGTCCAAAACGATCCGAATTATGAAAGTGTCAAATATTTGGATGTTGATATTGGTTACGAAAGGTTGCATCAGACTGATGATGATGACTCTTCCGCAGCTACTGCAACTACAACCACGACGAATAAATCTGACAACAAAAACGGTTACGAAACGGTTGAAAGTAGCGCAGCTAGCACCAGTAACACCAGCAAAAGCCCTCCGTATGAGAAACTCAATGAAGATGACAACAAAACCGATTCTGAGTCGTCTGGTTACGAGAGAATCGAGAAGTCATCTTCGGTTGAGAAGAGTAAGAATGATGATTACGAGACGATTAAGAACGATCTGAGTGATTGTTGTTTAGGTGACGAGAATGCAATATTCGAGGTGTAATTAAGAGAAAAATTGTAATGCAAATGATTGCAGTTGATTAATGTGATATATTTATATTTTATATGCCTGCAATTTTGATAATTACCCATATTTGTAATTATCGAACAAAGTAACGCATTCTTTACTCAGCACGAACAAAATGTACCATGCATTAAGCAGAAGTTTCCAACCTACAAGCGTATTTACTGTTCATTTGGTGGACTTGTTAATATTATGGCGATGTTGATTATTTTTAACTGCTATTTATGTAAGCCTGGATTATATTTGAGGTCTGAGGAATGTGAATGAATCTAACCAGACTGTAAAAAAGATAAAAGAGTATTGTAAATGGCGAAGGTAGTGTGGAGCAATGACTTTTCGTCCATTAAGTAATGAGTGCTGCTTATATTTGTTTTTGTTACTACTATGCGAAAGTTTAATTACTCTAGATAGGCATAGATGTATTGTAAAATATTTGATACAATTCTGATTTGTTGCATAGATGAGAGTTTGTATTATTAAAGTATGATTGAGTATAAATATTTTTTGTTGGTTCTTAAATTTGTAATATTCCAGTCTTGGAACATTTTTTTTATCCGCTCATACCTACTCCTAGTAATGAGTACTTCAAGGGAACTAGATCACAATGGTTACAACAAACGTAATTAATAGCCAATGGACGTGTAAAGTGAATGCATTTGAGTCAGAGTTGTGTGTTTCAATTTAAGTTAATTAACAGCGTAAAACAAATTTATTACAATTATACAACGTGCAATATGCACCTCAATCGTCAAACTCGACAATACTTGCTATAAACTTCAGAAAAGACGAGACCTTTGCGTAAACTCCGGGTTTATTTGCTTTAGCACAACCATCTCCCCAGGAAACAATTCCAATTAGTTTGCTTTTATATATTAAGGGACCACCAGAATCACCCTAAAAATAACCATTAGTATTTACTCGTAAGACCAACAATAAAAACGTATTACTTGACAAGTATCTTTCCCCCCTTCCATATATCCAGCGCATAGCATGTTATCTTGAACCATGGCCATTGAATACATCTCTCTACATGTTGTCTGATTAATATAGGGCACTGCAAGTCCATATAACTCATCCACAGCCAAACCTCCTCTCTCAGTTGTCCCCCAACCGGCCGTGTAAAACTTAGCATTATTCGGTATATTATCGTCCTTATAAAGTTTAATAATTTTTGGGGCGTTGGGTGTAAACCAGGACGTAAAAAAACTTATAATAGAAGGCACAAATCCAACCGGTTCCTTTTTAACCCACAAACGTCCACTGAGCTCCAAAATAGCAATATCATTCAAGAACGTTTTCGCATTATACCCTGGATGTATTGTGAAATTAACAACAACTTTCACTTGACCCCCAGTAGTTTGATGCGAGGACCCTGCACGTACCCTTAACTGTCTTGGTTGTTCCACATACACCATGCAATGGGCAGCAGTGAGGACAAACTTTGAAGAGATTAAACTGCCGCCACAGCGATGAGTATAATAATTATCAAAAACGGCATACTGCAAAGAAACCAAAAAGGGTGTGCGATCAATTGTGATCAATTCGCCTCCAATGATTTTTCCTTTCTCTTCACTATCGTGTACTTCATAGCTCATGTCTTCAGTTGACAAAGGGGTTTGATCTGGGCTTGCTAAAAAGGGAACAAGATTGGCCGAGATTGAAATTGAACTTTGAATTTGATTTACCTGCACTAAAAGAGAATACTAGTAATATAATGAGGATTTTATTTGTTTTGACTAGCATTGCGTTGTCTTAAATCTGTTAACTATGTTGATGCTAATTGAAATTCGTTCATAAACTTGTGGCCAAGGAAGTTACGCCATTACTGGTGTTTTTGGGCTATGGTAATGCTGTACATGCCAAACCAATCACGATAGTAGCTCAGCGAATAATTAAGGTAATAAGTTATTTACTTATGCTTGTGTTTAGTGATAATGCTGGCATTTTGTGTTTTTCATTAACAATAACTTGATACAACGTCCGCAGTCAATTTCCTCATGAAATATTTCGAGACTTTAATAAATTGTAAAGGAAGTTTTACAGTCACGAAATTAAATATTATTTTTCATAAATAAAAATCATTGTTATGTTTAAAATAAAATTTATATCACCATTTTCTATTGCACAATTTAATTAGCTTTGTTAAAAATATTTATTCTGACAGTGAATCTGAAGTTTTTTAATAGTTATCCCTAAATAAACCGAATAACTAATCTTTATTTTTCTAATAACTATCAATCCAAGTAACTATACTGACTATAAAATAAGACAGGTGTATGTATGTATATTTTAGTAAATATTATAACAAGTGATTTCGCGGATGGTACTTCTAGTAAATACGCGCTACTAAAAATAGGCGCGTGACAAATGGGTCTATTAAAAATATTTGCCAAACAGGGCAACCAGATAAGGTACGTCGTTTAAGTAGTAAAAATTCAAATACCTATCGGTCAATGTATTGCGCTGGAATTATATTACCTATGCAGGACAACGCGGCGGAAAACAAAATTGCTGTCCTCAAATCCGACAAACAAGGAACATGATTGTAGTCGACGAAAAAAGTATATAAACTGCGAGACGCTCGTCAGCAGTCAGTCAGAATTCAGTATTAATTGATTAAACTTTAATCAACGTTTAAGGCAAATAGCAACATGGGGATACTTTGTTTGTTTTGTTTACTTTGCTTTTTGTACTTCGGTAAGTAAATAAGAAACAAATATCAAGAGTAATAGAAAATTGCAAGCCGAGAAATCTAATTAGGTGCTGCTAAAGAAGATAGTAAAATTATCGGAGGAAATCCTATTTCTATCAACAAAGTACCCTATCAAATCTCCTTCCGCTTTAGAAACGAACACTTCTGCGGAGGGTCCATCTATAGCGAGGAGTGGATTCTAACAGCAGCGCATTGTGTCGCAGAATTTCAGTACCAACTCAATTCGTTCATCACCTCCACCATTTTAATAACGATTTAACCTTTTTTAGAAGACCAATTGGTCTCACGGTAGTAGCAGGTCAAACTCGTCTTTCTGACTCTGATGGGCAAACCGTAACAGTTGCCAGATTTATCCCGCATCCCAAATATGACCCTAGTAAAGCAGACTACGACATCGCCTTGTTACAGCTGGCCGAACCGCTGGTTTTTAACGACAACGTGCGTAATATTGCAGTGACCAATACATCAATAAAAGCAGGAAGTATTGTTTTCGTGACTGGTTGGGGTACCACACAACGAGGAGGTGGTGGTGATGTCTCTGACCAGTTGATGGGTGTTGCGGTGCGTGTGCAACATTGGTTGGCGTGTCAATTGCAGTATCTGCTACAGCTTACAAATAGGATGTTTTGTGCTGGGAACTTTCTCGGAGGTGCAGATTCTTGTCAGGTAGGAAAAAAAAATAAATCATGTTACCGGAAAGTGCAAGAAATTAAAACTGGGGATGTTTTAGGGTGATTCCGGTGGACCTGTTAGATATGACAACTCACTAGTTGGCATTGTTTCATTCGGAAGAGGTTGTGGTGACGTTGCTTCTCCTGGAGTTTACACACAAGTGTCCAGTTATTTGGATTTTATTACAAACAATGTAAATAAACGTATTTAGTTATTCTAACAGTTGATGACAATAGCCTCATAAATATAGAGATTGGAATATTTAAATAAGTGTTGTTGCTATTGATATTGATTTCCTTAACTACTCGTCCTTGGACTCTATTTTTATCCTTTTTTGTCCAAAGCCAATTGTTTAGATATTATATCTAATTACAGTGTTTGCTTGTCAACAAATCAATTAAACTTTGATCTATACTCCATATTTTGTCTTCTTTAATCACCATTCCATAAGTTATCTGATAAATACCAGTTAAGCCAAGAATTGTGTCAGTTATTCCCACAATTTTCATGCGCATTTGCTTATTCCATTGTAAAATACGTTTGGTAATAACGCAATGAACTGCAATCACTTTTTATTGTTGTTTATTGCCTGCCCTGCTTTCGGTTGGGGTGCGTGGAACCATGACTACGCCAAACTGGTCGATGGTCAACAAACCGACATCGCAAAATTTCCTTATCAAGCTGCTCTATTATACCTCGAGAAATTAACATGCGGTGGGTCTGTGATTGATAAAAAGTGGATTTTGACTGCTGCGCATTGCACTTTTGGGTATGTAACTTAAACCATCTAAATTCATCCATTCAGAAGCAACACAAACCTGCTTTTAGGAGACAGCAGGAATTGTTTTCAATTCGCATCGGCTCCAATTTGTCGACAACAGGAGGTACCCGCTTGAAAGTAAAATCTATCCATGAACACCCTAAATTCAGCTTCTCTAGGATAGACTACGACATCTCTTTAATCGAAATTGACTCTGTTATCGAACAATCAGATACAATCACTATTATCAAATTAGCAGATTATGAACCTCCCGTTAAAGCATTCGCGGTGGTTTCTGGTTGGGGCATAACAGCGCAAGGTGCTCCGTACATCTCCCCAGTTTTGAGATCATTGGAGTTACCAATTGTAAGTCGGTTGACTTGCAACTTTCGTTACTTTTTTAAAGTGACTGATAGAATGCTATGTGCTGGATTTACTTTTGGAGGGCAGAATATCTGCAAAGGAGACTCTGGTGGTCCATTGGTTTACCAAGGTAAACAGGTTGGAATTGTTTCCTGGGCTTCAGGCTGTGCCAGACCAATTTCCCCAGGAGTTTTTACTAGTGTGCCGAATTTAAAGGATTATATTCGAGCCGTTACTCGTTTAGAATTGTAAAAAACTTCAACAAGCACGCGTAGTCCTTGGAAATAGTTTAATATTTATCGAAATTTTGTAAAATAGATAAAATGTGAATATTTCTTTATATTTTTGGTAGTAAAATATTAGTATTGAGCTTATTTCCTTTGAAAACTTTTTCAAAATGAAACATATCCTTTCTCTACTGTTGTTTCTTTTAACCATCGCTAAAATCATTGGGATAACAGCAGATCAATTTCCTTTCCAAGCAACTCTCCTCGCCTCAGGAATCTCCACATCTTATCTTTGCAGTGGAGCAATAATCTCACCAAAATGGGTATTAACAAGTGCATCCTGCATCAAACCTCATCTCAACTCTATCAGGCTTGGAACTAGTGATTTTACAACAGGAGGTCAAACCTTCAACATCTCTACAATCAAAATCCACCCTCAATACAAGCCGGAAGAACTTTTCACGAATAACATCGCTCTCATTAAATCAAGTGAGACTATCTTGTTTGATAGTAGAATAAAAGCAATCAAATTGGCTGATTCTAGAGTGGTACCAGGCAATCAGTTGCATATTATCGGATGGGGACCTCATGCAAAGTCTCCAAAATACAATCAACATTTGTTAAGTGCCTTGATTGGAATTGTGGCTAACTTGGAGCAGTGTAGAAAAACTGTCTATCAACTATCTAAGCATTATATTGCTAATGGAGACGATTTAATTTGTACTGGAGGTGATGGACGTGGTTTCTGTCAGGTAAGTTTTTGAAAAATTGCTTGGAATTGATTAACTGTGTTTGCTTCTAGGAAAATGATGGAGCTGTCTTAGTAAGTTATAGCAATGTTTTGTATGGCATTGGAATATGGACACAATTGTGTAGTAAAACAATGAATTATGACTTGTTTGCGAGTGTGGCTTATCATCGAGAATTCGTACGTCAGGTAACTGGAATATGACGTTGTTTAAATGGGTTTTTAATTGTTTAAGTGCATACTTTATGTGGGTAATTTAATTGAGTAGTTTACTGTAGACAACTGTACTTGATACGAAACAGAAAGTTCAAGTCGCAAATATTTTGTGCTTAATTGTACATTTTGGCAAATGCATCTTTATTGTTGTTGACATGTATTCTATGCAACTTGTTAGACAGTACCTTGTCATATCATCCAATTTTTTTTCAAAAAAAAAAAAACAACAACAGCTTTTCCTCATGCCAGCAATTAAAACATAAAATAAATTCGCATTCTGCTTATTATTATCAAACGCGATTACACGCCATTCTGCCTTTTGTTATCTCAGCGCGTCGATGTATCCACTTCGCATTACGATCATTGAATTGCGAGATAAGCCGATTTAATATGTTTGCGCAGCAGAAGAAAACGAAGAACATCATCGCGCAAATCAAATCAATAAGAAAATAAAAGACGATTCGCGAACGCAGCAAAACTAATATGCTTTGTGTGGACTGTGTAGATGTTTGCTTTCCTGCCGGAAATTTCCGTTTATTTCGATGCGGATATATTTTTTATTTGCTACAAGAACTGCAAAAGTGGTAAATTAATAAAGAGAAATGTTGCTTTCAATGCGAACATGGAACACAAAATAATAATTTCAGATGATCAATCGGGACATATAAGGAGTAGCGTGCAGAAAAGCAAAACGAGCGTAAAGAGGAAACGCAGAGAAAAATGTGTAATACTCTTGTAGCGAACATAAAAGTGCGCTGTATTGTTGTCGATTGTTGGCGGAAGCAGTAGTTTGTGTTGGTTTGCATCGTATACAAACAACATAACATTCACCATAGGAAGAAAAGGGTTCAAAATCGATTGCGTATTATTCTTCTAGTTTTTCTGTAGTGTGCATCGCGTTTTACCACCGCAGAAGAAATTTACTGATGTTTTTTGATAATTTACAAGAAAATGGCAGCAATAAACAAGTTTGAAATTGTAATAAAACGTAATTGCAATCGTAGACCTACTTTATAGTTAGTCTTAAACAATCCGGTGTGTGATTTACTTTAGTTATTCACTTGCAAAGATTTCCACTGCGTGAAAAACGTGTTGATCCTTCTGGTATTCAACCTGTAACAATGCATAGTCGGAGTGCCAGCAAGCTCAGGACAAGAGTTCATACATTACGCTTCTTTTACGGCCGTGCAATACTCGTAAACGCTGTGGAAAGTGCTGGGAAACTATATAAACGTGACGTCGTTTGATTTATCGAATGCCATCAGGGTTATTGGAGTTGCTCCATCAAGATTGTTTGTCGGCGACGCGCTTTTAAATCAATGCTGCAACTAGTAACAAAAGGTTTTCTGTGTTAATATGGATTATCCATACAAGTGCATCATGTACACCAATTTAGTAACTTGACTTGAATTAATTCGGTGCACGAAAAAAATGTAATCAAATGTTTTGCAAACTTCTAAGAGTTGTGCATCACGTTAAAGCCGGTACACGGTTATGAAA
This sequence comes from Ecitoglossa quadriceps, assembly GCA_027574925.1. NCBI lineage: Eukaryota > Metazoa > Arthropoda > Insecta > Coleoptera > Staphylinidae > Ecitoglossa > Ecitoglossa quadriceps. Next base: position 1,078,733 of record JAODGC010000002.1, on the reverse strand, counting down.
AGCACCGCGGTGCGGTTGGAAAAAATAATAATTAAGTTTCCAAAGCGAATTATTGGATTATTTATCATTTCGCCGCGTGCCCGGTCCAAGACGAGGTCGGCGTTCGGCTGGAAAATAATAAAAGTAAATTGGAGCATTATATCTTCGTGGGCCCCTGCGCGCTGCTTATTTTTCTGCGGGCAGCGGCGGTGAAAAACGCGCTATTCATACGAATTCATGCCGGCGATATTACCACATTGAAGCGGTGCCGCTATCAACGTCTTCAAAATTAAAACGATCTTTCAGTGGGTGTTGCATGTATTATTGAAGGTTTAATAATAAAATGTTGGTGTGCAAAAATTGTAAAATACGGAAATGCAGAAAACTACGAAGGAACAGTAGAAAGTAATTAAAGAGAAGTGAGGAGATTTTTTGTTTCATGCTACTTAGATCAATAAAAATACAAGACACCTTACAGAAAGACATCGTAAAAAAGTGAAAAACATTAAAACCTATGCCTCTCAAAGTACTCTGGGACATTTTCTGAAAGAATATGCACCTTAGAGCATGCAAAACGCATGCAAAATGTGATACAATAATTTCAAACTTTTACGTACGCCTTAAAAATCATCTATAAACCTTAAATCCAGCAATACAATCCTTACGAATTGCAATTCAGTGGATTCAACTATATAAATTCTGAATTTGTCTGATGAGAGTAGTGTATACTCCGCAATCAATAGATAAATATCATATGGTTTTATACTCATAAAATCCGCCTTTATAGTGGCATAACATTAATTTATGGTATGCGCGATTTCAAAGCTTCCTTCGTTTTGCGTTTCTTATTCAACGATTCCTCCGCATGCAGACGTAGCGAATTTATGGAACGCGAACTGAAATAAGGAGTAACTCACTCGTGAAAAACTGAAATTCATACTAAACACAAAATTTGCATCGGATTTTTTACTTTACTACACGCACGTAGATGATAAATTATCGCGGCCGATAATATCCAAAGTTAAGTCCTAGAAAAAAACTAAATACAGTCTGACGACACTTATTGATGACCTCACTGACGACTTGCAAGATAACACGATGCTTTTCACGTGTTTCTTTTTCCACGCTAAGCTAGTATATTCTGTCTTGATATTTTCATAGGCAAAATGAATCAGAAACAGGATAATACGCAAGCATTTGTTGGAAGCGCTTGTTGAGCATGTTTGTATCTTGTTTGTGTGTTGAGGTTGTTTGTGTTTAGACGGCCGGCGCCGCCGTCGAGCGCGTTATAATGCTATTCATTTTCGTGCGCGCAACGGTCAATTTGCGCTTGTAATTAATATTGTATCAAGTACATAAAAGGGCCTATCAGTAACGTCCTTCCTCTTTACCGACTGACATTGCCGGCGATGTTGGGGCGACGTGCACTGCCGCCGCCTCCACGGGCGATTCATATCTACAGCCGACATCAGAGACCCGACAACACGCATAATTCACACCCTTGCAAGTACGGCAAATGTATAGATGCACTGTTCAGTATCACGACATTTGGATTGGATTTCCAGGTTTATTTCGTTTTATTAATTTGGATTTTTTTATTTGACTGCGATTGACTTTAATTGTCCAAATAGGTAGGAGATACATGAGTTTTAATATAGCTTTGCTCCTTTCTACCATTATTGATTTCTTCAAAAATATTCGAACTTTCCTCTTTCAACTTCGTTTTCTCTCCGAAATACAATGAAAGAATTCTTTGAGAATGCCGTGGATAAATCACTATTTCAAATGTGTGCAATACGTAACACGCATGTTAGTATTACAAGGATTATAATTTCAAATGAAGTCATTCTTATGCATGTGGCAGATAAATTCCATGTTGATAGTGATACAACAGCCATTTCTGCAATGTTTGCTGTGGTGTCGAGCATGGCGCGCAAACCGGAATCCAATTTGCGCTTATCGAATTTAATCGTGGAACGATTTTTAAATTCTCTTACGTTAAACAAGAATGCAGTGTGGCGGCAGAAATGCGCGCGGTTATGTGCTTTACGGGCCTCACGCCCTGGGAAGAGATGCTGTTATGTTGTTGCAAAAAAGAACAACACGAAGGACAAGAATGAAGACTTAAAAAACAAAGAAAACAATTCATACCATTAAAGTTATCCTATTGTGTCTTCCTATAATAGAATACCTGTGTGTTAGAAAATAATATTTAAAAGTTTATTTTTACAATCTTCAGTTTAAGGATGAAACAGTTCTTGTTATCTGTTTTTTCATATTATTTTATTGCCAAGTTAAAGAGTTGAATTGTTATTGTTATAATTAAATCATTATTACCTGTACTTTATTTCCCACTATTTTGTTTATTGTTGTCTACCCTTTACAACAATTAGCAAAATTATTTACTCCACAATGCCGATTAAAATATAATTCAGCGTAATCAGAATCCGTGTTAATTTCACGCCGAAGCCGACAGTCCCTGCTTTCGATTTCGTGCCTGCCTCAGCGTCACAACTGCTTCACTGCAGCCGCCGCCGCCGCCGCCGCTCGTTTTCCATGCCCGATAACTAGCGCGCCGCACTTGCCAAGTCGGAACACATCCTCCGGCCTTTTCATTAGCGGCTTTGAGTCCGGAGACGGCAGCGACATGCATGGCAATGGCAACACAATATTAATTAACTGCGCGAGGGGCGCGAAGGAGTCGAGTGGCACACGCGCAAATATCAAGCGCAGTGGCGGCGTTAGAGAGATGATTGCAAATCGTGCGAGATGACAAACACTCCGGATTTTCGAATGTACACAGTGATAGAGCATCACAGAACATAGCACTGCACAGATCTGGCGTGTTCATTTCGTAAATTTGGCATTTTTCTAGTTGTAGGGGAATGACATGGTTAGGAAACGCATGTAATCTTAGTTAATGATGATTTCATGTCCACAAAAGACATTTGGGATACCTTTGTGATTTGGTTTTATTTAATTATCCGCCACTGCGCGGCTTGTTGAATAATTGATTGAATTAGAAATTAGGCCCCAGCTCCCACAATACCACAGCCCAACTAAACTAGAATTAAGAGCGTTACGCCCTCACATGCATCAGAAGAAGGTCTGTTGGAGCTGATTTCAACTTCTGTCACATCAGAAAAATCTGATTCAATTGAAAAAAATCATTAAATTGATAACATATTTGAGTGCACTTATCAAAGTAAGTCGGTTGCCAATGCAGGAGATATATTGTTGCTACGACGTTCCTTTCACGTTTCTGCTTGATTTTAATTTAATCTAATTAATACTTCATGTTGCGCTATTTGTATAACGATGCATCCGCGGCGAAATTGCAATCTGCGCGTCCCTTTCACATGGCAGCCACGTTGCTAAGTCTTTTGTTTACGAATTTAATTAAACATTTCCCAGCTCGTCGACGTGCGCGCAACTCGCGTGCATCGCGCATTTCCACGATGGAGCATTTTTGCGCATTCTAATTAACTTTATTACTCGCGCCACAATCCAAAACGTGCAGCGCAGATAAAATTTTATCTCAAGAAATGCGACTCTAGCAGATCTGCTTTCTAAAAAATAAATATTTGCTCCAGGTGTGACGGGAATAAATGCATACTTGAGTTAATTACAATTCAATTTCTTGTACGTCCTGCCGCTCGTTGGGAGCATTCGAAACGACACGGTCGATAGATGAACCTATGACCCGATTCGCGCACGATCTAAACCTTTCGCAGCCGCCCCCGCGCTGCCCCAATATTACCAGTCCCATCGTCGTGGCATATGCATTAAGTTGCGCCCCCGCGTGCGCATTGTGTTTATCGATTCGCGTTCAATCTACCTTTACGTAAACATTTACTATTATTATTATTCTTGTTATTAGAGCTGCACGTGCATGTGTTGCATGCGCGAAACTAATTATCGCCAAATGCGACAATTGCCGAAATTCCAAATTGAATTGTATTGATGCGCGCTGGAATGTGTACGGAGGTTAATAATTAATCTGCTCTACGTAAACCACTTGCAATTACGCCCCGAGAAGACTAATGCGGCCATGCAATTGTATCAAGAATTAATGTTTCGCTGGAAAAATCTCGCTGGTAATTGTGGCGCGAAGTTTGCTTCGCTTGTGATTGCCTGCGTGATTACAATGATTATTTGTCCAGTTCGCTTGAAGTTTCGCGCAGGAATTAAAAATGAGCATTATCTGCACTGGACAAGTCAAAAGTTTCGACTTGATGGAATTTGTATAAAGCTAGCGTCAAACTTAATTTTTGCTAGTTGTGCAAGTAGGCGACAATGGCGAGCGGTAAAAACCGCTATCGGCTGCGCAGGCTGTCAAAGGGTTGGCGAATTTCAATATTGCATCCACTACCCACCAAACTCTCAAGCTTTGCAATAGCGTACATTTTGATATTCGATACTTTATTAATTAACCGTGTACGGTGTTTGAAAATATCAAACAATAAGTCCATATACATGGCAAACATTAATGTTAATTAAATCTGATATTGATTGAATCTGTCTTATAATTTAATATGGGAAAATGGCATGTTTGCCAGAAATTATCATCTGTTTTGTTGCAGAGTTCGAAGTACATTGCATGAAGGATATCGGCAAAAAATGCATATTTTTCCCTAAACTCGTCTTATCATCCTTGAATGTATGGCCAGATGATGAGGATCCTAAGAAATATTGGTTAATGATAGCTGTAATTATAAGCGTTGGAACTATGGGCATTACCAATATGATATATTTAATAATTAATTTTCGAAATGTCACAAAAATGACGATTGCTTCTACTACCGTAGTAGTGGCTTTCGAGGTAAGGGCATCTTCTGCACAGCTTCCCTCCATTTTATACCACTATAAAAAGTAGCTCATAAGAACTGCTCGTTCTGCACTTACTGTTCCACCATGCCGCAAGTAACACCTCCTTAAACTAAATGATCAATTCCCTGTGTATTCTTTTTCTAGACTATGGCTAAACTCTTCACAATGATGAAATATCGCCTTAAACTAAATCGAATCCTTACTTCAATTTGGGAAGACTTCTGGCCTTCAAGCCTAACGAACAAGTCAATCCAAAAGGAAATTCGCAACAGAAGTAACTACGTCACTTTTGTAGGTTTGACATTTCTAAGCATGGCATTCTTCTCTAATGCCCAGTTTATGATGTTCCCTTTGGTTAACAATCTGGATGAGTTGCCTCTAGCATCTTGGTTTCCATTTGATGCGAAATCAAGTCCACAATATGAGATGCTTTACTTATGGCAATGGTTTATGAACCAAGTTATGATTACCACTCTAAGCGGCTTTGACTCGTTCTTCAATGCCATGGTCATGATCTGTTCTATTCAGTTCCGCATTTTGCAAGTGGTATTGGAAAGTATAGGGACACCAAATGCCCACAAGGTGTGGGAAGTCGTTGAACAATTTAAACTTGAAGAAGAAGAAGGAGAAGATAAAACATGGGGGAGTTTTGAAATGAAGATGCTGGTTAGATGTATTAAGCACCATTTGAGTTTGCTCGGGTATGTAATGAGGTAGTAGAGTAGGGTGAAAAATATTGTTGAGTGATTTTTTAAGGATTTGCGAGGTAATTGAAGGTATATACGCCCATATTGTCTTTCTACAGTTTGTTGTGAGTGCCTCAGCAATGTGTGTCTCCCTTGTAGCCCTTGTAAGCCCTCCCGTTCTTATGATCTTCATCATGAACCCAAATGTCAACTCTTTCAGAATGCTGATCCCGATGTGATGGAACACATGCTCTCCTACTTGATGGCACACGTCGTACAATTCTTTATTTATTGTGCCGTTGGCAGCGAGCTCACTTATCAGGTACTAAAGCTTGTGAAGTAAATGAAACACCAGTGAAGCAAAGTTAAAAATTTAAATTTTACGACTGCAGTGTGAAGAGATTGCCCGCGCCGCGTACGCCTGCAACTGGGAGGCGTCCCAAGACGGCCATTTTCGTCGAGCGTTGGTAATGATCATTTTGCGTGCCCAAAAACCAATGCAGCTCACCGTCGCCGGGTTAATGGAGCTCAGCTACGCCAATTTCATCGCAGTAAGGCCTACGCAAACAAGTCAGCTATCCAAAAATTTTTATGATTGTTTGTTTTGCAGACTGGTCAGTTATCATTCTCCTTCTACGTCCTGCTTGGTTCATTTGTCTAATAAGCAATTTAATCAAGTCTATCTCACAATTAAAATCATTTCAATAGATGGATTTATTAAATGGCAAGAGTAACTTTGGTTGTCTACTATCCTCGCTCTCCACCAAAGCTGTATTTCTCCCACTACACTATGCTGCAATAAAATGTGCCATGCAAGCGTAACTTGTGTCAGTTACTCTTCAGCCACTACACTGACATCACGTTCTCTAATTCTAAGTTGGTTATAACAATTGATATTAAACTCTCAATTTGTTAAATTTTAAGAATTTCACCTATTTTCTCTATTACGTGCATTACATAAGAAAATTATAGTGGATTTTACATGGTCTGCAATAATATATCAATAGAGTTAAAAAAAGAGTAGAATGATTAGATCATGATATGGGCTTGGTTGACCCATTTCTTGTCCTTAGCAGTTTCCGGTCAAGGTTGCACCTGGAATACTCTATCACCCATTTGATTGCTTTGGAAACATCACTGTCTGCCATCGTGCAGTATTCAGTGCGGCATTAATAATTGCAATACACAAATTAGCTGAATGTTCAAAATGAATCTCTCGCTAGCTTCCGAGTGCGCCGAAGAAAAATTAATCATATCCAATAAATCGCCACCACGCTTGTATACCATGGCATTGACCTTTCGCATCGTGATTGCGCGCGTGACATTAAGACAAGTCTAAAAAATCAATCAATTTGATTAGCTTCACGATTATTAGTGTTATTGATCCATTGAGCTGATGACAACTCTTTTATTGTTACCAACTAGCAGTTACTGGCAATCAATGAAAAAATTTGCGGGCAATCAAAGCAACACTTTTTTTAACCTGCTTTTTTTTTGCTTGCGAGATTTTCATTTCGAGAGCCATTGAATACCCACATTGTGTTTTCATGCAGAGTGGAGCATATAGAGTGAAGCGCAGAGAACTGGGAAATTTTAATAATGCAAATTGAACCTAGCTGCAGACGTCATAGTGGATGCGGATGGCGGCAGCGAGGCGGCGATAGGCGACCCCAACCACGAAAGCGTCTAAAAAGCGGAAACGGCTTATTGTGTTGCTAACTTCAGTCGTTTCATGCTTTTGTCTCTTTTGCATTAAGTGCAGCAAACACCTTGACAACGTCATGCGCGGGATTCATCTTCAGAAAATCATAATGACTGCAGAGTGTGGTATTGGTATGAGTTGTGTGTTACAAGAGTTCCCCCCTCCACATAAGCAACAATAAAACGCATACTACAAGCGTAACCACCGTCAGTCACCAGTCAACTATCCTAATAACAACATCTTTTGCAAAATGACAATTCTTTAAGTGCCCTTTCGTAGAAATCACAATGACTACATTTGATAATATACCAGTATTTAAATTTAGAGGTTAAAAAGACTCTAAACGAGATAGGAAATTCCTTTGCGAATTTAAAAACGAAGTGCCATGCATACTGATGCTGATATTATCATAGCTTAAAGCGCCAAAGAAAACCCCCAAGAACATATAGTAGCCTCCTACGAAAAATGGAAAAAGCTTTATAATAACCTTGTCAATGTCAAGCACGATCCTTTCCAGGTGTCACACTAGAATCTGGAGCACACTTCATTTGCTCTCTTAAACCCAGTTAAAAAGCATCAAATCAAACACCTGACACAATACCACGTAAAAATCAACAGCATCCCCATTGAAAATCATCATGTAATCCATCGTTAAATTTAATTTCTTGTTGTATTATCGCAATGCAACTCAGTTTTCTTAAATTAAAATCTCCGCCAAAGTGAACAAACGCGCTTAATTAGGTTGCGCCCGTAACGACAATAAAACGCCGCTGGGTGACAAAATAAGAAATAGAAACAGAGAGGGAGACGAAGGCGCTTTTTCCCAGTGTCCTTCGCGAGGTCTGAGTTAGAAAGATGGATGTCGCTCAGGCGCACGTAGAAGTAACAAGTTTTTGCGGAGAGAGGGAGGATATCATGACGCGAGCGGCGGCGGCAGGCCGACAGGTGGAGAAGCGCGCAAGCGGACGCGGCCAGGTGGAGGCAGAGAGCGCATCGCCGCCCGTGGATATTGATTTTACCTCGCGCAACGCCGGGGCCGGCAAGACGCCGGTTACGTGCCGAGGATAAAAGGTGAAATAATGCGCGAAAGTGGCAGGAAGCGTTAGACAAAGCGGCCGGCCGACGACGTTTGATTGAAGTTGCGAGCTAAGGATCTTCCGTCGCTTGTGCGCGGTGCTAAACTCAGGAAACAATTCCGGGGCGGGCGAGATTCAAGGACGCGTACTATCTGACAGTAAAAAATCGAAATTCGGACGAGACATTAACAACACTTTGTTTATAATGCAAAGGAAAAGTTTATGCAAGTTAACGCATGCGCAGCATGCTAAATTATAGTCACTGAAATTGAAAGGGAGATGAAATTTATGCTTTGCATACACATCTAATCATTTCCTCAACTCCTTCAGGAATATAACATTTTTCAAGAAACTTTGCCCAAACTCCCTGCCTCAAATTTACTGCAGGTTACAACTGGTATAATCGATGATTAGTTCAGGACACTACTCTAGATTACAATGTGCGTCCCGAGGTCCCAAGCCTTGTTACGGTGACACTCTCACACGTGCCTATTTCCCCCTAAACGCAAACTATGGCCACGTCCGCGTATTAACTCACCTTGTTGACTAAGGCTGGATATATCCAACGAACTGCGCGTACATGTCCTGGAGGAGGACAATATCTGCGTTCCTGTTGGGTAATAACGACCGCCATTAGTACTATCATCCACTCAAAGTAGTAAATCTCTGGAACAATAAGCAAAGTTATTGTTGTTTAATTTTTACTAAGCCGAAACTATTTTAGGACGTTTTTATTGTAGTGGGAATGTCAATTCGCGTTACGACTTACTTGGGATGAAGCGATGGTAGATGGTATGCGGCAATGAAGACAGAATAACGGAGAGGAACAACGGGTGCGATGAAGGTGACGTTGAAATGAGGTTGGACGTACACCTTGGGGTTGCTAACGACACCTCCGCAGCGACCTCCAGACGCTTGAAATATGCATGTCGGCGAACCAATCTTCATAACACTCAATAACTAACCAGCCGTGGTGATGAAATTTCAGTGCTATGTCAGAGACAAAATTTTGAAATGATTTTGTATTTGCACATTGAAATGCCCTTTATTTGATGCCATTTTCCCCGACCTTCCAAGAAAAGTTTCCTTTTGTACCAAAAAACTCACTTATAAAGTTGCATTATTAGCTCGTTAGTCTGGAGCATTTCCTTCTCCTGCGCCCATCATTCACCCTTGAAAATTAGTTTTATTTAATTCGTATGCATTTAAACAGGCTAGCATTGAATAAGACGTAAAATAGCCAAAATAGTAAAAATATAAAAACCCTTTTGTAATGGTTATAACAGCATTGGATTCGACCAAGAGCGGAGCAGACGAAGAAGTTGAAAAAGAAGCCAAGGTGAGATAATTCCTTGCTTAGCAGCGCGGTCACGTCCGCCAAAGGGGTTGGTCCCGCTGTCCTCCCGTCTTGTTGCGTTCGCCATTACCTATACGTGCAAGAGGGCATCCAACATCTAAACCTATTCAGGGCGGGCGTTGGAGTCAGCGCAACGGATAAAATACGTGCGTTCGACGGCGGCGATAAAAGAGAGTGAGGTCCAAAAGAAACCGTGGGAAGTGTTAACTTTTTAATCTGCACCGAGGCCAACAGATTGATGGGGCAACATGAATCCACTAGTTGAACATACAAGGAATGTTACACAAAAATGAAGCATCAATGGATACAAAATGTGTTAAACTCCAGAAATTGACGTGAAGATGAAAATAATGTTTGTACTCTGTTGACTTTTTGATTTAAGTATCTCTTAAGTTGAAAATCACTCTTGAACTTTGAGTGAGCGTGCGATCCGCATTGCAATAAACGCTTGATTCCTGCTGATCAGGAAGTCTCAATTGTCGCTTGTTGTCTCAGCAAATTACGCAATTATATCTCAGATTGAATCTGTCTATTGGAGCTGTTGTGAATCTTGTGATAGCCCGTAGAGATTAATCGTAGAATATTTTCTTTTAACTGTTACAAGACAGTCCTCCGCTGAAGGCTTTGAAAGCACTGACAAGCTGCGCTCGCCGCTCGGAGCTTGCGCCGCCACCACCGGCGGAGACCGCGCACGCCAAGCATACGCCGCGATCCTATCGCACAGTACGCCGCAGTACGTCGCGTTCGTATCTTCTCCGTCGTGTTTCCCGTGATAAACTTTCGCGTACCCACATTCCGTGCACCACAAGTGACCAAGCATTACTCACGTGTGCTGGTGATTTTTACGTGCGTAACCTGCGTATTTCATGTGCGGGTTACACACCTGATGGCAGGGATGGAGCTGTCCACATTGCTAGTGGTGTTATTCGCCGTCTACGGCAACGCGGCAGTGGCAGGGTACTCGTGGCCCGGTGACGAGACCACAACGCGATCCTCGCCTAAGGACTTCCACTTTGATCCACTCGTTGTAGAAACTACCAGTGGTCTGGTGCGGGGATACTCCAAAACCGTGATGGGTCGTGAAGTGCACGTCTTTACAGGGATACCTTTTGCCAAACCGCCAATTGAACAGCTCCGTTTTAGGAGACCTGTAAAAATTGACTCCTGGCATGGAATACTGGATGCAACCAAGTTACCAAATTCTTGTTTTCAAGAACGTTATGAGTACTTTCCAGGTTTTGAAGGGGAAGAGATGTGGAATCCTAATACGAACATTTCAGAGGATTGTTTGTACCTCAACATTTGGGTACCTCAAAGGTTGAGAATTAGACACCATCCAGATAAACCAGTGCATGAAAGGAAAAAGGTCCCAGTTTTGATCTGGATTTACGGAGGTGGCTACATGAGTGGTACTTCCACTCTAGATATTTACGACGCGGATATTGTAGCTGCAAACAATGATGTTATAGTTGCCTCCATGCAGTATAGAGTAGGATCATTTGGATTTCTCTATCTAAATAAATATTTTGGACATGGCAGTGAAGAAGCTCCTGGCAATATGGGGCTCTGGGATCAAGCACTAGCCATACGATGGATTAAAGAAAACGCGGAGGCTTTCGGAGGAGATCCTGAACTCATTACCCTCTTCGGAGAGTCAGCCGGTGGTGGATCTGTCAGTATCCATCTCCTAAGTCCAGTAACCAGAGGTTTAGCTAAACGCGGCATTCTCCAATCAGGGACCATGAACGTTCCATGGAGTTACATGACCGGGGAACGCGCGCAACAGATCGGAGAGGTTTTGGTCCAAGACTGCGGGTGTAATATTTCTCTGTTAAGCACAAGGCCACAAGAAGTGATGGATTGCATGCGCGCCGTAGATGCCAAGACCATATCGCTACAACAGTGGAACTCCTACTCAGGAATTCTAGGATTCCCTTCTACCCCGACCATCGACGGGGTGTTTATGCCCAAACATCCAATGGATATGCTACGCGAGGGCGACTACGAAGACATGGAAATCCTGCTTGGATCCAACCAGGATGAAGGTGAGATATTTGTTATCTTTTGCTGTTTCGCAGCTGCACCGGGAAAATTTGCATGCGAATGGGTGTATTATTTCCGCATCGGACACCGCGCCGCGCGGCCAGGAATTGAGTACCAAGCTGTCACGGGCAGAGAGAACAATTGGGCAATCGGTCCGCAGCTGCGGTAGCCACCTGTGCCCCTGTCTCCGCCGCTCCTGGGCACTAACATAGTTGGCCTGTTGGCTCAGTATTCGCCTCGCAACTGGTCGCCGGCCGGCTGGCGATGAGTCTTTGTGTTAATTAGTGACGTCAACCGCAATGCACGTTCCGAGGACAGATGATGAATTAGACGGCAATTGAACTCAAAGAATATTCAATTACAATTTAAGGAATATTTTAGAATTGATGGTGAAGCAAAATAAGGAGCACATTAGTGGTAGCGCACCTTAAAAAACGAAGCTACGGACCTAGACTTCATTAAATGAGTGCCTTTTTTAGGTGCGTTATACAAATTATTTATTTATGAGGTGCAATTCCCAGTAATAATTATTGCTTTCCGGGCATATTGTTAGAGTCACGTTGTTGTTCATTAGTTGCATTATGGTGGATAATTGAGGCTGACTTTTGCGGGCATAACCAGCGTCGCTAACAACTGATAATGCACATGCACGTTGCTCGCGCTCTGGCCAAATCTTGATTTATGCAGTAAGAGCGCAGCCGAAACGGCGCTAACACCGTGCACGTAATACGCCGGCTAATAATGCGCATTACGACCATTAGTGCCGGCGGCAAATAAAAACTAAAAATATTCAAAAATTTAAAAAGAAACAGACAGGATTAATCACCACAGTCAAATTAAACCATGCGCCATCTGCCCAAAAACCCAAAGAAACCAATAAACATATCGCTTAATTCCATGTTAACCCATTTCATAGAAGATTTGTTTGATTTCTTATATTCTTTGTTTTATCTCTTTTGGAGAGACTTTCCGCTCGACATGATATTTTGTAACCACGTCCGAGTTAAGAGCTTCCTTCCTACGAATGAATAAAATATCATTTCATTTCCTTCAAAATCCCCATTCAATAAACATTTGTCTGTTCAGTCGACAATATTTTCTCGCTGTTGTTGCACAGCAGGTTGCCAACATTATAAACATGATGCAACTTTCCGACTGCGTTGCTCCTGAAACTCGGTCCAACATCTATTAATTATTTAAACGGATAACTAAAAGGCCCATTTCGCATCGTGAATTATGGGGCCAAAAATAAATGCGCTTTGATGTTAGTGCAAAGTAAGCGCTTTTAAAGAAAAGGAAATATGGAAACACAGTGGCAACTTCTTGCATTATATACGCAAATCAATCGATAGATTGATCGACTACTGATGGTTGAGGTCGCGGTGTGGGAAATTCATCGACATGGGCCTTGAGAACGCCATCTGGAAATAATTAGGGTTTGCGAATGTTTTCATCCTCGTGTCCCCGACGACAAGAACTATCATAATTGCGTACTGTCAGCATTGATTAGTTTGACTGAGTAATTCAGTATCAAAATAACATGCAAATAAAACTTTTTTAATTAATCAAAGTTTGTAGGACACTGTTTCTCAGCACACTGTTGTTTATTCAAAGCACGTCATCATAAAAAATTCAAATATGATTAGATATCAAATGACAAAAAAGTCAAATCATTGCTTTGAGCATTTTCACCGCCCCTATCATCCCTGCGTCACAAAACCCGTATGGCAGGGTTAATGACAAGCAAGTTAGATTTCAATGGTATTTACATAATAAATATTTTGATATTTTTTGGGAAAACTTTTGCAATGAGGATTCACAGTGGGTGAAACTGACAAAAAACAAAGCAAATAAAATTAATGGAATGATTGATACCTTGCCTCTGCTGTCGACGCAATCAATATTCAACTAATTAGCGAATAATTCGCGTTGTCAACGTGCGTAAAGTTGGCCGATTGGAAACGGACACTGAGTGACACCGCGCTGATGAGTATCATCAAAAAATTACAATTTTTGTTGGAGCGCCTACCTAAAAAATGTCATTAGCAGACGTTGTTGTTGACTCAGTCATTCACCACGAACGCGAGTAGTTTGATATTTCCGGCTCCAACTTTGCAACGATACTAATTGCCTGCGTAAAAGTGTTGTCAAAGTGTCATTAGCACTCATTACGGAAAGTTGGGCATGTCATAAACTATCCGCATGACGCATACGTGTACAACGCGTGTATCATGTGTGTTTACGCCGCCGCCAGCGAAAAGAGTAATGCGCGTAATAGACTCGGGGTAAAGGTTAATATAGTGCTCGAGTTAAAGAGATAACGTCCCAAAAGCAGTGGGTCCTGCACTGCATTATTCAACGTTGCCGCCGGCCGCCGGCTTACCCACGAAAGGCACTGCGAGAAGAAAACCCCCAGAAAATCGCCCGCAAAGACGCTGTGTTCATGTGTACATCTCTGAGCTTTAAGCCACTGGCGTATACAACCCATTGGATTCCGACGCGGACGCTAAACGAAGATGATAGCTATGACTTCCCTCGTCCCTTTCAGCAGAGATGTGCAACCATATACTCACTTGGCTGTGTACGCTTGCTCACTTTTCGCGATGTTTACCAACATTTCAGACATTTCACCAGCGCGAAAGCTCTGACAGTTCGCAAATCTTATGAGTTATCCACGCTGCGCCGCAGGATTTGGGTGTCTTTTTGCGGGGAAATTGGATTGTTACGTTGTGCCGAGAGTTTATCATCGTGAGCCAGTCAGCGCGGAATTTGAATGTCGACTTAACAAAAAATATTGTGATTTATGATTGGAGATGGTGCATGTATTGTGTGATTAGAGACTTTGGAAATACACCGAATGACATTGTACTACACGCACAGTATTTAGGACGCTGGGGGTAGTAGACTCAGATGTGTACAGTCACGGAAGAATAAATACAGGTAGTTTAATTTATGGGGTATGTGAAGTAAAATGACAATGACAAATATTAACGTCAGTTGAGCGAGTTGTGACAAGTTCAGTGCCAAGATTAGATTAGAGACATAAAGACGCTGATTGTGTCCCGTAGTGCTAAGGTATTTATAGATTTGTTAATTATGCAAACTAAGCAACTACTCACCCATGTAGATTCGATTTTTGCATATCCTCCCAGACGCTAGCTGACAATGAAATGCCTTGTCTTAATTTTCGCTCTCTTGTAGAGTTTCCCATCGAATGTCCTGTACTAATTTTTTAATCTCCCAATGCCATCAAACATGCTATAAATAAATGAACGTATTGATTGAGTAGATTATAATGGTCTTCATAATAACGACGATACTGAATACAATCTGGATTGTCGAGTCGAAAATCACCTCAAATTGAAATGAAGCGGAAAATGTCTTTTTTCAGCCACCAATTCAGTTTTACTTCTTCCTTTCATTAGTCTACTGCATTTATAAAGCCATCATCGCACGTCGGAATTAATACGTGGCACTAATGTTTGCACATTTCACATTGTACATGACTCGTACGCAGTACATGAAAGTATTTACACGCTCGCATGTTGCGCCTTAATTGCTCGCCAGCATGTGTTAATTATTCGGGTCGGGGCGGCGGCGGCATGCGTGAGGCTGCGTACACGGCGGCTTGTTCCAGTTACGCATTAGTTGTGCGTTTAAATTTAAATCAACGTTAGCGTTTACAATCGTGCTGTGGAAATCCTCAAAATCAACAATGAGGCGATTAACTTATTTGTCAGTCAGGAAATTGATATTGGCTGCAGGAAAATGATAATTGCTGTATAACGTTAAAGATTAAAATTGTAGAAACACAAATTGGGCTTTATAAATCAAATTTGTAGTCTTCAAGAACAAGTTTCTTCATATAGTAATTGAATGTTTGAGCTAACTTTCTAGAATTATTTTTAAAACTAATTTTCTTGTTGAATTATTCATTCTTCTTTGCTTTGATTTTAGTAAATTGTCGAAAAAACAGCTTTTTGTATTAATTTAAAAATATCGACTGTCCATTCTATACTTTTCCATGATTTCCTTCTTTTTGTACACTGGTTAAACGCATTGCTTTTATTAGATTTCATTGTTATCGCGCAAAAAACAAATTTTAGCCTTCAGGCGCCCAACTGAATCGAAAATCCACTTTCGCCCATTACCCTAATTTACATTTACAGTGCACACAGTGAAAAACTGTTTACGACCTCACTGCACCAAGTTTTAAAGGAGTCATGTTTAAAACATAAACAACCCTGATAAAACCGCCGTATTTTGCTGCACATCAAGGTAGAATTAAATATTACAAGGCATTAAAATTGCGTCCGCGCGTAAATAATTTACAGCTGCTCTGGACGTTAGCGAAGAAGGTGCGGACACAAAAAGGAAGCAAATAAAATTGTTTGGCTCTTTTTGGGCCGACTTGGTGATAATGGGAATGTGGCGACGGTTGTTGCAGCCAGGTCCCTGGTTGTTATGCTTGGGGATGTTGGGATATTCCTCGAGTTTTATTACAGCAACCGATTTATTGCGCCTGTTTTAAACGCGCTTTATTTGCACCCCTTTACGAACGATTTAACATCTCCACTCGCGGATTATTTGATATGCATATAATACGCTCCACAGCGCGTTAATTATTGCTCCTGTACTGTAGGGCATACGTAAAAATATTAATAAACAAGTGAAAATGTTTATGAACGCAATTCGCTTCGGTTTAGAATTCTCTGGAAATAAATTGATAATAAACAATTAAATTGTTGTTTCATCATTGGATTATTGAGTAATAAATATTTAGCAGGTAATAACATTTTATTAGGCTGTTGATATTGCAGTGAAAACAGTGGCGCAGTGAACCAGAATACAATTCCCTGTCGTGCGTTGTGGAAAAGTGGAAATAAAGTTTTCGTATGGAAATTCACCCCGAAAATAAAGCGAAACGAAGACAGCAGCTACATGAGGCAAGAGGTGCTGGCAACTTTTATTATTAGACAACTTTTCGTGGATATTCGATTATGAAACTTTGTAATTATCTTGGAAAAGATGACTTGATAATGTGAAATTTCGTGTTCCGCTGCTTACATCATTGCTAAGCAGTCTCAACCTGCGCTGCCAGCATTTGCAGTGAAAACAAGCCAAAGTCAAAAAATCTGTTATGAGACTATATAAACGTAAAAAAAATTGTATGATTTGAAAATAAAAAAAAAATACCGCATAAATATAATTTAATCACTTAGTTTAATTACAAGCCAATTGGTACTACCCCCTTCAATAGAATTTTAAGATCACCGTTTTTATTTGCCCTAGATTTACGACGTAATTCCGCACGCTAATTAAATTCTCAATCTGCGCGTTCTACCGTTTTAAGCAATTTCCGCGATTGGTGCAATAAAATTGGAATAAAACAAATGAAGTCGACTTATTTAAGGCTAGC
This sequence comes from Ecitoglossa quadriceps, assembly GCA_027574925.1. Lineage (NCBI taxonomy): Eukaryota > Metazoa > Arthropoda > Insecta > Coleoptera > Staphylinidae > Ecitoglossa > Ecitoglossa quadriceps. The sequence goes on along the minus strand of JAODGC010000002.1, from coordinate 1,061,641 downwards.
ATCTATGACGATTGTGCTAGAAAAACGTCGTAATTATCCTTAATTAATTATTATGTTGAATAGACGAACAATATCGAGGTAATGACATAGCAGTGTACAATTCGAAACAACTTGACCTTAATCAACAATGCCATAATGAGTTTACTGTTAGATTAATGCTGAAATGTGTGATGTTGATTCACCGATATATGATATTTCGAAGTGGTCATTGCTGGGATTTAATTTCATATATGACTGGCCTCTTATTTGATTCGATGCTGTTTTATGTGTATACATTTCAGTGCGTATTGTACACATTCATAATTAGATTGCTAACAAACTAATAATGCGGTTGAATTTTCATCGTAATTAAAGTTTGTGTGGTGATTTGCGATAAATTATTTGATTGCGCGTTTATAATAATTTATTGTTGGGAAATTAAGAAATGAATTCAACTATGCTAGAAATTTAATTGAAACATTTTGATTACTTGAATTCTTTGTAATTTCTTTATCTGTTTATTTATTTGTGGTATGTTTCGTAATAAATTGTAATATTTGCCCGCATTCCCCACAGATGAAGAAAATGCACGATATATCGAAATAGAGAAAACCTGTCGAATGTCAAACGCACGCAGCGCTCATAAATAATTTCCACTTTTATGGCGCGCTGTTTTCCCGGCCTGCCATAACATTTCATCTACATGTGGATGCGGCGCCCGTCGCTATCGCCATGGCATAAATCAATAAGTCGACGACAGATTTGTGTTTTTGTGTATTCTCGCAAAACGCGCGCTCCACCGGCTTCCTTTTCGCCGGAATCATAATTCCGCCGCCACCGATACCAAAACTGGAACAAACTACACCGCGCGGGGAGGAGGCGGCAACAGCGATTTATTTCTGTGATAAATAATGAAATATTTGCGTGGTATGAATGTAGAACACAAGGAAAACTCGGCCAAAATGCATTGAAACCTTTCAGTGGGGTATGCAAGAAAAAGTCAGAAGACACGTTCAAATTAATGCTCAATAAAGAATGTTTATATAATGGTGTATCATTTTGTATAACGTGTTGAGCCATTACAAGCTCGGTTAAATATTGTAAACACTGTTTTTACGCTTTAATTGCAATAAAAACGACGTAAATGCAACATTAATGCAAAGCAGCATGCTTAACAGTACTTAACACCTATTTCAAGTGCTTAAATGTTATTCTCAAGATGGTAACATAGTTTTAAGCGCAATAAACACTTACTTTATGCATAAAACGTGAAATTATTGGTGTTACACACATTACATACTTTACAACGCTTCGGGACACGTGATTCAAACACCAAAGGCTTGCAATCAATTTTCAAGCGTGCACCAATTTTAGAACAAATTACTCCACCTTGTAAATCATCTGAAGCATTGTTTTAAACAAATTCCAACATTTACAACACATGAATGCCAATGGAACAGCTGGAAATTCATTTCCGTATTCTCTACGCTCCAAGAGCCATCGATAATGAACGCTCAGTGAACTGAGAAATTGCTTAATCGCAATGCAAATGCGTTTATCCCGTATCCTGCGCCTCCCGTGAGTATTCCCGAGGACTGGGTGCAATGTGTGCGCATGGTGTACCATGTATCATTCCCGACAAGTTCATTTATACATGTGCTCTCGCCCACTATTAACACTTAGCCATGAACCTGCAGGAGAGTACAGCGCAATGTGTGCTAAGTGCACCAACGCTGATATAGTATTATTAAAGTAGGTGACAGTAATTATATTGATTGACATGGATCTGGTAAAGAAATGTGTTCATCAATATCATGCTGATGAGTAAATAAACTAAAAAAGCTTAAAAGCTTTAAATTGAGATCCTTGAATTATTAGAAATGAGGTACTTCCAAAATATTTCCCAGAGCAGAACTAATTTATTGAATGACAAGTTGATATCTTCCTTCTAAGTCATATAATATCTTCCAGTTTGGTGTTTGATGTAGTATAGTAGTATATTGGTAATTCATCAATATTGAAAAGCACTAAAAATGTTTTAATGTCAAAGCAAGTAATTTTGAGTGTATTTCTGTTTCTAAAACTATAATACAAGTATATATTTGAATTGTATATTTGTCTTGATAGAAATCTGTACATTTTATTATACGAAATTCGCTTGATTCAATGCGAGCAAAAATAAAGCCGAAATGAAAAGTCATAAAGTGTATAAATGGTTGCCTTGCATGCCATAAATGACATAAATGACATCCCAACTAAAATCCGTTTTCCTGTAAATATCAAAAAAGCAATTCGATTGTGCCGCTTTAAAAATTAGTTTAGTCAATCTAAATTTGATCTTGAGCGTTTAATCACCTGAATCTAAGCTCTACTATGCTCCAAGTGATTTTAGTGATTGCATTGGGCATTTTCCACGCTTTCACCGCTAGTGTAATAATCGAAAATCTCTCCTGGCGCGAACAATAGCTCGAAATTAACCTTTCACCACCAACGCGCCTCGGTTTGCATAGAATGCACGCCACAGATGATCGTCAGGAATAACGCCCGAATAACCAAAATGTGGAGAGCTTCGCCGCCGCTGCCGCTGCCACCATGTTACCAGGCGATTACGCATCGCGCACAATGCAATCGCGTGCAATCCCCGACTAATGGCGGCCTGCAAATGCTCTGCTGCGGTGGCACGTGCGCGGAGTGGAAATTAATTAAACATTTCAAGGCGGCTGGGCCACCTGTCCAACGCATACGCCACAGCTTTCTACCTACGACATGTAACAATAGTGGCATCATAGAAATTCTACACCGCAGCATCCCAAAAAGTCACAGAGATGGAACAAAACGTCGTGCTTAGTTATGGGTGAGAGCTTTGTTGCCTTTTCAATGCGGCTGAATTTTGATAGTTTATTCAGTATCACAGCGTTTTACTTGTTTTGTGAGCTTTTGCAAGGTTTGTGGCTTTCTGGTGAATTTCAAAGCGTTTTTTTGGTACATTTACGAGGGTGTTTGGTATTCTATGGTAAAACCGGAATAAATTTTGCTATTGAATATGTGAGTTGGGTACGCACCCAACTGATTGTTCCGCTTGTTTTCGGTGTGCAACAATTCGACTAATGGAGCCTGCAAATAACCGTTCGATGGGGTGTAGTTTTCTGTGTGTGACACATTTGCATTAGTAGAGGGTGTAGGTGACAATTGATGAGATGCGTCAACTGCAAAATTGCATCGGGTGCAGGTCAACAAAACAGTGACATGCTATTATCTAACACCAAAATACTCCACTGTGAAATAAGTTTAATCAAAAACAAAAAGGATTGCAGAACAATAAGGGTAAAATATTGAACGTAACATGACAAAAACCAATTGATTTTGAGCATTAAAATCAAATATCTGTGAAATCTAAAAAAAATTACTTCTTTCCTCACACTCTTTTATATTATTGAACATTCCACTCCTCCAACATTTTGATTGCCACATTAAATATGAATCTGGAACAACTCCAGCAACATTTTAAAAGCATTCGCATTCATTTAAATCACATTACTGTGCGCGTCGCCGGCAAATTTAAGCTGTTGCGCGTTAGCAGCGTTTGCAATTTTTCAAACCGTTTTCCCACTTGTTGCCCGACAATGTTGTGCGCGCTCGCCGCCTCCGTGGCAAATAAATTTATTTTACACGCACCTCGCTACAAAACTGCACAATGATACTAAACCTAACAGAATGCAGCAAAGTGCTGGAAAACATCACAACATGGATAAATGCTATTTCATATGGTTTCAAGTGGGTAATAATCAGATCAACAATGTATACCTCTTAAATATAACTTAATTTTTTGACTCGTTGCTGTAGTGGAAAACAATTGATTACTATTTATTACTAGAATCAAGGAAAATTTGATACGGCTGATATATTTGCTCTACGAGTCAAGATAAATCAATTGTTGCGCGATGAGACTAGGAAAAGATGAAAAAATGTGGAAACAGTCTCAGAGCCTCTTTTGTGAACCATCAAAGTGTTTCCTCAACGAAGTAATCTCATACGTTGCCGAAATGGTCGCAGGAATGTTCAATTTTCTTTGCATCCCACAAAAAGAATTCCAACACTTTACATCCCAGTTTTCTGGTTGTTTGTTCGTAATATCTGGATTCTAATTAATTTCCCCAATTGCCATTCAATATAATAGTTAGGCTCAATCCGGCTGTAATTAATTTTTTGTTCGAATTGTGACCATGTATGAATGTTCGAATCGATGGCAAGATGATAAACGCTCCTTAGCAGGCCGAGCACTTGCCGCTGACCTTGATGGGTCCTGGGCATCGGCAGCCGACCTTGGCCCCGGCTACCGCCCCCCTCAACCGCCGGCAGAGCGTGCACGGGGTCGTGGCGCGTGAGCTACCCTATTGGTCGGAGGACATTGCGCCGCCGCCGACGTGTACTACGTGCACTACTACGCCGCGGGCATCTCTACCTTCACCTGCTACAATTGCACCAGCAACAATACATCAAAAGACTTCAAATGCATTCGTCATAAACACGTAATTAATAGGATATACTCAACAATTTGCATTTTACATTTTCGGTTTATGTGCTGAGTCGGAAATAATTTGCAGACAACGTAGGTCTTTAATATAGAGTTGAATGTTCTGCACTTTTAGAGGTTATTTAATAAATATACCTCCAAACTTTAAATCCATAAAACATTTCTAGTTTTTGAATAAATGCTGAATAAATTTATTGTCACATGCGGAATACAGCGCAGTGAAGGAAAATGTTATTTTGCAAGATTTCGGTGACATAAAATACTTTTCCTCATTTCGAGACACGGTTTAAAATGCATAATTTCCTGCCGCGCCTGAAAGTCGAAGTGAATTCAGGCCAAACGGGGATTTTACCCTTCCAGTATCTTGCCGCCATCGTGCGGATAACTTTGCCAACTTTACTGGGAGGCTGAAATGCTCCGACGTCTCGAGTTTTCCAAGCATAACTTACAGAAAGAAACAGCAACGAGAAAAAAATTGTTGTCAAATATTTAAAATTATTGTTATGCGGAATATCAAATAACGTGCAATTATTTTTATTGATATAATTGGCCAATAATTTGATTTGCTCTTAGTTGAGGACTCCGTTGTCATTTTCTGTGGAGAACGTTCTCAAGAGTTGGAACAAGAAAACTCAAAACGTGCAACCTGTGGCCCTCACAGCAACTTACCTCATCCCCTTTCTCTCTGTTTAGTCTTCATTCCCCTTTCTTACTAACCTCCTTTCCAACTCTGCCTTAGTACTCTACTAGCCTGTCCTCTTTGCTTCGCATCTCGCTTGGATGTTAAGTTCCCTTTAAGTTTTAGGTTTGCTCTCTTGAATCTCGTCCCAATGCACTACTTTTTCACCGTTTATTTGCTTTTAATCATCGTGATACGAAACCACCGCTTTCGGAAATTCCTGATTCGTGAAGATTTGTATTTAGATTGCGTTCTTGAAGTTGAAGCAACTTCCGGAATGCAAAGAACGAGAAAACAAGACGGCGAAAAAAGTAAAATCGTATAAACTAGGGAGAAGTGGATTAAATGTTAAGGTTTATGGCTTGTTTAGATAAACAAGGATTTGAGGGTTATCTAAAGGGTTAAGTCTTGCCTGAATTTATACTGAATTGTGGTGTTCCAGGTTCTATTTCATGATGGTTCGGTGGGCGACTGGTATTTACACAGCTTTTAGCTTTTTGAAAGGCAACAAAAGTAGTAGTGAAATAGTGAGAGCAAACACTTGATGAAAAGGCAATAAACTTCAATTAATTAACTAATTCAACATTGAGAAACGAATAAAACATTTAGAAAACAATTGCTAGGCAATAAAATCTACTATACCAATTTCTATTTGTTAATAAATGTTATCATTCTTACTCTAAAGAACACTTTCTAAACTTTACTTTTCCACTTATTAATAATTTATGACTCTATTTTATTTATTACTTTCCCCATTGCAATTGATTGCATTTTACCTTAAAGCAACCCCTCAATCTTCACACCCTGACTTGCAACAACATAACGATGATTCATTTTGCGTCACTTGCGCAGCGCACGCTTTTAATAATAAGGCCAAAATTAATTAAAGGCCATCTTAGGGTTTGCTGGAGACGCTTGGAACGATGACGTGATAAAACACCACTGCCGCCCGCTTGTTTAATCCACACATAGCGTCGTTGTCTATATAAAACACCGCTGCCGCCGCCGTTGACTAGAGACAAGGCTGAGGTGATAAATCGCGACGCAATTTCCTCCTTTGGCGACAACCCCATGAGACATAAATATTACATATTAAAGGCAATGTATAAAGTGTGGTAAGTGCTAGATGAGGTTAAAGAAAGTTTAGAAGATGGAGAATATTTGAAGAATTTCTAGACGTGAGTGTTTTGTCTATTAGTCGGAAGCGGGAAAGTAAAAAGGTGGTTGTTTTAGTAATTAATTACTCTTGAAATTTTTAGGATATAACGTCACTTTTGGTATTAAATTAAAGCTAAATAAACACTTTTTGTGACTATTTTTAGACAAATTGTGTAAATCTTCTAGGAAAACATAAAATAACATAAACTAGTTTTGTTGGAACAACAATTGATAAATAAATTTACTGTAAAAATATTACAGTGTAGATATATCTTTAAAAAGCTGTTTGAAACCTTCTTTTGATCAATAAATGAAAGATCAATCTACAGTTTTAAATTATTCATCACACTGATAATTAAACTTTATGTCAAATTACAGCTGCATGCTCACTCTTCCAGACTGTAATTGGGAAAGAGTTCTGACCTCTGTGAATTGGCACAATTCAAATATAGATTTTCACAATTTTCAGGTTTCTTTGTGGCCTAAAAATACATTCAGTGGTTTCCTGTCTCTGTACTTATTAAAATAATGAACCTTCAAATAATTAAATAGCAAAAATAAAACATTACCATCGTTGTCTTTCCACTTTCACGACAAGAAAAGAAACTCTTTACTTTATATCCCAATCCTAACTCCCTGTTTTTATTTCAGTAAGAAGGTAATCCTCCAAATAAATCCAAAAAAAATCCCGTGGAAAAACATGGCACAAGAAACAGTAACAAAAACGTAAAAAATAATGACACCCAGAAACGTGGAAAACTCGGGATAACAACTTAAAGACAACGCAATAAAATTAAATAAAAACCAGCTGAATGATGCAGAAACTTGTTCTCGGACAAGTTTGAAAAACTTTTATAAATTATTACGTTGTAATTACCATCACTTTTAGTAGCTGCAAAAAGAGAAAATCCTCACATAGAAAGCCCACTTTATTTACGGTCGGTAATTAGTTTTTTACGAGTGCGTTGTAAATAAATAAACCAACTGCAAGGTAATTAAAATTGATTGCCAATCGTGGATTCAATCAGAGATTTGTTTGAATCAAAGCATCTAGCTTCAACTGCCAGCTAGTAGTATTAACCCTTAATTTTCCTGCTGAATTAGCGCCTTGTTTCCTTCTCTATCGCTTTGGTTAGACCCAAAGTGATAGCACATTTGCTTCCCAAACCTACTCCCGAAGTGAAACACTGAAAGTGCGCTAGCAAATACGACAGGAAAGCTGAAGGCGTTAATAGTTCCCTCATGCGAGGTAATTCAGGAAAATAGTTGGAAAATCGCGTGTTTGACACGCATAAAGCCACTAATTGTCGTGCACAGTGTTATTAACAACTGATGCCGGAAATTTTTGATTTAATGGTGTTTTTTCTTGTTTTTAATTGATTCGTATCGGTATAGTATTAACGTTTTAAATCATCTTGTAATTGTTGTAAATTGTTTACGACATGTTCAACGCCCTGTTTGCTAATATACTAAAGAAAATTAAAAGGTTAATTGTTGCATGACTAATGAACACGCTGCACAGAGATAAAGCTTACAGAGAATCATTAACTCCAACGCGTAATTTAAGGATTTGACTCAGTTCCTTAAGATTGTAGTAAAAAAAAAGGGCAGAAAGATCACGTGGTACGCTAATATCGTTAGGAATACGCTGGTAATTGGAAAGCATTTTTCTCCAAGGCTACCAAGCTTGGCGCATTTCCTGCGCCACTTTGAACCAATTTGTTCCCATGATTGATGTGTTTATCAATAGGAAACAACAAATATCAATTAATTTCTACCGAACAACACCTTGCTTCAAACAAGTTAGGGTACATTACCTTTTGCTATCAGCATTAATTTTTACATTCACGATATTTTCATTAGCTGGTCGAAAAAAGGAGATGGAAAAAAGTCGTTTCGTTACTTTTTCCTTTCCAAGTTATGTGATTAGTTACGTGCTTGGAAAGTTAATATTTTTATAAAAGCAATTTATTTTTATAATTTTTGGAATGTGGCAACTTTTCTTGTTTCCGAAAGAAAAGTTGGGGTCAAAAGTAGAAGACGTCTATTGACATCACATTCATCATTTTTGAGTATTTTGTAGATTTTTTTAATAAAGTGTGCTATATTTATTGTTATAATGGTTTGTTGCTTTCAGTGCGTTTGTTGCTTGGTAATCTTGAGTTTTTGACTTTTTATTTTGTAATTTCCTGACAAAGTTGAGTACTATCCAGTTTTTTTTCTAAACTACCTGCTTTTCTAGAACATTTATTACACATTAGAAACACAATTATAAAACAGTCTCTACAAGAAAAATTAAAAAACAAAAAAAACCGTAAATTTTGTATTTTGTTCAACGTCCTTTTATTATCACATATCAATCAAATCATCATTTTTGACGATTACAGACACGATAAAAAAACTCACTAAAATCGCCTTTGTGTATGTTGCAGGCACATATTTCATCCTGTATGACTTCATCGACTTTTTCGAAAAAGATGGGCCGAGCTACCTGCAGCGCGACAAGTATCACGACATCATCAACACGATCTTCAAGAACATGTCGCGCCTCGAGAGGGACGCCATCGTGTTCCAGGTAATAGGTCAACTAGGACAATGCAGGCAGTGTGTTGCAACTGCATTGTCCTGAAACATTACATAAATGTTTCAGGAGCTAGGAGCTTAGAGGGATGTCAACTTTAACCTACTCTCCTTGCTTCTTTTAGCATACAGCATACAAATAACAAAAGAAAACAAGAATATTATTTTGTAGCAAATCGACAAAATATTATTCCACAGCAGAAATAAAAGCATGTGGCGTGAATATTTATGGTTTTCTCATTGCAGTATACGGATTGGGAACATGTGAATGATGGCTACCTCAATCAGAAAATGATCGGCGACGTTGTGGGTGATTATTTCTTCATTTGCCCCACGAATCTCTTTGCTCAGGTAGCAGCAGATCGCGGCATGAAAGTCTACTACTACTATTTCACTCATGTAAGTAATTAGATTTTACTATTTGACATTCAACATGGCAAGTGTGTAATGAAAGTTGTGTGAGAATCACGCGTTTAGGTCGTTAGTTATACGTTGCATTGTCACTTGCTTAAAATGCAATTTAAATGGAAATGCCTGAATTAGTTGTACTTGGTAAGGATATTTATTATGTTTCTCAACAAAACTGTATTTGAATCGAATAACTATTTTTAGGAAATAATGAAGCAGAATCATGTAGAATCAATGAGTCAGTTGTGTTTATACTAATCATCAACACTTAAGTTTTTATTATTTTTGCGTAACCCTACAATATCAGCTCTTCCCGCATTAAGTTGATCTTTATGCGCTAAATCCAATTTAAATGTAAATAGCTACATTTGTTATGACTCAAAATAATGACAACCATCCTTTACATCCGCATGCACCTTTAGTAAGTCTCTAAAATTAGAGTGCAAGAAAGATCAAAAGCAATAGGTTGTCTTTCAAATCCACATCCAAACGTTGCGAACTACGCGTTTTGTTGAATTTCTAAAGTATAAAGAATTAAGCACACCCCATTCGAATATAAAGTGAAGAAATTTGCTTTCTATCAGTAGGTTTCCTTAAATTCTCCATTTTTTTGCACCTCGCGTGTGAATTTTAACGTACGATTTCGCGTGGAATTAATTCCGACACACACGGGACGTGCATTGCAAGTCTATTAGTGCTACGATGGCGGCAGTGGAGGCGGCGTGCATGCAACGTTCGAGTTTTCAATCCACGTTATTTATCGTGACGCCCGTCGCCAATAACTTGAGGTCGCATCCCTAGAAATTCACCTGGAATTGAATTGGAAACAAGCAAGCAGCGCAAAAAAGCAAATTACTTCCTTACTCATGTAATTGTTTTGCTTTCTTATCTGGCCAAGAGAAATTTGGGCATTGCAATGCCAAAGATAAGCTTGACAAATCTGACGTCAGCTGATTAATTATTTATTCGATTAGAAATCATAAAACGGGTATAACTTAAATCTTGTCATCCTTACTTGTAAAGCATTTATAAATCTATAGGCAAATAAATGGTAATAATAAAAAAATAGTTTCATTCTACGATGCATCAATCATATCGTAATATGTACTTAAAATAATGATAAGACTTGATATAGAAGTGGAGTCTACAATTTTATGACAACCGTGGCAAGTTTTCAAAGAGTTTCCTATGCTTCCACTCTAATTTCCGCGCATTCAGACGTGATGAATTATTTGCGTTTCAACTGAACGGTTAATTTCGAATGTCTTATGAAGAAATTATTCTGGCTACTTACATTTGCGATTGTTTTAACCTTGACGTGGTCGCAATTTACCCAATGGGCTCATCTGCGAACAAAACAATTGTTATTATGATGCGAATATAAATGCAGAGAGGCAAAATGAGGAAATTGGGAAAATGTTGGAGACTATTTATCATGCAATGCAGACATTAGAGTATATAATTTGGGAATAAAAGGGTGGTGGTTAGTTTTTCAAAGAATATTTCATTTTAATTGGGGTTTTATATCATTTTCGGAATTAATTTTAAATTTAATTCCAAAAAATATTAATTTAAAGCACTGCTTCTGCAAAAAACTAAAATACTTAATACCAACATATCAATTTTCTGCATTTGCGAAATCACCAACAAATGCAAGAAGTATTATTCCGTGTTACTTTGGTTAACAACCCATGAATTATTTCACCATCTCGTGCTTATTGTCAAGATCGTTTTGGGATTGCTTTGCGCACTGAAAATGCCTCTTGGAGAAACACTATCAACCTCCTTGGTGTATCTTGTCCTCCTTGCGAAAGTGTTAAAATTCTATTTGCACGCGCGTCCAGAGCGCCATTTCCCCAGCGTATTCCCTCTGCGGCACGTGTTTGCGCAGGAATAAAGCGACTTCCACTTTTCGCGCGCGCGCGCGAGGCAAAGATAATGGCAGGAAAAAAAAAGCGATGAAAAACCGACGAATATAAGCGCAAGTATGCTGCTGATGTGAGGCAACACAACAATGCCAAATGAAAATCACAAATGCGAGAAAAGTTTTTGTTGTTGCTACCAACTTACCATTCTGCATAACGTATGGATGTGGAAAGCGCACGTACTTGGATGGGGTGGAAAAAGCAATACCATACATACATTCACTTGTAACGTAAAATAACAATCGTACTAAGTTAAGATGAGTCAGAAAAAAAGTAAAATAGATAAAATATACACATGCTCAGCACCCCTTCACCCTAGATAAACCTCTTAAATTATGCCCTGCAAATATGCTCTATAATGTCACCTTTGCATCTATGACAAACATAAAATTATATTAAAATATACACCTTAGAGTAGTAGTTTTTGTATTGTAACTATCTTTGATATATTGTTGATCCTTGAGGTAGTTTCTCGGTGCGCCGTGCTTCTTATCGCGCTGAATGCATAGCAAACAAAAGCGTACTTGAACGCGGGCAAATTGCGGCCAATTACATAGATGCATAATAGAAACCGGCTTCTATCTACTGGCGTGGCCAAGGTCGCAGGTTGTGGGCTATAAAAATCAATAAATTAAATTCACTACATCTACCCCACATCCATTAATATTGTAAACCTCAAATGTTCCAATAAATCGTTGCAAATTATAGAGAAAGAAGTAAAAATTATTTTTCTTTCAGCGGACTAGCACATCGTTATGGGGTGAATGGATGGGCGTGATGCATGGGGATGAAATCGAATATGTGTTTGGGCATCCACTCAACATGTCGCTGCAGTACAACTCTAAGGAGCGTGAATTAAGCCAGAAAATCATGCAGGTTTTTTCACGATTTGCAGCGACAGGGTAAGAGAAAAAAGACATTTAAAACCAAAAAATTTCCTCTAAACATTAAATTACAACTTAATAAAATTGACAGTAATGCAATTTAATAGCAACGTAATACAAAGATCAATCAAAAATAACCTAAAGCCCTAGCAAAACAAGAAGCTGATTGAATATATAGTTATATCAGTTAATCCAGCTTGGAGTACAAAAATAATATCGTAGACTCCAAGACTTTTGATGATGTTTGTTCCACATTCCAAACGACACGATTTCATCGGAGGCAGCAAGCGGAAAATACGATTATAAATGAATAATTTCATAGTTATCTTGTTATTTGTAAAGTACAGCAACAAAAGCCCAATTTTTCTGTACTCCTGCTTCTCTTTCACATTCAATCCAACCACAAAAACGTTAAGATTGAGAAGGATTTAAGACTGCATCATGTATCAATCTTTCTGCCGCGCGTAACAAAAGCATTTTTCACGTCCTGCAGGAAGCCAGTGACGGATGACATCAATTGGCCGCTGTATACGAAGGACCAGCCACAGTACTTCATCTTCAACGCCAACCGCAATGGTATCGGGAAAGGACCACGCGCGACTGCGTGTGCTTTCTGGAATGACTTCCTTCCAAAACTCAGAGATAATTCAGGTATGACTAGACTAATACCTTTCGTTTAATACTCAATTCGCTTTTGAAATGTTTCATATTGATGTAAACATGACGCAAAAATGAAAATCCAGATCAAAATATATTGCCGCGTTCTTTTCAATCCTGAATTCTTCCTCAGTGTTCTTTGCCCCGTGTAGGGACAGAAGGCTACAAACAGAATGTGAAATTTGAGTTTGGAGTGCCGTGTTCACCGAGGTCTTATCTTGAGGTTGTTTTGCACGTGTTGCAAAGCAGTGACGAAGACGGTGCGAAAAACTCGGCTTGGTAACAAGTAAAGACTGTCAAAAGTCAAAAGCTACGTGCAAAATCCCCGGGGATCTCACCGCGAGGCAGACAGACGCTGCCGAAATACAGGCCGCTGGAATATTTCCAGCAATGTCGCGCAATTCACGGTCGAATTTCCACCAAGCGTAAATAATATATCAATCGTGCCGCCAACTGACAAAGACATTTACTGACATGTCCTACAACTGATAAATGATATAATACATACTTGTGATGATCAGCATTATAAAATGCTTGATCAAGCTTATAATCTATGACAATTAATCTTTGGGAATTTAAGATTTGTGATGATTTTTCAAATGTTTCCCAACTCGTTTTCTGTCTTTGTGTGTCCTTCTAGTGTCACAGCAAATGCAAAAGCAAAATCCACACTTCTGCAAACCTTCGTCAGGACTTTTGCAAAGTGAGTCGTGAGATAAATGTACCACAGCAGCACGCAATCCTTCTGATCTCCTTTTTGCTTAACGACGAAACTATCTCGACAGAGCAGAAGTGACTTCGGCTCCATTTAGCGAGTTGCTTGCTTTTTCTTTGGGGTTTGCCTTCGTCGCGAAGAGAGGAAATTTGCATTCCGCACGCAAATGTGAAATCTATATTTACATGTAAAGCCAGTTGTCTATATCACAAGTGCATAAGAACATGTGCTTTATGCTTGGAATTTCCAAAAACAGAGAGACTGAAAAAGTGCAGGAAAGTCTCGCATGGTTTTACATTTTGTCACCATGAATTCCTAAAATTAACATCCCTTAATAATAAACGTTGCTATACTTAGGCACATGATCGATAGAAATTGAAATGGAAACCAAATTTCCATTTGTTCCGCGTTGTGTGTAGTTTCGCATTCAATTATTCAAAACACTATTTCCATATCATGATCTGAGTCTCACTCAGCAATTGCAAATGCATAATTGATGCTTTAATTTACGGAAATTCACTGTACATTGCAAATTTACCTGCCAATGACAATGTACAGAATTTTATTTCGATTTAGTACTGAAAATATTCCAAAAGTGACGTAGGTATTATAAGTTTCTACAATTTTACTTGTAATAATTTGGTGGTAACGCAAAATATTTCAAAATCAGATGTCACCTCTTGGTTGTGTACCAGTCTATTTCAACTGCTATACATTTGAAATGAACTTGTTTCCTTTATTCCTTAGCAGATTCAGCTGAATCCCCATGCGAAGCGAGCGTCGTCGGTGTAGTTGCATCCAACGCCCGTCCCCAGCATACCGCCAACCTGCTGCTGCCGCTCATCGCCGTCAAAGTGATGATGTCATCACTATTTGCCCTCTAGACACCTTCACCTCCACCAGCGAGGCGGTAAATAATCACATTAACTAGCAACAGTCCACCTTTAGCGATGATACCCAAGGCGCTAGCAAACTGGTGATGCTTTTTCCAATCAATTAAGGAGAAAGATTTAGAAAATTGCCGAAAAAGTGCACCAGACACGCTTAATGAATTTAAAACCTAAAATAACCTACGTAAATTCGACCAACTTTATATCCTATCAAATCATATCAAAAGCAACACGAGAAGCAGATGATATCAACAAACAGGCCGAGCTTAAACTGTAGCCCATTGGTGAACGTATCATATTATTAGCACTTATTATACACAACAGACGTTGATAACAATCTCCTAGAGTCAATATTCGTATAACAATCAGATTAATCGAGCGCTCACAGAGTGGGTGAAGATGATGTGGTAGAAATGCCAAATTTATGATGATTTCTTGTAGATTAAGAATAACGCGATTGGCATTATCTAAATTGGTCTAAGGTAAATGAATTTTAAGGAATTAATGCATATCAAGCACAAAAGATTGAAACGTAATTGAAACATATCAATTTGCAACAATTGTTTACAACAATTGACGACGTATACATACATATCAGCTGCAATTCGTAGGTGCGCAAAAGGGCGCAATTATTTGATGACCACACGACATGGTGTGGACATGAAACGTATTTTCAAAGAAAACTATAAATAACTGAGATAATGAAATATATAAATAAATATATATATATATATTATACACATTACTAATAAATATATTGAATATAAGGGTGGTTATGCAAAAAAAAGCATGAAGGGAAGTAGTACTGTAAAGCATAACGCAGAGCACGTTGTAAAATACGCAAATTGTGTAGATATTTAAGGCTTGAATTGATACAGGAATTGAGGATGAGCGTGAAATTGAGTTGGTTGAAGCAAAATTTATCAAGTAGGAAGCAGGAATTTTAACAACATTGCTTTAATAAATTGCAAGTTAAGAGAGCAACCAACTAGAATGGGAAATTCATCGGTGTAATTTTGGTTGCATACTATATAAATTCAAAGCGTTTGCTTTAAACTCAACCTCAAATAAACCAATCCAAAAATTACTTTCATTTGTAGTTTACAACAAACGTCTAAATTCAAAAAGCACGCCTTAGTGGTGATCGTGATTAGAAAGAAATCTTCCAACCTTAATTTGTACTTCTTCGTTGATAGAAATAGCTTCATCAAATTCAACCATGAAAAAACTGCTTGCGTTGAGATTTACTATCAAGCAAAACCAATATCCGCTTAGTGACTAACGTCTAATGACTATTGAATAAGAACAGAAAAAAGTATATTGACCTAGGATAGGAATAAACTTGTATAACTTATGAACTTAATGTGGTTAGGGCTTTGTCTTGGGTTTATCTAGAATTTGGTATACAAATACGAGTAGTCTATCACCGACAATCATTATATATTTATCAAGAGGAGAGGAATCTATTGCGCACCCTGGAATCAGAATCAATAATCGACGGAGGAGTGGAGGCAAGGTTATGTTTCATAAATATTGCGAATAGGTCTTCTGTTGGAGAAAGTAGGCTGTGTTATATTAACCAGAATGAAATTGGAGACTATGTAATATTCGGATTAGCTCACGAATAATCTATATTTAATTTATTTCAATTTAGTGTGAATATATTTCCTTTTTGTTACTGTTTTGACTTATTTCAATTTCCTTCTTTTACATCCATAAGTTTTGTGCACGAGAAATGTTTATCTGCCTGTTGTGATGCGAGCAAAGTGGAAAGTATGCAGGAAAAAGTGGTTAAATTGAGCACAAATTATGAATGGGTATTTTTAACATCAAAATGAACACGTTTCATGACTGGTTATTGCCCGATAATTATCGTAACATAGATTATCTGATAGTATCTTACTCAGCGTGGAAAAACGTTTCCACTCATTTTCACATGGTTCAACACGATATGTAATTTCATCAGCTCATTTCCCCCTTGATTTTACACATTTTACGTTCAATTTAAGAGAGTACAGGCTAAACATCTAACATCATAATCAGTAAACGTGATTGTTCACTTAACAAATTATTTCTTCCTGAATCCATGCTTTAAACTGTTGCAAACTGTTGGAAATGTTGATGTGCCAATTTGTATTCTAACCAAACATGGTTATCAATCTTAATATCCAGAGATGTCCATGGAACTGTCAGAAACCCATCAATTCATAACCTGGTTGCAGGCACTACTTGACTTTCCAACCAATGAATACAAATCCCACGTTTGATAATGCAAAATATAACACGTTTAGGAGCTGGATATAATCGTTATGAGCAAATATTTGCCAGTTTCATGCAGATTTTGTATCAACCAATGTTGTGTTTACCTTTATCTGCTTCCGTCCCCAACACCCTTAACACGTTGTGCGTCAAAACGTCGTAAATACTTGCCATCTGATAAATGTGTGGGATAATACTCTTCGTGTGTCTAACGACGACATTTCCGGAACCAGCCCATACGTGATTACGTTGTAAATGTAGGAATTTATAAATTACATGCATAGTAACAGTCAGATAAACATTCTTTTGTGCAAGGTGTCACTTTAATGTTACACCAGCAGCATTTTCTGCATTGTAACCAAACTAAAACTCAATAGAAATGCGCAGTTAATTAATAAATTGGTGCACAACAGTAGATTTATTATGCTCTCATATATGGGATATGGGTTCATTGCCAATAAACTACTTTATCTATGCAAATTTAGACTCCAAAAATACAGCTAATTTCGAAGCATCCCTCCATTGTGCGACGCCCGTAGTCTATCAACTTAAAATCATTACGTCGCCCTCCCACGTGCCGCCCACGCTTTCCTACCACATCGAAACCAACCTCAATTCCATTGCAATTCCCAGCGTACTTGTGTTTCCATTTAAAGGCACACAGTGAAAACTTTAAATATTTATGCCCCATCGTATCGATTACTCTCCGAGCTACAATTCCACCACCCACGTGCAGGACACGGTGGAAACATTGAAAACGCGGAAATGTAGTTCCCAATCTGGAAGTTTTGTTAAATTTGCTAAATGCATAAACTACGGGTGAAAAATCGATACATCCCCAATGAATTTTTTAAAATGCGAGTGTTGTCATTTGAAAATGCAGAAAATGCGATTTTCTTCTTGTTTCCTCCTTTTTGCCTTGGACGTTTGATATTTCTAATGTATAAAAGCAGAATACATTTTACACGCATATACAAAGCAAGAACTACAATTAGATTAGTGCCTAATTAATTATTTGTGATTTATACTTTGCTACATAGTGGTAAATGTATAGAGAGCAAAGAAATAGCTAAGAAAGAATATGCAAATGCAAGAAAATCCACTAAAACCTGACTTGCTTCAGCAATTGTCTCATTAACTATTCAACGATGTCAGCATTTAAACTGGCAATCTGTCAATCGCGCCGTGCCGAGAAGAAAGCACGAACTTTATAGTCAATATAGCAAAACACTTATGATAGCTCTAAGTTTGGTATGAGATAAGACTATAAACTACACCCTAAAATATCGTTAAAAACCACACGTAAAAATGCTTTCAATGTTGATGGATTCATTTATCAATGTCCGTAATGGGAGCAAGTAGTTAACCAAGGCCTGATTTGGAGCTACTCCTTTCTAAAACTGCAATCTAGAGTCTCCGAATATACACCTAACCGAATAAACAGAAAAGGGTAGAACAATCAACTGTCAACTTGTCACAATTTACAACAATTGCACACGTAGCCGGTAGGATTTTAGAACATTTAGCAGTTTCGGCAAAGTCTTATGCCCATTCGTACGCGAATGGATTCACTATAGTCAATATGGCGTAGCTACTAGATGGGTAGATGTTGTGTGGGTAGCCTACTGCATAGGCGTGGCCGATGTAAAAACACGAGTAGATAATAAGCAAGTATTAATACGATACGAAAGTTGATAAGAAGGGAATAGGAACCAGTGTATTACGCTAAACATGAGCTAAAGATAGCTTTAAATACTAGTGCGGAAGGCAGTGGATTGCAAGGGCGAGATGTTTGTGGTTAGCAACCAATAACCTAACTCTGCACATATCATATATGTGTCTTCGGCTGTCCTGTCCAATAAGCTAATATTTATATACAAATATTTAAAGAATATACACGCTATATATACATATATATTATACACATCTAGCGATAATGAGCGCAAATGAACCAGAAACTGGGCTAACGAAGTATTAATTGCAGGTTATGACATTAGTTAGTGCTGTAAATGTTAAATGTTAGACGCATTATGCCACTTTCGTTCCAGGGAGACATTCAAGAAAAATTTCAGTTGGATATAGTGAAATATTTGATGAATCGCTTACAAGTGTGAAGGTTGTTCTTCGTTTGCATTTTCATGTGATACAAAAAACAACAACAAAAAAAAAACGTGCAGAGCGCACTCTTTTCAATGAATCAATGACACTGTAACTAATTGGATAAGAAGGATAAACATATTAGGATGAATTATAACGAGTATATCATAGGGTAAACTATTAATTTCGGATTAAGACTATGGTTAAACTAAAGAAAATGTTAATATTAAGATAAATTAATGTAAAATGGCTGTTATTATACAAAAAATGGTTTTGTTGAAAAGAAGATGATTTGATATTTTAAAAAATGCTTATGCGAAGAGTATACAGAGAGACACAGATTGGAAATAAATCAATTAGTGTAAGAAATGCTAAAGAAATCGTCTATAAATTGAAAAGATTCAGAAGAAATTTGGGTGTTTTTGTATACTCTGCAACTCGTCATGAATAACAAGTGTTATTAACAAACAAAAAATGTACAATGTATGAAGTGAATGTTGACGTAATGCTATGTAACCTAAAGTAGTTTGTTTGGTCCTGATACACATTGTATGTCTGCGGATTTGTACAATTCAGTGACTCTGAACCACCGATTCTTTACTAGAAGATAATAAATCGTTGTACAATATTCTGGTTTATTTATCAAAAATTTATGTGCTTTTCAAACAAAAGACGATGATGTAAATGAGAATAGAGGTCTTGACAATGATGAAATGTAAAGCTAGATACGTAATAATAAATTAAACTGTACTGTATACAAATTGAGTCAATTATTTTAATTTCACTGTTTTACGTTGCAACTTGCAAACGAAATAAACCAACAGTATTCTAAACTAGTGCTATACTTGATAAGTACGACCATCACCAATGATTACACGCATTTGGAAGAGATGATTGCAGATAGGATGCTTATTTAGTGAGTTGCCATGCTTCTAATGGTTTCCGATTGTTCGAATTGTTTCAAATGTTTAGTTGTCAATGTTGGCATAAATGCAAATATGCGTTGAACGCATTTCTAACCGCTATTGTAGTGCTCGCAGCCTGAATCGTGGTTAGGTAGGATGTAATATGAGATAGCAATGTGAGTGGACAAACAAAAGAAACGCATTACGGACAAATGTAAGGTTTAAGTGAAATAAATAAAGAATGTATATTCCCATAGTTGGTTTTTGTGATTAATTTACCAGACAACTTTGTTTCTTAAGTGGTAAAATGAGTTGCCTTTTTTTCCACCGACAAAAACCGAATTGAAAGATACCAAGCTTTCAAGAGGCAGAAAAATACCCCAAGTGTTAATATTCCAGTTTTAGTAAGGTTTTAAGGTAAGACCATCAATTTTTGATCCCATCTGTGTGTAGTAATGTTTTAAACTATATTACAAAGCGTTAAATTACTACCGAACGCAAATAAGTACCTCGTGGGTACAAATTTCATATTCTAGATAGTTGCATATCAAATACCTCTTTTAGTATCCCGTGCACATCATGTCCAGAAACTTTAATAATTCAACGTCCAGGCCAACTAAAGCCGCCCCAACAAAAGGATTTTTACTTTTCATGAAGTATATTATCCCAATATCATCTGGTTTCCCTGAATTTGGCAACGCAAACTTTCCATAATCCAATAAAATGGCCTTGAAACTTCTATTCACACTCCCATAATGATTCCAGTCGCATGTTAAAATTCCCCTCAACTCTTTTATGCAACTTTTAAAAGTGCATTTCCTGTTAGTACTCTATCAACATATCTGTCTCCAAATAAAACGCTAACAATCAAATTATCGCTAATTAGTTCGTCGGTCATGTGCACATGCAAATGCCGTACGGGCCGCGTAATTGGGATTACGTCGGGGGTGGCAACGATACACTCGTAATGCGGTTGCGGACGAGCGTTTTATAACTTGAATCGTAGCACGCATTCCAGCAGGGGTGTGCTGAATATCATTCAAGCAGGCCTGAACCAACAACTGGGATTGCTGGTCGGCGATCCGCCGCTAAACAAGAGCGTAATCCGATTGTCTGTGCACCCGCGTCGAAAAACAAGAATGGGATTTGATAACACGCGTGCGATGGGATTGAGAATGAGTGTACACGAGCTGTAAGGGCACAAAAAAAGCCCACTACACATTGCAATTTCCTACCACTTAAGCGAGATTATCTTCTGAGAGTAGAGGAAACATAGTAATCGACTACGCATGCGCAGAAAAATACAAAATTGATATGCAACCCAAAATACAATGCGATAAAATTCACAACAAATGTAGGCCATCTTAATACGGCAATATATTGAATATTAGATTGAAATTTAGTATAAATAAATTACCCACTGGTGCCCATTTGAAGTAGGCATGTTTATACCGCGCAAGGTTGCTAATTAATCGATGAGCGTTTTAATATTTCACTATTAATTAGCTGCGTTGGGTGCTGGTATCAAACACAGAATTGTTGATTTAATTAATGAGCTGTCAACGTGTAATGAATATATTGCCGAATTCGTGGCGGAAGTTTAGCTGGAACAATTAAAAAGTAAGCATAAATATAGATGTCGCTCATCAACCACATCCAAATTGACATTGACATTTAAATTCATAGCTAATATGCTACAAGTGACAAAATCAATCAAGTTTAATGTTTATTAATATCTAACACCTGCACCATACAAAAAGACAATTTATCGATTTAAAAACCTTGATATCTACCAAAAAAACTTTTGGAATAAAGGACACTACATTACATCGGTGGTGTCACTCCCAAACAAATAGAAGTGTTGGGAGATTGTTTCGAATGAAAGTGCTCGAGAATATTTCCCATTTCACGCGTCAATTGACAGCTCTAGTTTTGTTTGCTATAGAAGTTGCCCATTTGTACAAAAATCGATTCAAGTTGAAGCTTTAGAGGTTCTTTTTGTTTTTAATTCAACAAAATGAATGATTTAAATGTAATTAATTTCACCCAACAACAATAAATCATATGTTTCTAGTTTTCGACAACTGTCGAAGATCTCCAAGTAGCATTGACCCGCTTTTTATGCAATTAATTCATTGGAATCAACGTGCAGCGGTGTCTTTCATCGTGCGTCATGAATCATGCCGCTTAATTAATGCTATTCCTCAGAAGATAGAAAAACTGCTACTTCTACTAAGTAATTACTAGTTTGCTCTTTACAAGTGACTACTTGATTAGTAATGGATTAATGAGATAAATTACTCTTATTTCAAGTCATTAAAACGTTGAATTATTGTAGTTCTGTTTGAGTCATTGAGCTCTAAAATAGTTGTTGAGAGAGTGACGATAACTTTTATTGTCAATTAGTAACACATTAAATTGCACGACGCGCATGGCTTAATCGTTGTTTACTTTCCTCTTTTCCAGCGCAAGTCAAAGTTTTAAACTTGCCAGGAGAAGAGGATACAAGGGTCGCAACTTGAGAACGTGTTCTGTTATTATGCCTAGGTCCTCAAACGAGAGTTCGTCCTACTCATATGTTACCACTTCTTCAAGTTAAAGTCAACTGACAGGTTGTTTAATAAACAGCTCAAGACATTTTTTTATCAAAAAACCAGGAAGAATTCTTTAATTTTTCGCCTGACAATAGAACTTAAGAAAATATTGCTGCTTTTCATTTGGTTTTCTTCTTTCCCTAGACACGCTTTTTAATAGATCTGAAATTGATTTATGTCATTCGTTGGCTTTACGCGCCAGATTGTATATTGTCACAGCTCTTGGTGCAAAAGCAACGAGCACTTTCGACCAGCGGAAGCAAT
The DNA here is from genome assembly GCA_027574925.1 of Ecitoglossa quadriceps. Classification (NCBI taxonomy): domain Eukaryota; kingdom Metazoa; phylum Arthropoda; class Insecta; order Coleoptera; family Staphylinidae; genus Ecitoglossa; species Ecitoglossa quadriceps. The sequence continues at coordinate 1,039,113 of JAODGC010000002.1, read as the reverse complement.
TTGCAAGTTTCGCGCAAGACTGAAAGAGTCAAAGGCCCATCCAAGCGCCTTCAAGACGAACGGGAAGACATAAAAACCGTCTCGTTACTCTCGCCGCAATCCGCGCAAGCGGTACGGAGGCGCTTTAATGACGAAAAAGTTAATTAAACGTGTTGTTGTTCGCCGGTTGCACTTCCGTCTGGCTCCTCGGTCGACGACGTGTCGAATGTGAAGTGTTTTACCATGCTTCGGCACGTGCAAGTTTCTTGTTAAAGTCATACTCAAGCAACTATCTAGATTGAGTTAACTTGTTCTTATTTAGGCATTCCTATACTGAATACATACAAGTAAAAACATGAATGGAATAAATATTGCGTGAGTTTCTTGCAAAGAAAGGGTTTGCCGCAGCAAATAAAAAAACATAAATTACGATGAAGCTAATCAAGATATCTCGTGATTTATTAGCTAAATCATAAATAAATTGTATTTTCATATGGAATAGGTGCCAAAATGATAAAAATGATGAAGGAGAAATTCAATATCACCGTGGTTTAATATGAAAATCAGGTTTAAAATTAAAAACTCACAAATAAAATTTAAATTATTCAAGTCACTGTGATGAAAGCGTAAAAAATAAATGATGGCGAGTGAATAATGGCTGTGCGGAAATAATTAAACAAAGACTTGACAAAGAGTCGATCAACGAAAGCATTATGAAAACTAAAAAAGTTGAAAGCAAGGTTCAATCGCATCGAATATGTTCTGGGCGCCCATATGTCAAGAGTTCCTTAAGAAGGTGTTATACTTCTGAAATTATCAAGAAAATCAATAAATAATTCAACAAATAATAAACGACAAAACTAAATATACCAGCATGTATCGAGTAATCACTTCTTTAGAATGCTATTTTGAAGAAAATTATTGTCAATTGTGAACCTTACAGTCTTATGTGAGCAAAAGACTTAAACATAATAAGCAGTTGTACTCAAGACCTTGTCGATGCCCCATGACATTTAAAATGCTGGGCGAGTAGTAAATGGACATGGGCAAATCAGACATCCGACTTCCAAGTCGAATGAAAACAAAGAGATTTAATTCTTCCACAGAGATCTTATATCAATAAATCATCAATATATTGAATGCTTCAAGTAAGTCCAAATCATACATTTCATTGACTGTGTTCCAAGTTGTAACAACTATTGCTCACTTGGTGTACTTGTATAAAACAAAATCGATTGCACATCAATTAATTAAGTTCTAGGTGCATTGACTGCAATTCAAAGAGAGGCGACATTCAAGTGGGGAATAGTGGCGAATTAAAACACACAAAGCGCAGTGCAATGAAATTTATTTCTTGTGTCTATTTATTTTAATACTTCAAATATTTAGTTGCACAATTGAGCATGCGCGAAAGGCGATCAAGAAATTTTGAATTTGCGCATGCGCAACTACTCCCTGATATTATCCCAATAGCTTAAATAGAACTTTTCCTCGATTAAACCTTTAGATATGTCTATTATTTGTATAAATTTGAAATTTTCAGTTTGAAATAAAATTTAATAATACCCAATGTCAAAGAATAAAACTTCTAATCTGTCAGTGACAATACGGCCACATTTGCAAATAAGCAATTCAAACTTTTAATGCTTTCATCTCATTTTCTGTCATACCATATCATTTTTCTAATGTTTTGCGAGCAATGCTGCACAATTTATTATTTATTGCGCACATGTTGCATAAATTCAACGTTTGTGGATGCGATCTCGGTGTCGGACGCTTGATGTCGAAGAGTGCGACGCAAGTTTTAATTGGCAATTATTTTAGTTGGCTATTAAGCGCGACCTGCGCTCAGCGCACAAAGACTAACTGCACGGAATGAACAAGATGAGTCAAACCATGTCTGAAAAACACGTTGTATGTCCTAAACTAAATGCACAAAAAACGGAAACATTCAAAACAGTCAAAAACCTTCTGAAACATTTAAACACTCTCAAATCGCATATGTAAACTTTGATTTAATTTGGAATTGGTGAATATCTATATTGCAAATTGACAAGTTTAAGTTGAAAGTTCACGAATTACGTGGTTTCGTTGGAGGTTGGAAATGCAGCTCCAGGCTTGGAAATGTTCACCTAGCAGTTGAGATCTGGGACGCTGTGGTTAGCGCTCTTGTGGAATAGGCGAGCAGGGCCCGGGAAGGATGGGCTCCGACCGTTTAAGATTATAGCGATTGATCAAGGTGTCGATCCACAAGCGGCTTTAAATTATTTAACGCCGAGTGATTTTCGAAACTACTCGAAGAATACTACCAGCAGGCCCAATAGCGAGTGGAGTATCCGAAGAGGGAAGTTATTTATCTAACAGAAACGACTTTTTTGTTTTGTTTCCCCGAGGCGAATTTCCATTTCTCCTCGGGGAAACAAATAAATGATGAGTTAAAATATACCAAAGGGTCATCAATTATTTACAAGAAACGCAAAAATTGATAGTTTCTTATCATAGTGTTAAATAGACCAGTTAGCAATTGCAGTCACTGGGGAACAATTAATTGATTATGATTCTAACAGAAATATTTGGTTGCTGGTGTTAAATAAAGGTAAGTTGATGCCTTTGGAGTTTAATTCATAAGTATAAATCTTAAAACGTCTCAATATCTAATTTTCTATTTAAGGCCATGTTGCGCTCCGCCAGCAGGTTTCTACATCTCCAGCTGTAGCTCATCTTGCCGCCGCGCCGCAATGTCTCAGCATCGCTGCTGCATCCTTGGCATCGCCAGATATATAAAATCGGCATAAAATTGGCGGGCGTCTTGTCTCGCGTCTTCGGCGTGGTGCACTCAGGTGCGGCAGGTGCGATCGAGTCGAAAATCGCGCATTCCGGTTCGACACGCTGATATCGAGCGACAAGAGCAACCGGTGTGTGTGCAGCCGAGACAGTCGGGCGACATTCGCAAATTTATTGCTGACACCTCTCCAGTGTAAATACACATTAAACTGCTTTTGGGGCATTACCATTTACAAACGAATTGAATTACAAGTCAAATTATATTGCATTTAGTGAAGATTGAGATTTAATTGAATGAAGTCGACATTAAATTCGAGTGCTTATTTTAATAGTCCTTTAAGCATACAAGTGTTCGAATCTAAGTAACGTAAGTACTCATAACAAATTTACAAACTACTCCAGGTTGCGATGCAGTACACGTAAGCACAGTGTTTCAAGTGCGCACAGCAGTCGCGTCTGAATCTGAATCAATTAAAACTTGCCGCGGTAATAAATTTCCTCTCGGTATGTCGTTACTTACCGCATAATGCGGCGGCCTTTTTGCAACGAATTAAATCAACATCATGTTCGTGAGATTATTCCAGCCGTAATTCAATATGTAATGATTCTTAAGGAATGTTATTTCAATTGAGAAGTTACACAAACGATGTTATTGTTTCAAAGAAACTGACAAAGAAAATTACAGATAGGCTACTTTAATAGCGCATTAGTTTATTTAAATCATGTTTTTAAATCATACTCAGCTTGAATTTTAAGGTAAAACCAAATAAATAAGAGTAACCATCTCTTTTCTATATTCTCCTCCTTAATACAGCTTATGCCAACAAAGCAAAAACACTTGTGACGTGAAACAGCCTTGTAACATCCATATCGACCTCGGCGAGTGTGCACCTAGAGGGTGGTAATGGACGCACCGAGGTATGAAGCTTAAAATATCGGCCCGGAAGTGATTGGATTCGGTATGCCGAGCACGCTCGACAAAACAAAGATATAGCGCACGTAAAGACCGAAATTTAAGAAGGCAATTCTTGCAAGGAGTGGGACTCCCTCAGACTTTACGCGCGAAAAAACTCTTACATTATATCCACTAAAAATAACCGCAATATCTATTTCTCTCCTGCTACATTCCTGCACTCCTCCGCGGCTGCTGTACCCGATCCATCTAATTTATAATTGTCAGTTCTTCTATTAATTCCACAAGAATTTCCTTCTTGAGTTATATGATCTAGCTAGTCGCTTCGCTTTTCAACCCAATGCAATATATGAATTTCGCGAATGATGACCACCCCCAATGTCACGTCGCGCATGCATACGCAAGGACTACACCGCGCCGGATTCAATTTTCGCGGCGTAACATGGTTACCCGCGAGGATCGTGTCTGGAATATCGACACCCGCTCATAATGCACGAGATGTATGGATATTTCCCCTCCGTGTGCACCACGTACATACGTGGAATTTATAAATGCGACGGCATACAGACGTGGATAATGAGACAAGCTTATTAATGAAATATTCTCTCTTATATTGTTCTTAGTTTGAAGTAAGATATGAATGAATTTACTTTCTAGGAGGATAAATTAAGAACATTAAAAAAAAAGCATGTCTTCCCAGAGATTTTTCTTCGTATTTGCTGTCATTATTACAAGTGGGTATTGTTGTCATAGGAAAACAATGATTAGTAAGTGTTTAAACGTCTTACAAAGAATATAATTTAAAGAAAACAAAATCTAATTTGATAAAGTCTTAACAATGAATTATGTACTACCAGATGGTCAGGGTGTCACTGAAGGGGATAAAAACATAATCCTAGAGTATCACAACCGTATGAGACAAGCTGTTGCTATGGGCACGGTACCAGGACAACCTCCAGCTGCTAATATGATGGAGTTAAAGTGGGATGTTGAACTTGCTCAGAGAGCCCAAAAATGGTCCATTTCATGCGGCGCTGAAAAACATGATCCAGAACGGCACTCAAGTAACCATACTTTGATTTTTCAATTAAATGCTTTGCGAGCCGGCAAATTTTATTAATTTACGTATTGTGCTAATGGTTCCAGGTCGTTTTGATGTTGGTCAGAACATAGCAACCATGTGGACTACTGCTACACCTCGTAGCACGATTGACATGATGGCCAACTTCGCCAATGCGATCGGAAAATGGTTCGACGAGTGCAGAAACTACAGATTTTCACCAGTTTATAGCTATTCAAAAAATACCGGGCATTATACTCAGGTTTGATGTTAAAAATATCGACACAATTGTTCTGGTATTCACCTCAGGGATGGCTTTCTCCTGAGAATTTCCCAAGCAGAAAGTTTTCTGTCGACCTCACCACATCAACACCATACTAGTGCTTAACGAAACATCCGCAAAAAATTTTATTCTTGAACACAACAAAACTTCTCTATAAACCCCTCCCACTTTCCTCAACTCTAACTTTGCAACGCACCATACATAACATACAACAATATGTATCTTATTTCTTACACCTTCCACCACCCACAAACTTTTTCCAATTTTTATCCACTATCGCAACAGTCGACACACCATTCACTCCACATCTCTGCTTCCAGATGATTTGGGCCGATACAGATCTGATCGGCTGTGGCTTCTCCTATTATTACGACACGAGCAAGGGATTCACCAAGAACTACGTGTGCAATTACGGCGCTAGGTGAGTATGTCAAAACAATGTCCTTCGTCTCGAGTTGGGCGGGAGTGATGAGCATTAATTTTGCACGCGGTTTATGACTCTTTGCGACCTCATTGTGAATGTATTCGACCTGATTTCAGCGGTAACGTGCTCGGCCAGGAACCGTATATCAAAGGGCGACCTTCCTGCGAGCGGTTTAATTATGCGCCCTCGACACGATACATTGGATTGTGCGGTGAGTGTGCGGGTGAAAGCGTCATGAATATGGCATTTACTAAATTATATTACCTGCAAATTAGCGGGTGAGCTTATTTCTGATTGAGGGTGACATTAGTATGCTGGATCACATACAGCATTTATCTAATTCCGGAAGGACAAAAAGATTACCAGATTACTAACAGGAAATGTATTCTGCTTGGATTTGTTTTTAATGGGCATGGTATTGGTTTTTTTTCAGATAAACCGAACTTCTCAAAAAACTTCTTTTATGACCTGCACACCAACTATATTGGATATTAATGAGAAAATGCTCATTAATACTTTGTAAATATGATTGTAATTTATAATAGGAATATAGCAATTATGGAGTTGCATAATAAATCCGCATTTTCTTGGCGCAAATATGGGTTCTTATTTCATATCATGAAAATACTGAACAAAACCCCCGATCACAAACTTCTTTCCTCCAATCACATTTAACTGTTGAGCAACAATATGAAGTACTTATTTATAATTTCTGTACTCTCACTGGTAAACAGTAACCTAATTCTATCTGATGAAAAGATTTTGTCCAAAGAAGACATAAAATCACGTTTGAGCATAGCATGCATACAAAAGGATATGGACAAAGTAGACCAGGACATATTAAACGCCGCCAATAAATTAAGTACATGTATAGAGGATCCTGATCATAAATCTAAAGTCTTGTTCAAACGTATGCAAAAGATTAAGGAGGGCGTTGTAACGTTTCAACGTTTGTCCAAAGAATTCGATGATGCCGAAGAAAATGAAGATAAAATTGCAGCGCATATGGTAGAAATTGGAGCAAATATCATCCAGAATACAACGAGAATTATGAGTGATATGCAAGACATTGATGATACTATTTTAATGAGGTGTTTTAACAATTATAAGGTATTAGTAGTCTTGCGAAAAGTTTGGGAAACTTTTCAAGATTGTTTAGAATGATTTTTTTATGTAAACCACAGGAAATTAGAAGATTTGGTACAATTGTTTCATTGTTGGAGTTGTAAAGGTTTCTAGCGGTACCTACCGCCGGAAAATAAATAGTTACCTTGAAAAATCAATGCGAATCCAGTTTTCTCCTCGCACATAATTTGTAACTTGCGCGCATTAATATATGCAACCAATGTAGCAAGTACCGGACACATAATGAAATAAAAACCGTTGGCAACTTTTCCCAAATAATTGAAGTCAGCTGCTTTCTCTGCTGGAGTACACCTAGATGCTGCATCATGATTTTACCAAATCGGAAATTATATAATAAAATAATCATAGTTTTTCTTTCTTTACTTACTACTTATCATAAACCGTAGCAAGGGGCAGATTTTTAATGCACTACGCTATCAATTAACACAATTCTAAACCCACAAATATGTTAAAATTTAATCACTGGACTGAACTTCATAAGAAGTTCAAAACCAAACAAATTGATTTATAGTTATTCTCTACTTACTGACTGATGCAATATTGTCCTGCGCGCAGCAATGCTTTCGAGCAATCACAACAAGCAAAACGATCCACGAAGTAAACACTATAAGGCTTTACTTGTTAGGATGTTTAACCAAGAGTTAATATAATTTGATTGTCTTCAACTAGTAGTTAAAAAAACACAACTTACATCGTAGACATCTTCGGTGTGGTTCACGATCGACCGTTGCAATAGATGACTCTTTAAATTGGAACGCGGTACTGGTAGCGCCGCCATGTAGCAAATAATTGATTTATTTTCATATTCAAAATTGTGCATTTTTCTTAAGTTTAATATAAATAATTTGATTATGAAATGTATTTGAAATATCTATTATATTCTAAAAATTCATATTAACTATTATGCATTTATCATTTCTTTGAAAAGCATGTCATATGTTTCGACATGACTAAATTTGAAATATTACTTAGTTTTTCCCAAAGCAAAACAAAATGCCTCGCATTCTTCAGATTAAATGAATTGTATAATGTTTCAAGTAAAGTTGTAAAACACGCTAAAGTCAAGAATTTTTTCACTCATGTATGTTTTATCAATTGGTATAAATATTGGCTTTATTTTACCAATTGGCGTAGTTGCTGAAAGGTTCCAAGTGACAAAACTAAAAATGAAGCAGTCCGTCATCATTTTTACGCTTTACGCCATGGTAATGTAAAATATACTGTAGTTGAATGAATAATATATTAGTCTGTGTATTTTATCTGAACTGCAGTGCGTTGCTGGTTATCCTAAAACAACAACTGAACCAGAATTGCTTCAACCAGAAGCTGCTTCTATTGTCGATTGCCTTCAGGGCAAAATTAGCGATGTTGTAAATGATATAGAAGCAATCAGTAACGACGTTCAAAGCTGTTTTGATTCATTTGGTGCAGCTGGCGAAATCCTCCAAAATACAAAGAATATAGTGGAAGATATCCGTAAAATTCAGGATCTATCGAATAAATGGGGCGATGCCAACTTTCTAGAAATGGTTAATATAGGAGCTGATATAGCTCAGGCAGGAGCTAGAATTACAGATAATATTAGGCAAATCATAAATAATTACAATGTGATTGCCAATTCTGATGTGGGACAGTGTCTCAGCAGCAAGAATGTAATCGATAGATTGAACGACAGCTGGGGTAAAATTTCAGAATGTTTTTAAGTTGTGATGATTATTCATTTGTTTATTGTATTGCAATTGTTATAATCAAAACCTTATTTCGAATTGTTTAATAAAGTTTATGAAGCATTAAATTATGGAATGCTTTTTAAAAAGGGAATATCACGTCCCCGCATTTATTAATATTGTATCAGAAAGCCTCACAATATTCAAAGTATTTCAATATGATGGTTGTAATTTTTTTCCTAGTGCTAATTTCCTTTGCAAGATGCAGTGATAATAATGCAATAGGAAACATTAAACAATCAAAATTATCAATCAAATGCATCCAGAAACTATTGGAGCTAATTGGAACAGAATTATATAAAGTTGCGTATAAATTGATCACCTGTACCCCGGATCCGTTTGGCGAAACAAAGAGACTTTTCACCAACGTTTATGAAGACGTGAAAACCATTCCTCGGCAAATTTGTAAATCAATAGATACATCACCACAAGAAACACGTTTTGGTTTTGGATCGCTATGGTCAATAGGAAAATTCATATTTACCAAGGTTACTGAAATATTAGGAACTGTCAAAGATGCCGCCCTATTAGGCTTTAATGTCTTAAAGAAATATAATGTTTTTACAACCGCTTGGAATATTTGGAAGACTTATGAAGAAAATTGTTAATGTGAAAGAAATAAAGTGCATTGTTTGAGTGTATATCAACAAATATTTTGCAAATCTTTTATCTGTAGCAATTACTGCAAACAATTTTCTTTATCAGATTATGATAAACATGTAGAGGCTTATGTCGAGTTGATTTCCCGATGGTAACACGATCGTCATGTGCGTTTTTTGCTTGGTATTGTTACAGTTTTTAGTTTGTGGCATTGTTTGGGTGCGCAGTGAAAATTGTCCAAGCGGAGACCTCATAATAAGTAAGTTTTCAGGATAACACATTACCTATTTGTTTTAAGTAATGTGTTATTAACGCTAGTAATCCGTTTAATTTTAGTAAGAGGATTAGCGCAAAAAGATCAGGACGCCGCTATTATAGCCCATGACAATGTACGTCAAGAGCTTGTCGATGGGAAGGTCCCAGGACATCCACGTGCGAAGTATATGAAAGCAATGGTGACTTAAAGCAAAATCTACTTGAAATAACTGCATCAACAAATTAAATTCAATGTGAACTTATTCTTTTTTAGAATTATGATCTTATTTTAGCGCATAAATGTTCCAACGTTTCCAAACAATGCGAGGATACTCCAATCTTTGTCAAAGACAGTAAGACACTAATTGCTTCTAAAAATAAAGATTGAAAATTACTTAATTAGCATTTCAGAAAGATGGCCATGCCTCACGCAACACACTTATACGACCTGCACTCGCAAATTTGATCCCAATGTCAATTGGGATGAGGCTGTCAACCATTGGTTCTCAGAAAAGGAGTTTTTCACATATCCGAATGTGGTGCAGCTTGGAAAGGATGTCAGTGGGTTTAGACAAGTAAAGAATCTTCGACATTGAAGGATTTTTGAAGTTTTTATCAGTACTTATTTTTAGTTGGCATGGGCAGATATGGATACGTGTGGTTGTGACTTTGTTTTATTTGCAAAGAATGATCTTGGGTGTCAGAAACCATTCTGTAAAATTTACACATGCACATATGGCTTCTGGTAAGTTACAAGAATACATTTATGAATGCACTTGAAATAATGTGTTTCAGCGCAAATAGTCCAGCCAACATTGACCAACCACCCTATGAAACTTGTATCTAACATTTGAATGTAATACATTGTTAAATCATTCGTATTTTGCAATATCGTGACGTTCGTACTTCTCAAAAGTATTTTATTTTGAGCTTATTATAAATATATTATGTCTTATTCAATAATAATGGAATATTTCGCAAGTAAATATTGTGCTTTTCATATTTTTATTCCTTTCAGATGTCTTTGGAGTAAATATTTAAAAATTTAATTTGCATTACGCATTCTAAAAGAATAGACCTTGTCTACAAACAGTCATTATAATTATGGGTATATTGTATAACACTTTCCAGGTATTGGAGATTTGCAATTCTGGTTAAAAACCAAGTTATAACAAAAGAACAATTAATTCACAATATTTACGTGTATTTATTCAAGACTCTGAGATAAAAAATGCTTACAACAAATAAAGAGTGCAGTTCACTGCAAAACAGCGTTCCGCACGCTTCCACAACAGTTAAACATATGAAATAAATGAAAATGCATGTGTAATTCGCAACAGTGCTGCATGAAAAAGACGACAACCAAAAGCATGAAACTGATTTCCACGGGCTTCCTAATAGTATTTCTGGTACTTTATGTGAAGTGTGATAGTGACGAAGAGGACATTGATAGGTGTCCAAACGGAGCTTTCGTTTTAGGTACGAAAACTCTCCATTATAATGAGATTTAGTAATTGCTGATTGATTTTTAGAGCGTGGGCTCTCTGAAAAAGACAAGAAAGCAGCAACTGATGAACACAACCGTTTCAGGCAGATGTTACTTGATGGTGTGGTTGAGGGCCAGCCACAAGCAAAATACATGAAAACCATGGTAACTGTCCACAGATCAGAATCTACCTAATATTAATTAGTAATCGCTTAAACTTCTTTCAGATTTATGATGATGTTCTTTCGGATAAATGCGTACCAATCTCAAACCAATGCCGAATGAATCATCTCCCAGTTGATGATGGTAATAACTACCATCATTTTATACTAAGGACCCTAGAAAGTATTTTTTTTTTTTTGTTGCAGACCGTTGGAAATGTGTGGGCCAGAATATCTTTATTGAATGGCACTCTATCTTCACGAGCTACCAAAATTGGACTGCTGCTTTAGAGTCCTGGTTCTATGAGTGCAATGACTTCAAATACCCGAATATTCAGTTAAATACAAATCAAGTTGGGCACTATACACAAGTAGGTGTCAAAAAGTCAATTGAAATTATTCAAAATACATAAATATACGTTTTAGGTAGTTTGGGCAGATTCTGATACTTTAGGCTGCGATTTTATCCATTTCATTGCTACGGATTATCCTTTTGAGCCGTTTTGTAAGATGTATACTTGCAACTACGGACCATGGTACGTAATTTATATTAAAAATTAAAGAAGTAAGCAAGTGCAAAGATTTATTCCATAAGATACGTGAAATAATACACGTGCCATAAGACTTCCCCATCGCGGCCGTGTCCGCGAATGGCATAATTTGCAATTAAGAAAAATGTAATTTTCTTAGTGCCAATCAATTTGTTTTATCAACAGTAGATTGAACTGTTAAATCAACTTCTCCTATAATTACACCTTGTTTTAGTGGAAATTGTAATAATAAACCACCATATCTGACCATTGATAACAATAGTGATCCAGATAACCACACGGAAACCACAACCATCAACAATGCTAGTACCAATAATAACAGCAACTGTGCCAATAATAACAAAGATAACAGTCATACTCATACTCACACAGAAGATAACAGCAACACACAGATTGAAGAAAACAGTTATGGCTACAGTTATTCCCACGCTCATAGCCACAAGAGTGAGATTACTATCAACAACCACAAAGGTGACAGTACCACGAGTAATAACGACATTAACAACAATGATAAATCCAGTAATAAAGCTAAGCAAGATGAGCAAGATGCGACAATTGAATTAAAACTCCGCCCATATCTAGCTGGCCTAAATACCCATTTGAAAAATCTTATCATTGGAATGTTGATGAATTAAAGAGTTCTATATTCTATCACGCAACACAGCAATACATAAAATAAACAAAGCAAAACAATGCCAAAGAAAATACCTATGGAATAATTTATTCATCTTCATCATCGCTGATGATTAAACGAGATCTTTTAGGTTTTGGTTTCTCCATTTCAGAGTCAGATATAGATCTTGCCCTTTTAGACTCAATTTTTGCTTCTTTTAAAGCATTTCTTTCAATGTTTTCCTTGTCTGAATCTTCTTCATCACTTTCCATAATGATCCTGGCTGATTTAAACATCTCTTCTGTGTTTTCCTCAAGAATAGGACGTTGCCTTGAGGTTGTCGGTTCATCCTCATCATAATCTCTTATTTTCATTGGTCTGAAAGACATTCGATTTGATTCATCTTCGCCAATGTTCCTATCAATGTCTTCTTCATCGCTCGAGTCATCAATGCGAAAATGTTTGTGTTTCTTTCGAGTAAGAGTATTACTTTCCTCTTCACTTTCAGAGTGATCAAAGTGTTTGGTGCTAGTGGAAGGATTCACATTTTCGATTGTTAATTCAACGTTTTCTGACCCAGTCCTCGAAGCCACCATGTTTTTGATCATTTCCCTAAGTTTGTCATTTTTAGCTCTCTTTATTGCATTGGCTATTTTATTTTCTTGCCCCTCTTCAGCTTGATCATTTTTCAAATGTTCATCGAAATCAAAATTGGTAGAATCAGAATCCTGGATTTCAGTTGCGCCCTCACTAGGCGGGTTCTCCAAGGATAAAGTACCTTCAAGAGCTTTGCCTAAAAGCTCGCTATAGTCCTGCAACTCTGTTAAGCATAACGCCGTAGGTATTCTCCAATAGACCTCCTAAAATGAATAAAATCACAGTTATTTTCTCGGAAATAAACTCACCAGCAAATATCCCCCAATAGATGTCGTTTAAAGCTACATTTTGTGCAATTTAAATACCTGCCCTCCTTCCGCAGGCTCTTGAATGTTCAAGCCTCTCAAAAGCTTCAAGAAATCGGAATTTTCCATTGCCGCAATGGAATAATCCAAAATTGGAACAAGTGGGACACCTTCGTCCGCCAAACAAGTTTCTTCCCAATCCTCAGCAGCGTCCTCAATACTTTCCTTTAGCCAATCAAGCCCCTGCTTCAAATCTTTTCAAAGATATATATATATATATATATATATATAAAAATTGATTGTGGAACAAGTAGCGACCTTTATTACATACCTCCGGATGTCAAATTAATCAGCATCTTTGATATTTCCGATCGAGAAGTTTTCGATTTGGATTTATTGGATTTCTTCTTGTGCGTTTTATGCGCAGCTTTAGCCCTTGGTTGCTGCAAATGAGCAGCGTTCGATCTGGAACTTTTACTAACAACACTTTCATTTTCCGATTCGTTACCGGAGTGCTCCCTGTCTGATTGTTCATCAGAATTAAACTCATCCTCACTGTTGATGTCCCCGCCAGCTGGAAATAATTTTCATATTTAACAATTAGCATTTAGTGTCCTCGAGCGAGGATCGTAAATTAGAAAATACGAAACACTGCAAATTCTCATTTTCTAAATTCGCTGGCAGAGCTTTTGTGCCGAATCGCGCTTGGAATAACCGGGCCAGCAAAAGGGTTCGACTCCAATTAGATTCAATAATTTAAAGGCACGTCCGACGAAACACACAACATACTAACAACAATGCTCCGTGTAATCTCGCAGGAGGTTTGTGCTACTTTAAAATAGGTAGCCGGCGATTCATGCTACGAAAACATCAGAGTGGCGAGAGGCACAGCAGTAAAGCTACATCGGATAATGGAATGTCAACAAAATACGCAAATCACATAGCATTGCCCGATGGTTGTTTTCATACAATTTCTTCTCACAGTGAAGAGATACCCTTATGGTCACCATAAAGTTATGATGGAAATAGTAACAAATTACAATTGATTTGATATATAAATTACTTGCGCAGTGATACACTGAAATGTGATACAACGCTTTTGCCATCCCATTAAGTCCTATGTAATCCCAATGGTAGCTGCATAATGTGTTTTGTCAATTTGCAACAAAGCAACGCCATCCTGCTATTCTGTCAGCTTCCAACTAGGTGTTATCGATATTGTCAATTCATTAAATCGCCAAATATGTTCGAAAAACTGAACACGAAGCACACATCAAAGCACCAAAGTCCGAGCGTCGTTTGTGATCGTATTGGTAGTTGCAGGACCTGGACGTACGCACTATTTGCGCTTCATTTTCATTGTTTGTTCATTTGCGCGATTGCTGGCACTGGCGCGATAAACAATGAAAACGTCGATTTCGAAAAGGATGCGCCATGTGCGGCGAACAATTGTGGCTTTCAAATGTCACAGAATGGAACTCGATTTAACTTTTAAACGTCATATTGTTAAGAGTTTCTGCGGAATTGATTTTTTGTTGCACAATGTACAAGGATAATGAGTTTTTGCTTCAAAACAGGGTGCAAATTTACTACCCACGCAGACACTTTCTTAACTACATCCAACTAGCGACATCCTGCTGGCTTGTTTCAATTTGGTAATAATTCCAGCCCCGCCTGACCCTCAAGAGACCCGCGTCATGGACGAAACAAGTTGTGACAAACGCAAATTCACATTATGGTACAGCAAAAAGCAAAAGAACCTATAAATGTACAAACGTCCAATCTAATCAGATTGTGCACTTTTTCCTCCATGGAAATTGTAGCAGGATAATCTACCATCTCTCGCCAGGGTTCATTAGCGATGCTTTGATAACAAAAGAGAATTACTACAAAAAGTGTCCAAATGTCCTTACCATATTCAAACGGCCCCGATTTGCTTTTCCCCTTTCCAACACGCTTCTTCCTCAACTCCTTTCTGTCCCGCACCAAGCCCAATTCGAGAATTTTCTCCACGAGGCGGTTTTTCGGGCGTCGCACATCGAGGCGTTCCATTATGCACGCTAATGGATCTGCAAGCAGGCAACAAGCGACAGTTACACAATTAGACACGCTTGGTCACACTCAGCGTAGAAATTGTCACCGCAGCAGACCAAAAACACGTAACGAGAAAAAAAGAGAAATCCAGTTAGACAAGTGCAAGCTCGTTGTACGCACCCATTGCTTGGGCAAATTGCGCAAACAATTCACGTAATTGCTCCTCCTCTGCCTCGGCCCATTGCTTCGGCGGCAGTTTTCCTACCGATTTCTTCCCTGACTTGTAATCGATGAGCAGATACATTTCCTTGAGTTTCTTTAGTACAACCCGGCGGGTCTTAGTGTGGTCCACCAAGTTATCGACGATCCAATCAACGACGTCTGCGAAACAATCCACAATGGCGTGAGTGCTTTTTAATGAGAATTTTTATGGTAAATACCTCGATCTATGGAATTCTCTTGATGCTCCACGAAGAGACGACGCAATTCGTCTTCTTCGTGCTCACTCCATGCCAGCGTCGCAGCCTTCGATCTAGGGGAGGAAATATCGTTCAAAA
Source organism: Ecitoglossa quadriceps (assembly GCA_027574925.1). NCBI lineage: Eukaryota > Metazoa > Arthropoda > Insecta > Coleoptera > Staphylinidae > Ecitoglossa > Ecitoglossa quadriceps. The sequence goes on along the minus strand of JAODGC010000002.1, from coordinate 1,023,638 downwards.
CAAGTTCCAAGAGGTGTGAAAATGATGAAATGAAAATTCCTTAGGAACGTTTTTTAGTGAATTGACGAGGAAATAAAATTACTTTTCATTGTAACTTGCGTAGCCGTCTTCAATGTCGCATGCATCACGCGGGGACTTCCAGAATAGCGCCTCCATAAATACATTGGGATTCTTTTCAGCGACGAAGAAGAACTGCCGAATTATGTACGTCGCAAACTTTCCCAACTCCTGCACACAACAACCAACAACAATGTTAGAGGGTAGTTTGCGTAATTATTGTCGAGCCGAGCGCATACCTTATTCTCGGGCAGACTTTTCGCCTCGTAGATGCGCTGGAAAACGCGAAAGATCGATACCTGAAAGAGCATCGTCGGCATTTTCGAGTCGAACGCGATGCGATGCAGCAATTTCACGATGCAGTGGTTCGTCAACACCGAGTTGCTCTCGAATTGGTGCAGCGCGAGCGCGCACGCACGCACGATCCTTGGATTCGCCAGGCGCTTCCCGAAATCCTGAAACTTGAGATCGCCCTCGTGCATCCCGTACCCTTGCTCCAGTTCGTCCTCCTCATCTGAATGTAAACGGCGATAAATCACCGATGAAAATTACCCAGCTCGAAAGAGACAACCAAAAAGACCAGATAGAAATAGACCAAAAACAAACCTTGGAAATGTTCAGCCTCCTCTTCTTCCGCCTTCGCTTCAGCATCTGACGAGTCCTCTGCAGCCGGTCTTAATTCGTCCTCAACTGCAACATTCCAACAGATTACAGTAAACAATATCGACATCAAGTGTATCAATTTATTTCGATTTCCAATTAATCTCGGATGAAATGCGATTCTAGTTTATCGTCAGTCAGTCGAGCATCAAATGCGCTGCGAACAATAGTTAACAATTTCCTGCCATCAGCCGATGGGCGCATTCCCCTTCGCTTATCTAATTCTTTTTGTGCCCGTCGTAGTCGTTTCCGCTTCGGGAATCTGGTGTATTGAATGAAGAAAATACTTGAGTGTCTTTAAGGACGAACTTATCCAGGAAAAAAAAGACAATATATTTTATTCCGATTAATTCCGAGTGGAGTTTTATGGTTGCTTGCGATGCAAATCAGTTAATTCATCTCAAGCAATCAGAAAGAAGATGTGAGAATGTTAATTTGTTATGCAAATTTACGTGATCCTGATGGAGAGGAATAAAAGCCGTAAATTCCAGAATTCGGGAGCAAAATTAGAGAAGTTACCCTCCTGAATAGAACGAGATAAATTAAGAAACAATTGGAAATGTTCAAGGCACATTATTCAACTAAATACCCACGATAAAGTGGCAGTAAAAAGGAAGAAAAATACACACCCTGTAGCTCCTAGAATAACAAAAATTCATTCCCCTTCGACGTACGGGACGTCAAAAAGTCATTGGAAGCACCTTTTCAACAAAAAAAAACCCAAAGAAAACCTCCTTTCATTACATTATTAACTAACATCATTGACATTAACAATATTGCCTATCAAAACACTTTCATCCCCCTTCAAACTCACCAGCCACTTGACCCGCCAGTTCCCCAAATTTAATAGTTGCCTCTCGTTGACAATATAGCTTATCGCGATTTAATTACATCGCCTACTTCATAGCTCGGGCGGCGGTGTCAAAATTTATTAAACACCCTCGACACATGCATGTCATTCCCGTCTTTATTACACGCCGCACACTGGCGCTTCGAGAATTCCCACCGCTGCCAAATTAACCCTCAACAATTTACGTAAATATTGTCCTTTGATAATTTCGACAACATTGCCAAAAAGCCACCACATTCTTTATCGGCACGCCTGATTAATCCTGCGATTGTGTCCTTGTTATGGTTTCGCTAAACACTTTGCGTCCTACTCAACGCTGAGTACCAGTCTGGAGCGAGAGTTTTGCACGAAAACTTTGATCATTAATTAATTAATTACGCCGTGATCGTAATTTATAAAGTGTCGGAGGGTGAATAACAACCCTTTCTTAGTGGAACGATATTCGTGATATCGGGCTGTACACGGTGCAGAATAATAGTGGCTTCAATTGAAACGGAGGTAGATGTGTAGGAAAGTGTGGTGGAATATAGATTAGTTTATTTTTGAATCAGGAATAAATAATATTGTTACATGGGCTGCAAAAGTAGGACAGAGAAGATAAGGAAATAGAAGAGGATCAGAAAACCACGAATTAAGAATTAAAATTTAATTGTCATGACATTTAGACAGGTTACCCAAATTAATTCATCAAAATATTTAATTTAAATTCATTAAACATAAACAAGAAACTTGATTATAGATTAAAACATTCTAATTTTATTTATTTCCATGTAATAATCATTAGCGCACATAAATTATGTACTATAGTAGTGATTTTAGCGATACATACACTCCCTCTGGGTTACCGAAGCTGCACATGCGCGATTTTGAAATTCCTTCGCGGTTAACCAATATGAAGCGGTATATCTTCGAAAATAATCCATTTTTCCAGCTGAAATTTTCCATATAATATTTTGAAAACATTCTTAATCTACTAGCGTAAAATATGTGCTTATTTTTGATATTTAAAATTAGGGATTGTAGATAGATACCCCATGTTCAAAGTACTATTTTTAAAAAATGTTTAAATGTTATTTGGAGTTTGGTTTTCTTTCTTCTTAGTACAAGTCTTAGATTCTCTCAAATATTGATATGTTGTCACACTAATTCCTTTCCAAAATTAAAATAGTCCAGTGTAACAGAAAAACAAATTATTCCTATATTACTGTAAAATTATAATGCAAGAAGAATAGTCGAGGTTTGCATTAAATTTCCTCAGACTGTCAACTGTATACACACTCCGTTTCACTTTCCACACTCGCCCCCATATTTTGCGAGCTGCATCTGCTTGAGAGTTGCCATTACTGTTTCAACTTCCGCCCACGCGCATTTTTCCATCAAGCACTGTTTGATCTGTTTTTAATAGTCGTTTTGTTATCTCGGCGATTACCCCTCAACACAACTCCCGGCACAATTTCACAAGAATTCCGGAAAACAAGCGCGCGCGCGCGCGCAAATTATACCGTCACTGCGCTTCATATAAAAAAAAAGGGTGCGAACGCCGGCAAAGTGATGTATGCCGCCAATTAAGTGGGTGGCAATTTCAAAATTAAAACGACCGCTTAATCACGCCCTGCATCATGCTCTCTGCCAGAAATAAAGAAACCATACCCGCATGCAAAATAAACGAAAAGATTTAAAATTAAAAAAAAGGGTTGCGTGCACAAATTAATAGAATTAATCAGAAATGTGCGAGTGACGTGAAAGGGATCTCGCTAGAGACAAAAAATTTCAATGTACTGCTTTCAATTCCGCGGCGCAAAATTAGGTCTTCAGTAGGCGGCCGCATTTTACAATTGCTTCGGTCGTAGATGAATTATGAAGGCGATAACGCGATAACGAAATAATTAATATTACTCCGGAGCAGCGGCGGCGCACACGATTTATTAAGCTAATAAAATAGCAGCGCTCTGGGCGACCGGATGATTCTCCTGTCGATGGGGATGGCACGGAAGAATAGACTTGAAATTGTCGGCTTTTTGAAATATGGAAATATCAGGCCAGAACATGATTGAATCCCGTGTGATTTATTCCCATACCCAGCTTCACAACCCTCCTGCGTTTAGCGCTTTTTCACGCATTGTGTCGCGATGCCAATTTATGGCGCTTTGTATGCCGCCCCCCGCAAGTCGGCGATAAATGCAATCGTATACAACAAAGGCGACGTCGATACCGCTGTGCGTAATGCGATTATTATAGGTGTTCATATCCAACTATCATTCATCCCCCTAATTGCTCCCGCGCACCATTCACCTCCAGCTAACCCACCTCTACTTGCATTAAAATTTAATTTCGTTTTTTGGTTATTTATTTATAAGTGGAATTAACGTAATTAAAAAGAAGCACGCAAGAACGTAGAAGGCTCCCAACAAAGTGTTGCAAACACTACACGTTTTTATTTGATTCAACCAAAGTTTGACGTGGAATTGGAGAGTTTGTACAACACTTGGTGGTGCAATTAATACGCAGTACGTGCATGAATTACGGGCACGTATTGTGGACGCCGCTCAGGAAACGCACAGACGCACCCTTTTCGTCCTGCGCGCGCCGACAATGAGGGTAATTATTCGGTCTAATTGTCTCGACGCGGACAGACACAGTCTGGCGTCGCCGTCATGCATGTAATTGGACTAATATGCGTTGCGACGCGCCGTCATGTCCATCAATTTCATCATCCGCAATAGCATCGGTGGGAATTATCAATATTTTCGCTTTAAATCCGGACAAAAACTTGATACCCATCCAAATACCAGCAAACCCAATCAAAATCCAATAGCAAAAACTAATTTGCCACACAAAAAACCCTCTATGACATTTTCTTCTCACACTGGCCTTCATTTATCCCCTTGTAAAATCACCCCATGCGCCATGCTTTTAACTCCATCAGCGACAGAAATCTCCTTCCCAAGGATTTCTTATGCACCCTTTTTGAAACCTGAAGCAATATGCACTCCTGTAGGAGTATCAATGCACGTTTGTCTCCCAGACCTTATCCAATGCCATTGGATAATTGGACTTTCGCAATTTCTCGCCACTGCTGTCCTCCTGTTTGTAATACAGCGAGAGTTGGGCTTCCCTGGGTGCCGCTTTCAAGCGAGGCGAGTTGCCAATGCGCCCGGCTGGTAACGACCGGTCATAAAAGCGCTTTTTATGAGCTTCTATTATGCCAGCGGCGCGGAGAGTCGCCTTTATGGGTTATTTACGCTGTATTCGTTCGCTGTGCGAATAGGTAGCATACATCTTTGATAGGGCATACAACACGTCATAAAGATTTCCAGCCGGCAGGACGAGCATGGGCAACAAAACGAAAGACTAAAATATTCATTGTTAGAAGGCCGATTGGAGCAGGTACGAAGATATTCGCAAATGATAAAAATGCATGAAAAATTCTTCAGAGCGAATATAAAATATAAAAAAAATGCATATAGAGATAACAGGTGTGGGAAGTAATTCAAGTGAAGTAAATTAACTTCCTGGAAAGAGAAAACAACAAAAAGGGTGAAAAAAATCTCTTAAGTTGCAAACGCACCGCAGTAAAAATTAAGATCTTCTTAGAACGATTGTAATTCAAGTGCAATGCACGTACTTTTGTCATGAACTTCTTCCTCACCACTTCACTTTCACCCTCTTCCTGAACGTTTCCTCTTGAAACATTCAAATTGCGTTATTTTCTTATCAACGGCCCTCATGAAATAATAACACTAAATATATTTTCTCCACACCCCCGCAGCAGTTTTCCACAAGAAACGCGTTTGATTTACGTGTTAGATAGGTGATACGGCCGTAACTTGTAAGCGGTTTTAAAACAACGTCATAGTCCGCCCTTGCGTTTAAAATAAAGAGTCCTAGTATTCCAGGCGCGGAACGTAAAGTATAACGCACACCTGTCTTATGCCAGGCACAGTGCAATAGAAAAAATAACAGCGCAAAGAATGAGGGCACACAGTGGCAGAAATAGAAGGGAATTTTTGATGAAGCCAAATGTAAGTATTACCCAAGCCGGAGAACACGCTGGGGACAAAGATAAAACGAGGGCATAAAAAGCTATGGATTTGCCAGCTCGCCATATATGTGGAGAAAACCAGAAAACACGTGCGTGCGTTGGTCATTTTTGGTTATAAAGTAGGGTAATTGCAGGAAGTCATCGTGTCGCCCATAAACTATCGTAAAGTGTCGACGTTGCCCGCAAGGACGTCGCCCAAAGATGGTGAAACTGGGAAAACATTGTGAGGTAAAACAATAGAGTGGAATACGCAAGAAATTGGATGATAAATTAGTTTCGATTCGGAATTGAAATAAATTCAAAATCTGTAAAATTAATCGAGTAGATTTAAAAACTTAATGAAAATGCCTTGGCAACGTACAGTAGATACCTTCGTTCTTGGTTTATAATTTCATACAACGTCCAGCATCATAATAAACGATGCTTACTGCGGCCAAGATAAGGACAAACGAGTGGTCGACTTGATTGATCTTTCACTGTTCCTTTTTTCTGAACCTGCGGAAGGTGCTAAGGTCAACACCTAACCAAATCACAAAAACACCCAAACCCAAAAAACTCGTCTCTTTAAAAAATAACTTCCTAAAAGCAGATTAGTACACTTTTTGTTCCTTATTTCCTCCTTGGCATCCTTTGCTAATCTCCTTCGCCCGAAGTCGTGTAGAAAGGGCCTAAACTTCCTTGACTAATTTATCGCCATATTAAGCAATGTCTACACTCTTTGAGCTACCTAATTGTCTAGCCTCGGCGGCAACGTTTCTGCTTGTCTCATTCATTAATTACCCTCCTAGCGCAACGGACAAGGACAATACACACCCTGGGCACCGAGCTTCAGCTATATTGTTTATTATTTAATTTGTATTAAACTTCAATTACACTCCAGAAGCAGTAGAAGGGAAGAAGCGAACTGGAGAGTAATGTTCACAGAGTGTTATGCTGTGCCTCAGTTTCGTTAATTATTAACTCGCGGTAATTAAAGTAAATAAACATAAGCAGAGGACGATAGTATGAAAATCACGTCTTAGATTTTGTTCTTTTGTTTAGTAATTGTATTTTAAGTGTATCTTTGTGTGTTCCACGTTTAAAAAAAATTAGTTTCTCTTTGTATCAAGTGCTAAATCATAAAAATAATCCCAGTTTGATGATGTAGTAATTCACAAACTTTTTATAGCCATTATCGAGTGGCTCCGGTAGGAAACTTTCGATTCTGCGATAACAACTTTCGTAGCAACGTCTTTTTCCCGCTTTTATCGGTAACGTACGATTTGCTACTTGTTTATAGTTCCTTATCGTGCTCAGGTTTTTCTATTTATTGCAATCGGTTCGAATTGTCCCAAAGCAATGTTGCCTTTAAACAATCGAAAATCAAACCTTATTGCCTTATTGCTCGGTTTGTTTCTACAAACCCAAAAAAGCAAAATTACAAGAAATCTATGTATTCTTTGAAGTGTTTTCGCTGGATAATTGCAGATTAACTCTGAAAACTTTCTTTGTGCAGCTTCTGAGTAGTAAATGAAGTTGTTAGTATGATCCAGGATTATATCCCGTGATTGCATCAAGCTGTGTTGGCCTTGAAGAGGTTCAGATTCCACAACCAAAGGACGAAAAGAAAACTTTCCTTTCGAGATTCCGACTTTCTGGATGGACACAAGGGACGTAAACACATTTTCTACAAACAAGCTTCTCGCTTTTCCGTCTCACAACTTCTTCCTTTGCGCAGCAACTCTTAATTCTTGAAGTTTCATTGCAGGTCGTTGTCATTGTGTCTTTTTCTGCGCTTCCCTCACAATTCGCCAGGATAGTATTTTAACTGTTTCATCTTCTATGATCTGCGATAATCCAGCTTAAAACGTCCGCAACTCTTTTTAAACTGCATACCAAACAAGCTAAATAAATATGCAGGAAGCCTTTCTATGCCTTGCTTTATCACGTTCTACGCTAGGTGATTAGTGCGCGCACACGTAGTGCCTGTTTTTCCTGGATCAGGTGTACATAATGTCGTTTTAATTAGTTACCTTCGCCGCAGTAATAGCTTTAATTTTTGCTCGTAACTTTTCCACGCCATGGATTTGCGCGGAAATTAATTTAAAGTGCAAACATGGCGCAACGAGTGAATATTTTCTTTTCCAAATTCCAAATGCCGGAAATGCGCATTCCGCGAGTGTCCCTCGAATTTATTTATCAGCTGCCGAGCGGGTACCAGACAAACGTGGATTGCACGGCCCGGTGCACCGTGCCACCCCTCGACATCCTGCTACTGCTGCTGTCGTCGTTATCGCTCCTGTCTACTTTCCAACTCTACAGCACTAGCAGTGACTGGTTTAGTACGATGCGCTTGTTGTTTATCTTCCCTTTGCGCTCTGAATGATCGACATTTAATTGCTTTTCCTGCTTATCACTTGCAGGAGGCGCGCCGGCGAATTATTTCCGGTGTGGCGGCATCAGCTAGCTGCACAAAACAACAATTGCCATTGCTTGCGAATTTGTAATGCGTCTGGGATTTTAGAGAGTGTTAAGGGTTGTGTATACATGTTTGGATGAAAATAATTTGCCATTTTATGGCTCGTTACATGCGCGGCAATAAAGATATTAAGTGCTTATTACGCTTATAACAGAATGTGAGGTACAATGCAATTGGTGCGAAATTATTGTTTGCAAACCACACAAAATTAACCCAACACATGCAGAAATCTCCAAATTACTTTACGGTTTGCAGCCAAATGCAATGTTGTGCAAAGAAACAAATGAATTTTCTTGTCGATAGAAGAAGAAACTAGTTCCAACTGTATATACTACACTTGTTTTACTTAGTGCATTCATTCTGTTGCCCGTTTCACTCCAAGTTTTCTCAGTGATGTTTTCAATTTCGTAGTCTTCCAATCGCGCTTGTTTGCTCGCCGGAATGGAAAACTTGTATCGCATTTCTTTATCCAAACTTTATCTATTTGCAAATGCGCACACAGCAAATATTACACAATATCGCAGCCCCTCTAAACATTTCCGTCACATATATTAGCCCAATTTAAATATTCGGCGAACTCCAATCACATATACAAAGCTAATATGCAATTGCGGCGCATGAAATAGAAATAAATACGCTTGGAGTTAAGCAAATAAAATGTAATGCGACATGAGGCATTTCATATAAGATGTTATAAGTTTGGAAAAAAAATTTAATTCGCCAGGCACCAAATAAAATTTTCTTCATCAAGGTAAAGAATTATTTAAGAATGTTTCACCATGATACCCTACAAACACCTAAAAAATAAATACCGCAAGTCGTAAAGTTCTGGAATTGTAAAATTGAATGCGGAGGAAATTGAAAAGTGCTTGATATAGTGCAGAATGTGCAGACTATAGTGGACTTTGTTGGTGTAACAAATTGTGGAAAGTACAACATCCTGTATGGAATACACATTCGATTGAAATATATTTCATGTTTTGAATCACCCATGTGGTGGTCATAAACCATAAACCATGCGAGACGAGTGGGAGTATAATGTCGTGAACTACAAAGGCATAAATTGCGCTCGTCGACCGCAAATAAGAAAAAATCGTCGTGTGCACATAAAACCGAAAAATGGCAATGTGTAAGACAGAAAGTGCATTCCACAATCGGTTCTAGGTTTCAAGCAAAAGGTCCAAAGCAAAGACCTAAAATTTTCAACATGATCAAAAATTAAATGTCATAGATTTATGGCTTGCTTGTCCTTTCGTTGAAGGTCACCCTGGCTAAACTCCAAAACCCTTAAAACGTTGTTGTTGCACCGCGTTACAGCAAAAAGTGCAATTTGTTACGTCAAGCTCAAAAACACCCTGCGTCTGCAACGGCAAATATTCGAGGGTGAAATCTGACACAAGCCTGAAAGGAGAAAGAATAACTTACAGTAGGGTACACCCTCTTTGGGGCATTTCAGAGCGGTGGCATTCCACACAATGGTATGAAAAGTCGACGAGGGATGTATCTAGATATTCTATATTTATTAGCGGGTAGATGCGGATGCAGCGCATCGGTGTAATAATCCGATGCACAACGACGTTCCGCGTGGGCAGGCAAAATAGAAATAAATAGTCACGATCCCGAGTGGAGCTCAAGGGTGGGCAGAGTAAGGATTTCTTTTTGGGGTCCATTTCTTAGGAGATAAGAGGATGTAAGCAGTGTATTGAAAAGTAGATAACATGCTCGCAAGTAAAGCAAACATTACGATCTAGTGTTAGGACTACGAAAATCATTGATTTATTGGGTTAGAATAAGGATGAAACCTTAGATATTTATTTACTAGTAGATAAGAGAATTTATAAAGAGAATGGAAGTGCGTAAAAAGTTTGAAACTCATCCCTCTCTTCTCTCATTTTCAACATATCTATGTCACCCTCCAGAATAGTCCAATAACCTTAGTTAATGCATTATTCCTGTGCTGACAGAAACCGTCGCCTCCCTGTTGCTGACTGCAAGGACATGAATTCCATTGTCCCAGATGAATCTCTCTCAGTACATGAGCGTAATGTTCCTCATAAATCATTAACAACGTTACCACTGATGTGCATCCAATGTAATTTTAATCCTGCATTGAGTTGCCAAGTGGTCAAAAATCGAAACATGATCAACCTCCACCCAAAAATCTCCCACAATTTATCAACTCCCACACTGTTTACTTTCATTCAGCCTACAGTCAGGGTATAATCTCTACAGCATTAAGTATTAACGCGCTTTCAATTTACATACCTTTCAATTCCGTGTCCGCTGAAAACTCGCTTTTCTATTAGCAAAATCCACATCGCAAAATCACAGCTGCAGGTAACACGTTACCAATCTGCGGCGCCGTATTATTTGTTCCGCCTGTTTTAAAAAGGGTACATTTTTAATTTGGTGCAAATCAAGAGATTTCCTTCTTCCCGCTGAACGCTGTACAACAGGGAAAAGCTTTGTGCGAGCAGGAATTGTACGAATCCGCAAGGACACGAGCACAAGGTCAGGAGTATGATGTTCGGCGCACTGCATCAAACATAAATCGCGTCGTGGGGCGGTGCGAAATGAGCGTAATGGCAGCAGTGCGGGCTCACTTCGGTTATGTTCTATGCATAACCAGGGGATACGGAAATTTACCGTCAACTTCCGCAACTACAGGCAATACACACGGCTATTAGGCATCGCGGCAGCATTACGGTTCCAACATGACCCACAACAAGACTCGAGAAGTATGAGGGTGCATGAGACCCTGAGACGTACATTTCACAGGGCGACCATAAACGGATTTATCAATAATCGCTCTTAATAAATATTTACTGGCAATTTACAGGTATTAAGTCAAGCGTAGGAGGTGTAGATAGATATCTCAAGACAAAATTCCTAGTTTTTTTTCTACCACGTTTTTTTTCATTTCTAGTGTCAGAAAGTAATCGTGGCTAGGATGAACCAATTTTTTGCAATTTAACAAATTGCATGAACGGACTGTTTCGGAAAGACTCATCCGTCATCCGTGTACGTGGCAGTGGAGGGGCCGCAACTAGTCGGCGGTGGCATGATCGCCACAGGTACGAAAAATTGCCACTGCCAGAGCCGACAGTCAACTGAAAAACATCGAACTGCGCCTGCCAAACCTGTCTGATTTATGATGATAAAACAGATGATAAATCAAACAAATGCTTTCGAAACTAACACCAGACCAAATGAAACAAATGCGACCAGTATCCACAAAAACAAAATTCAGAACAGAACAACAGAAATCATTATGCATATTAAACACGCACAAGTTCTATATCCCTGGCACTATTAAATAAAATTCGATATATATACAAAAAAAAGCACCCATTTACTTCCGTAGAAGTAATTTGATCGCGCGGAGGCGGCGTACATGTTCGTCCCTCGTCGGGTGGCAGCAGCGGTCCTTCGGAAACGAATGGCTTCACATCCGCGCGCCGCCGGCCCAGGCCGCAGTCCTCACTAAGCGTCGATCGGCGCCGGTTGCCTCCACGCCGCCCCCTAGCTCACGTACCTCGCGATGAACGCAATCACACGTATTGTAAGCGCGGCGACTCATTCAAAACACAGCTAAAACCGGAAAATGCAGCAACCATGACGGTGGACACACGCATTAACCGCCATCGATCGCGCGCCTTTGGCTTCGTCCTACTGACTTTGCTTTCGTGCTTGAAACTAGGAAATACCCAGAATAATAGTGTAATTCTAAAGCCGGTAACACAAACCTTTCAAACCACATCTCCGCCTGTTGTAAAAACCTCTACTAGTACGACAACTACAAGTAAAACCAGTGATGAAGTTACACAAGTGTCATACACTCCAAGTAGTGAATTAGACCTATCCAGTAGAAACATAACTTCCCTGACTGGATTACTCTCCGATTTCCGGACTTACAAAGTGCAATTGCTTAACATGAGTGCCAATCATCTCTCGCTACTTCCGCACGCGATGTTTGCCAACCTCACGTCGCTCAAGTGCCTGGACTTGGCCGCGAACAACGTGAGTCTGATCCAATCTTTCGCTTTTGCCAACCTAACCACCCTCCAGCATCTGAATCTAAGCCGCAACCGCCTCACCGCGCTCGCAGACGACACATTCAAAGGACTATCTAACCTGCAACAATTGGACTTGTCCTTCAACGATCTCACCAATATCGCGCCGGGAGCTTTAGAGCTGTCGTCCCTAACGAGACTACTCCTTGTAGGCAACAAACGATTGGGGGCCCATTCTGAAACACCATTGTTCATCGCCACCGGCAAACGACTGCAAACCATGGACGCAACAATGCTCTCCCTGGGTATAATCCCCAGCGCATTGACACATTCGATACGAACGCTACACTTGGCCCAGAATGGGATTAAAGCCATCAGTCGCGGCGACATGGATTCGTATCCCCTGCTCCAGCTGCTCGATCTCTGCTCCAACGAGCTGACGGAAGTCGAAGAGGACGCATTGGGGCGGCTTGAGATGTTGACCATCTTGTACTTGACCGGCAATCGGCTAAGTGAAATGCCCCATTCGTTACCCGAACGATTACGAGTGCTGCACCTCGAGCGGAACGCCATCACGACCCTACACCCTGCCGATCTCGTCGGGTTAACCCAGCTGGAAGTGCTTCTACTAAATGGCAACCGTATAAGGTCAATTACTGATGGTGCTTTCGTGCAAGTCCCCAACTTGGTCACACTGGACCTTTCATCAAATCCTATTTTTGAGCTGCCAGCTGGCGCACTGACAGGCCCATCAAAATTAAGAGTCCTCCGACTATCGCAGCTGAATGTTTCATTGGCAGCCGTGAAGGAAACTGCGTTCCCATTACCAGAATCTCAGTTCTTGATTACTTTGGACTTGAGCGGGAGTCCCGCCGTAGCTAGGCAGTGGTTGGAGGATACTGCCGCTCTCGCAGCTGCTCGGGAACTGCAGGAGTTGGACTTGAGTGAATGCGCGATAGAAACGCTTCCGCGCGACATGCTCTACTATCTCCCGCAGCTGCGTTCGCTTCATTTAATGGACAACGCGATTAACTGCACCGGGCTGGAGTGGCTGGCAGAGTGGATGCGCTTGCAAGAAGTCAATGAGTACGCCGACGTGCGATGTCATTCGCCAGGGGACATGTGGGGCACACTCCTTGTCGATTTGCAGAGTTTGCATGAGGTAAATATTGACGAAAAACGGACGAAAACAACGCCGGCAACAATAACATCGACTGTGCTCAGACCTAGGATCACCACCGTGGCGACAATGTCGAGTATATTCAATCCGTTCGTCATGAATATTTTACCCACCGTAATCCACGGAGTGGAAAAGAAAGTTAATAGGAACCCACCCGACGAAAATGACATCCTAGAGGCGACTATTAAGTCGATCATTTGGCCGAACGCTATTAAAACCTCTTCCACCCATAACATCCTCACAAGCACCTCAAGCACATCCCCCATGTCCCCCACCAGCATGCCTACACAGCCGGTACTAACAAGCAGTAATTTATTCATGAAAAACTCGAGTGATTCTAGCGGAAAACCCTCGGAATATGGTAACGTTCAGAAACCACATAAACTCGTAGCACCTCTGGGCACAAGTGAAGAAGTTGCGTCAATCAAATCGCTTTCCCTGGTGAAACTAGAAAAGAACGCCTCAGAAAGCATCACCAGCCACACCGAAGCATCCATGTTTTCCTACCCATCTCTCGATAAAGACGTGCCAAAGCAACTACATCCAGGAATGTATCTCCTGATCGTCGGTATAATGGGCGCGACATTGGTGCTCATCACGGTCTCTTCCCGCATGTCCCGCAGGACGCATGACAACCTTCAGATGTTGCGGGTTTTTCCGCTTGATCAGCGCGAGCACAGCGAGCTCATCGAGGTGAGCAGTTTGCCAAGTGTCACCGAATTATGGTGACATCTGCGCGATTCCTCCATGGAGGAGCAACGCGGACTCGTCTTCTACGATAACACTGTATAAATTCAGTTACACGGCGCGCGTAAGACAATGTAAAGTGTAAGTAAGTAAATATTTGATTAAGTGGAGAGTAAAATAAATAAGAAAAAGTGCTTGTGATACAATAATGAATAATTTAGCTTAAGATCTCTAAGGTTTATTTATTCAGAATTTTTTGTTTATTTGAATATTCTGAGAATTGGGATGAGAATGAGTATCTTGTCAGCAGAAAAGTCAACAGAAAAAAGAAATCAGAATCAACAGTCCCAGATAACTCACAAATTCAAATGTTTTCCATTCAAAGGAAGTACCGATTGCAAATAATAACATTCTCAGCACTTAATCAAGCTAATAATTAACTAACTCTCTTGATAATAAACCACCCACAAACACAACAAATCACACACAATTATGTTAAGATCGTTTTACTTAACGTTGACTTACAACAAATAAGAACTAAGTAAGAGAAAGTGTAAATTTTGCTACAAGAAAATATTACCTGTATATAAATGTCACGACAAACAAAAAAAACATAACTTATATTATATACAATGCCTATATTTATATTAATGCGTAAAGATTGAGTGTTTTCCTCTGGATTCCATTGTTTAAGAGTTGAAATTAATCGATTGTGTAAGTAGTTTCCTAGATATTTTATCGTGCGTTTTAGGCCGATTTGTATTACGATTGCGCGTTTTTATACTCCTATTTGAGCTGATGAACTTACCTGTACCTAATACAATAAGATGTGACAACCAAAGGCGTTTCTATTGTGCCACTGTTCATTTCCGCATTCGTTCGATGTAATTTTGTGATAGACTTAAGGTTGAAACAAATAAACTGATAAAACTTGTGTTGTGCTTTACACGTTATTAGGCTTGTTGGAGTAGAAATTATAAGCGAGGGGTTAGAGGTGTAGTTTATTTTCTTCCACCAATTGCTCAGGAGTAGAACATCACGTCACAAGTTTGGAAGAGATGGACGCCGATGGCGATGACGGCTGCGAAATT
Organism: Ecitoglossa quadriceps; assembly: GCA_027574925.1. Lineage (NCBI taxonomy): Eukaryota > Metazoa > Arthropoda > Insecta > Coleoptera > Staphylinidae > Ecitoglossa > Ecitoglossa quadriceps. The sequence goes on along the minus strand of JAODGC010000002.1, from coordinate 1,008,600 downwards.
TTGTCAGGGTGCTGAAGTGGTAGCAAGAATGCCACTGGCAGAATCAAAAGGTACAAAGTGTTCACCAAAGCTGGAAATGCTGTGTTACATCCACATACTTACCATTCCATGGAAAAACGCTTTTCGCAAACATAATTTTTAAGTAATGTTCATTTGAATTTCGCCGCATTCGTTGTTCTTGTGAGATTCTTGGAACAATTTTCGATGGTTTTTCAAGATCCCTTCTGTAGTCTGAAAACATTTGCTTTCACCCCTTAGACTATATTAGATCGTGGTCGACGAACGTGTACAACTCAAATATACCAACTCTTTCATGAATTCCCCTCGCATTTACCATGTTCCTCTTATTCCCGTACGAAACGGGCATATAACGCTGGTTAGCAGTGTTCAGGACTGTTCGAATCGTTCAACGCTTCAGAGCACGACCAACAACAATTCCTCAAGCTCTCTTTCTTCATGCAGCACAAAAGTTTCAAGTTGACGACGCGGTGAGAGAAAGTTAAAGTCAAACTAAAACCCAGCAGCAAAAAAGTGCGCCAACCCTACACAAAAGCATCAAACACGTTGGGCACGTGTAAAAAGCGCCTGAGCAGAAATCACGAATCGCCATTCCCACCACGCGCACATCAATATTCTGCATTTGTTTTCAACTCCCATTTTTCAAAGACATTTTTTTAAAAGTCTTGAATCCCACGTTATGACTTTATGTTCATGATTATGCTATTGCTGGTGCTCATTTTGTTTCGTGTATAAATATTTGGAATGCAATAAAATCATTACCTTTGGGACGTTGTAAAGTTATATATAATTTAATTAACATTACATCTCTCTGAATACATCACGGAATTTAAATCGATGCAATTCGAGACCAACCCCAGTCACAGAATAAATCCAAGAATAGAGGAGTCAAAAATGGCATTTTGGATAAGGGGAAATCGAATACAAAGCCATCACACTCCAGCCGGGAAAAATGAAATAAAGGAGGAGTATCACAAAGGATCAATCCATCAATATAATTTATACACGTATGCGATTGAAAGGTACGTGAGAAAAAAAAGTCGAACCATGAAAACATCACAAATCACACGCCCATCTTCACTTCCCTACAAAAATGGACAAATTTCCGTAAATAAATATCTAGCGTTAAACGCTGTGTAATTTGTTAGTTGCTCCTCAATCTGCCCGTGTTTATTATAAATCATATTCCGAATTGCCGGCTGTCACGCAAAAAAAGACGCCTCGACGTCTAGACGTTCTTTTGGCATTTTTTCGCCGCTTATCGCAGCGACGCCAGGGCAACGCTTAAAACGTCAGCTGTAGCAAGTGGCAACCCCCCAGCTGCCGTCGCCCTGGCCCGTTATCAACGATAAACGAGCGCGATGGGGGTGGCGAAAGTTCAAGCTGCCATTCAAAATTCAAACGCGTAGTCAATGAGCAAAAAAAATAACTCGTCGCTTGACGCATCAACTTTGTCACACTGCTGCGAGTCCAGATTGTGTCATTATATCAATCAAAATTTTTTCAACCCACATAATATATGAATTACAAGCATCACTCGCCTTATATAAGTCAATCTTATTATTTAAAGCTACAATCCATGCGTTGCGGATAGTACACTTAGCAACACATTAAACAATAATTAAAACCTAGGAGATTGCAAACAGCGATAGATTTCAGGCTGCAATTTGTAACAGTGAAATTATTAACTTGCCACGGCAGCAATTGTAAAATCCCAATCGCGTTTGTGGCCGGGCCGACAGCGCTATCGAACCGCCCCCAATTGGTTTACCGATCGCAGCGGGCGCACGCAATAACAACGGCAATATGTACGCCAACAAAGGCTGGAGCGCTGTACAGACGCCGCCGGCGCCAGATTTAATTACGAATGCGTTTAATTGGCGATCGCACTGCACCCTCCACCTGCGCTCTAAATGTAGCACAACAGAGACATTTTCGCCGACCGCGAACTGCATCAAACATGGGACGAGAGCGGTGAACAAACGAGACGGACAATGCAGGCCTTTGGTGTCATTTGAATTCTGGCTCATAAAGTTGGAAAAATGTTGTTACTAGGTGACTTGAAGAGGGTTGGGGGAAGATTAATGTAGGTAACTAACAAGAAAATTCCAACGCAAAATATTGAAGTGTAATAACTTTAGCTAGGGAATATAATAGAATTTAAGATTTCTCATGGTTAATTGTTTTGTAACAGCTAAACGGGAATGGTGGACAATGAACTAAGTTGCTGCAATATTAAATTACGATAGGGTTCAATAGTTCATTTCTAAGTCACTAGAATATCCTTCAAATAAAATCAAGTAAAATTAAAACTTACCAGTTGAGAAGAACACAACACGAAACTCTTCCAGTTGTTCGGAAGCATTATCCAATTGGCGAACTAAATTAGGAAACTTCTCTCTAAACAAAATAGAACCTCCCTTAACAACCCAAACATTTCCTCGCGGTAAAAAAAAAAACTACCTTGATTCCAGTATAAGAGCAATGGCCTCTTCAAATTCATTCTGCATCACTAATTTCTGCACACCCAATTTACCCAGATCACTAAACATAAAAAATAACTCATTTATAATAAGCTACCACTTATTTAATTTGACAAATTACCTCGCTTTAGACGGTCTTTCGCCTTCGTCCGGCATTCGCTCCGTTATTATTCCACCGACCTTCCATTGCATTTCCTCCCTTACAGCAGTACTACCATCCAAATATTCACTCAACTTCTCGGACGTGAGCTGCCACAGCGCGTCCAAGTCCACAGCCCTTGCGCACCCTCTTGACTTGGCCACTCCTAAATAAATATGACCATATTAATTAAATCATAATTAAATTACGAACATGCTTTACCCAATTAATTACTCAGCAAACAATGAAACAGATGAGATAGCCAGTCTACCAACCTTTCTTTTGTGCCGACTTCGTCGCCTTCTTCTTTCTTTTTTTGACCAGCTCTTCAACTCGAAGAGACTTCCCCGCACAGAAACTCTGGAAGAGCTTCAGAAAAACATGCTGGGTCTCAATCACATCTCGTAAATACTCTGCTGTCATGGTGACATCATTGTATTGTATCAGCAAATGCAGAATTAACTCCCGATACTCCAAAACATAAAAAATATTGCTTTTGATGACCTTGGAAGAAGCTTTAACTGCCTCATCAGCAGACTTATCCATCGCACACAAAGTGTAGATCAATTCCCGATATGCTAAAAGTGCCACGTGAAGACGTTTCGCCCAAAGTCGGACACATTTTTTATCCGACAGCATCATCTCCAGATAGTGTTCCAGCTGTCGCTGGACGTACTGAAAGGCCTGCACTGACATTGTCTCCGAGATCAACTTGATGTCAAAGTTATGATTGCGGTTGAACTCGTGAAAGAACCTTACCGCCCAGAGGTAGTACGTCTCGTCGTGTTTTTGTGCCTGTTGACAATTCAGCCGTTCCTTAACAACGTACATAAAAGTGTTGTAAGGACCATTAAGAAACTCCACGCAAAATTCCTTCAAGAACAACCGAATGTAGAATGCCGAGCGTCTCTCCATAGTGTTACTCCTCAACGGAGCGCGATTTTTCGGAGTCTTGACTTTACTCTTGTCCCCATCGAAATTCAACTCATGCATTTTAGATAATGGCTTGTGATAGATCAATTCATTATCTGAAATTGACTTCATTGACTTAACAACAAATGTCCCACCGAATCGACTATGCCGGCTCCCAGTAAACACTCTCGCCTTTTGTTGTCGTTTTCTTGTTTCTCTATGACGCATTGCAAGGAGTTCTGCCTCGTCACGCATCTTTTCATTCTGCGAACGCTGCAGCGCTGCATTTACCAGCTCCTTGGTGTTCTGCTCTCTCAACATATAGCACATGATTTCAATTACATGCATGTAGTACCCCTTCTCATCTGCTGAGCTGATGTAAGCGATGATATCCAACATGCCTGATTGACGCAACGCCCACAATACCTGATCGTGCACGCTGGCATCATTATCAGGCCGTTTCTCAGCATCAGGATCAGCAGGGACATGTAGAATATTCCTGATGAGGATGAGAATTCTCTCGATGATTAACCCGCTTTCCTCCAGTCGCACGCTTGAGTCCTGTAATAAATTAGAAGCACAAAATAATTACTTTAAAAAATGAGAAGGGTTAAAGCCGAGTGCGTCGAGCGTTAATTATTGGAAAACCTTAGGAATGTTGGGCGTAACTTGAGCAGCCTTCGAACGCCCGCTCAAGCTATTACGTGTTTAATTAACTGTTTAATTAGTTGATTCAATGGCAAGTCATGACTGAGTGTCGTGAGTTAATTACGCGAAAACAGCGATCGCGTTTTTCTGTTTCGGTATGGACGATTTCAATTATGATTATGAATGCACTGGAAAAAATAGATTAGACTGTCTGAAACACTGCAGTCTGCAACAAGATATTTTGTGGCTAGGAAAAGTTAATTGAAAAAGAAATAGAACACCGTCGCAGCGCGGACAAAGTCGGAGATAATGAAAAATAACCCTAATGGAAATGATAGGAAGCAACCGCAGAAGAAACCCGGAAAATATGACGCATCACATCTGCATTGGATGAGAATTTCAAGAAGAAAAAGCACACGTTGAATTTCGCTGTCGCCAGGTTGAATTTCATTCATTATTCTCACTTATTCTCAATTCGTATTATTATTCTCAATTACGCCAATTAAATAAATGTCTTTCACGCGCGCAAATCATAGTTAGTGGTCAATGCACGATGATCA
>JAODGC010000002.1:981078-1003740 GCA_027574925.1 Ecitoglossa quadriceps | reverse complement strand
TTATTCTCAATTACGCCAATTAAATAAATGTCTTTCACGCGCGCAAATCATAGTTAGTGGTCAATGCACGATGATCAATATGAACCAAATTATTGGCCGACGAAAATTAATCACAGTTTAAAATGCAAAGAAAATTACGGGGCAGCACAAAAACGGGATTCTCTGAAGTTCCCAGAGTCCAGTCAAAGAACGGACGTTGTTAGAAGCTATAGCGTAGGCAGAAAATGCCATCAGACAGCAAAAAAGCCAAACAAAGAACCACGAGCGGAATGAAAGAAATGGATGGGAGCAAGAAGATATTATGTCTTCTTCATAACTTAATCAACTTTTCGTCTCGGAAATGAAACTTTGCTCTTGGATGAACAACTTCAGTTGGCAACTAAATCGACAAAGACTGCAGCGGCGAATTTTAATTGAAACTGAGATTAATATTATAAATGAACCAAATCAAACCGGACGCTGATTACCGGTGCGCATTTAGTCGTGAAATATACGCGACTCGCGAAAATTAATATTTAATTAATAAATGTCGCGTTTTGCATTCTGCCAATCGATGCGCAATGTACACCGAAAAACTGCGGAGCTTAAATTCGCATTGCGCATGCAAATTACTGCTGGACACAGCAATATTTATGTTTATATTGCGCAAATAAAAGCTGCTTTTTGCCGCGTGGTCAGTTTTTGTGATCCTCGATGCGGGCATAAATACAATGCATTTCCAACCGCACTAATTAGCGAGCAGTTCATTCGCATCGTTATTTTGCATGAAAATGGACAGAATTTACAAAAACAATATGAGAGTAATAAGAGTACAATAAAATATATTGGAATAAATTAGATTAGATTGGAATTGCTTTTTTATTGGTTTAAAACGCATGGAAATTGAAAATTCAGAGGATTCTTTGCATTCCGGGTTTTCTGCAAGCGTCATGTCGAGCAAATTACGCAAACAACAACATAAACAATTTCCCGGTGTACGTCAAAGATGAGTAGAGCTTTTACGAGCTGTCGACATCGTCTGAAGCGCTAGAAGCTTGCTGTAAACCCAAAGAGTTGGCAACTTTCAACAAAGTTTTAATTATCGAAATTTCCGAATTGTTTCCCCGCATAAAAAGCACGGTTACATACTCACCCAAGAATAATTTTCTTGATATTTACAGCTTTAGTAAAGTTTGTCAAACCCATTTACATAACTCATTTCCTACAAGTTGTGATCGTTGAAAGATTCTATACAACACTGTAATTCTTTTTAAAACATCAACACACGCACTTAACTTAATTGTCCTCTCTCCTACGTTCAGCGTTCTCATTAACATCATCCCTCCACTGTTTCGTTTGTAACCCTCCTCAAGCCCTCAAATATAACCAATTCTACGTCGCTAGAATTTCCAATTTGCAGCGTATATCTATAACGAGTAAGCAAAAGATCGGATTGCCAACGATAACATGAAGAGTCCAGAAGTCGACGACTAATAATCACGACTATGTTTCAGCGCGACGAAGAGAGTTGAAGCCATCGCTCCACGAATTACCAGCCCCATTACCGTCGTTTTTCGTTTGATGTCCACGGGTCCAATTAATTTCAGCGCAGGCAGAATGACAAAATCACCTAAGACGATTGTCGTCATTTCTTCCCCAAAGACATACGAAGTAATATCAAAACATCTTCCATTTTAATTAATTCTACTCCAGAATCGACCCGTTAGAAAGTTTGAAAACTTCTTTCTATTAGTAGACAATGATTAACAGCGTTAGTTTGCGCGCTTGTAAATTCTCTTCAATTCACGCCGTATATCCGTGAATATCCCGAAGAAAATCAACTTTGAGCGAAATAAATAGCCTTCTCGTTCGTAATCACATCGCGCCAAGGCTCCGACATTTTCTCCGCTTCGTTAATTTATGCAATAACCGAGACTCGAGAATTTCTTGCAGAAACTTTGCCGGCGCTGATAGTGGCGCAGGGGCAGTTAGGAGAAGAAGCAGCACTCGATGCCGCCGCCGGCAGCTGGTGAAGCATTGGTAATAATTAGCACGTTTAGTCAAACTATTAAGCAAGCATGCGTCGTTCTCGTCCAGTGACCTAATTGCGAATTGTATTAATGCGCCGTACGGAGATGTCTGTGAAGGAAGAATGCATTCCGGGTCTGCTGGCTAATTGCGCTTCAGGCGCATCCTTGCTGAAATTTCCTGGTAATTAAAACACGTAAGTGGCAAAAGAAGTGTTAAAAACAAGCAAGAACAATGCAAGACCTGCCAAAATATCAACAATACTACTTTAATGTATTAATTCATTTATAATTGACTAATATGCACACAAATTATGATGCAAATCAGACAGGTCCATGTTATATTCAACATAAATTTAATGTTTCCTACTCTGCCCGAATATCACGTTGAATATGATTAATTTTCATAACAATCATATCAAACTACCTGATTAGCAAATCATAAATATGTGGAAAAGGTAATCGTATTGAAATGAATATTTAATTTTATATAACCACACCCTAGCTTCGATACTATCAGTAATAATTTGAATTAAACTTGGTGCAATGTTGACTACGCGCTGATTTGTTAAGACACACCGAAAGACTAAATTTGTTACCATAGCAACGGTCCATAAGAAAACCCAGAAGTCGGCCATCATGGATTTACATGACGTCAGTGGCTGTAGAAGTTGGTTATTCCCGCAAACACTTCAAATTTCAAACCAACCTCATAGATGTTTGCCGAACGCAAGAACTTTTCTTAATTAATAAGTGAAGTAATATTTGCTGTAGACAACGAAATTCATTGTAAGCTTCTTGATAAGATCAAGTATAAAAGAACGCCCATTATATAAATCGTGTAACTAATCTGGAAAACACATCATGAAGTTAGTCGATACTTACAATGTCTAATATCTTGCTTATTCTTATGCTCAAGATAGCCCAAACTGCTTCATCTGTAAAAGCCTGCTTGTACAACCGAAGATGTTCCTCAATTTGTAGATACTGATTGCGTGAGGTCCTCTCAGTCGGCACTTCTTCATTCCACAGTATCAACGCAGGTGTAGTAAGATTCACTAGTAATCTATCAATCCAAGCCGGAATTTCAAGAAGAAGTACATTACAAACAGCATCAATAGTGAAAAATCACGAATTGGACAGTTTATTTTATCTGCTGTCTTATAATGCATTTAATCACCGTACATGTCGCCTAATTCGGCAAATGAATCCGGCGGGACGTAAATAATGATGATTATCCCACCCCCAGCAAGTAGCAGCAATAAATTTCATCAGCAAACCACCATCGCGCAACAAACGGTCACATGCACACCATTAATTGCCGTTTTAAGCCTTGCAATTCAATGCCCCAACGCATTTCACCACGTTGGACGCAATAAATTAAAAAGTAATATTGACTTTATTGGCGATAAATAGAGACAACAAGACGATAATTGCATAGATATTTAATTCATACCCTGATATCTAACTGATATCAAACTGATGGTTTACAAATGATAGACCACCAAACATGCATAAAACAAATTGAAACACCAAATGATTGATCATTAGCACCAAGTAGAAGCCAATCATCAACTGGAGATTGAACCTCAGGGCAGTCACTTACCGTAATAGCACATCAAACAGATCATTTTGCTCCCAATAATTCTTTAGAAGAGGTAATAAATCAGTCTGCACCACTTTTGTTTCACCTAGTTGTCTTCGAATGTCATGTGATTCATCATCTCTTTTGAGATATCGAACCAGATCCTTCAAACTCTCCAAGGTGTTCTTATCTGCCAAGTATTTGTTCTGCTGCACATCATTGTATCCCAGGGAGTTGCAAGTGGCAACTAGTTCAGCTGACAATAATGATGACATGTTTCACTAGCAAGCACGATTATTTATCACACGACGGTAGCGGTAAACTAGTGTACACAGTAAATACTTGAGACACTTGGGGAGGCGGCCTCGCTGCAAAAGTTTGCGCAGCAGATCTGATTAATGTTGGCAATGTTTGAATAAAATAAGAGCACCAGAAAGCTTTTAAGTTTTTTGCGGTTATGATTTACGAGCGTGCAAAGTTTCTCTCCAAGTTTAAGTGGAATAAAGCGGGATAAAAACTGATTAACCTGCTGAGTTTTCAAGACTCTGATTCGATATTCACCACGCACTTACGAAATTAATTAAATACAAACGCGCGATATAAACGAACGCGATTACATCAACGTAAGCAACACAACCGTACGGACAGAAAATTGGCGGGAACTACATTTAACCTCGAGTTCACATCGACAACACTCGACTTGTACCGAACTTCCACTTACTCAAATTCAAAACTTTCGAAAAAAAACTTTATTCTTTATTCTAAAAATCAATAATGAAGAAATAAATTATTAGAACTAAGCATATTTTGAGGAAATCGTTGCTGTCATGAATTACACGTTAGCATTTATCATCCCAGTTTGTGTAAACAAATAACAAGGGATGTTTGGGGCGGTTCCAAAGGCCATTCTGTTATTAAACAACCACCAGTCTGTTCAATACCCATCCCAACACGTCCTGCAATCAAAAAGTGATGTATGCCATATTTCCAGCCTGCCTGAAAACCAACGAGGAACCAGCAGAGTAACGCTGGCACTCTCGACATTGCCGTCACAACCCTAACAATTCTCACCCTCCCTAGAGTTCTGCACATGGTGGTTTCAACCGATATTAATCCTGGAAATCAAACAGGATCTAGTGACACTTATTAATGTTGAGGTGCTTAGTTTTAGTGCACTTGTATCAATTTGTTTTAGTAAATGTTATTAATTTTGACATTAATCATGGTTGTCTTGCAAATGGTAAATAATAAACCATAGTTTGTTTGCATTATAAGTCATTTTAACGCATAAAATATTGAGATAATTTTAATATAGAAGTAGAGTTGAGTTTGGCTTCATATGTTAATTAAGTTAATTTCATATGTAAATAAATAAACATATTAATGTCTTTATTGTGAAAACCCATCGATGCAGATCTATAAAATAATTATTAGTCTAACACCAGTTTGCTGTTCGTATTGGTAAACGTTTTAAATTCCGTCAAAAGTGCTTTTTCGTGTTGCATTCTGTCACAAGCAACAATTTTCCATCGAGCGTAATAATATTTGAAATTGAAATCTGATATCTCGTACGCTCCTCCAACGTCGAAGTTTTCCGGTGAACGCCAAACTGCTAAAGGTTACTGCTCTAAATATTTCCAATTAGTTTTGAAATTCACCAACTTTTCTCCATTTGCATTGAACACCAGTTTCTGAGTGGCAGTGTCGCCTTCGCGATTCTAGCAGTAAAAGCAACCAGCACCAATCTGACATTTAGCTGCCAATACCTTCCTTTATTAATTAAATTCAGCACAAATTGATTTGCTACTAGCTAGTCGTCGTTTGCGTATGCCAACTTTGCGTTAACCGCATTAATGATCAGTTTTGTATCAAATTACGCGACTGAAATTACCTACGAACTAGTGTTTGCCAAGTTAGTTAGTTATTCTGAGTGAATCATTTAAATTAAATTTAGACAAGAGATGCTTCTGCAAAAAAGGAAAAACTTTGTTCTTGTTTATTTTGAAGCCGAACTAAGAAGTTGTTCTTTTGTTACTGCATGTCAGCCATGAAATGAAATCCAGAAATCCAGTGCATGTTAGACACACATAAATATTTCATCCACCATCTGTTTTGGTCTTTTATCCATATTAAATGTGTCGCTGGCAGTAGGACTGGTTAACATCTACAGCTGCAGTTCTAATCCAAACAGCAAGCCAAGTCCAAAATAATAGTTTATAAATTACTAAAAAGTTACTACCTTTTTTTTTGTACTGGCTGTCCATTCGTGTGTGCAATTTCTAAAATTAGTTTTCGGTTAGTTTCCCGAGTTTTCTCGAATTGTAACAAGAAGTAACAAGTCTTGAAAATGCAAGAATGTTTTCACTGAGTTAGATGCGTTACATGCATCTTCAGTTGAGACTAAAATACCGACATTGTTGGCATTCTCCTTGGCAGAGAAACTAGCGGAAGGAACAGCAGGATGGGCGGACAGGGTGTGCGTTGTCAAGGTATCTTTATCCGGGCTTTAGCGTTGATTCCAGCTTTAGTCTCGGCAGATTTATGATGTCGCGTTACCTTCCAACACCACCGCCATAACCAACAGCGAGGACCAATAAGAATGACACAACTGTAGAGAAAAACCCAGCAAAAATCATGAAAATGTCTTCATTGAAGTCTACCATTTCCACTCTGCTTTATTTTCTTTGCTTCGAAAGATGCTTGCCGTTTATAGAGTTTTTAACACCAGAAAATGTGACAACCAATCACACACCAATTCCCCTGATTCCTGATTGCATTATACTCCATTCACTTATCAGAATTCTGGTCTATATCCTGCGATTCCTGTGACATTATGCGCAGATAGCTAATTTGCAAATATCTACCCTCCGTATGCAGGCGGTAAAAAGACAGCCAGGCAGAGAGACGGAAACCATCTTAGGACTTCATTTCCATCTCATCCATCGCATTAGTCGTGCTAAGCACTGTTCCAGCTTATGTTTATTGGGGGCTTTAAGCTCCAATGAGAACTGAGCAAGTCAGTGAGTCATCAGAAAAGCTGCTGCATCCCATTGCACTTTAACTTTTTTTCGGGCACATTGAAAGAAAAATTACAATTGCTAAACTTAGTGCAACTTTTTAAGCTTTTGGGATGAAAGAGCTTTAAAGTTTCAGAGAAAATTAAATTGAAGAGGTTTTCGATTCCAATTAACAACTGAAATTGCATACAGTGTTAATGGATTTGAGGGTTTTATTTTAAGACTTTTTCTGTAGCAATTGAAATAAAGGAATAGAATTGAAAGGATATTTCTGAAGAGTGACTTGAGACAGGAGCCAGAAAGCTGGTGAAGAGTAAAAGTGGTTAGGATTACACTTAATTTCCTTCAAAAAGTAAAAAAGGAAGAAGATTTAAAGCTCTATCATCTATTTTAAACATTTTACGAAGGACAATACTGTGCAAAACTCATGAATCTTTATTAAAATTGATATCTTCCTTCAAACAAAGTGAAATTTCTTGTTAAGACTCTGATGTAAATTAAATTCCCCCTTGTATATTCTTGTGATTATTAATATCGCATTTACATATTGCTACTATCCTCCCAAAATCTAAAATTCAAATACCAAGCTCAACCAGTCAAATATGAGAAATAGGGAAGTCAAATGTTTTGATTGTCTCGTACTCTAACCCTTCCTACCCTTCCAAATAATGTTGCTTCCAGTTTACTACACATCCCACCATCAACTCAGCAACAAAGTATTTGCCCAGATTTTGTCTGCAATATTATGCGCCCGGGCGTCATCGAAATTCAGCAAAACGCCGCGCCAGTCGTAGAAATCGAAGGAGTTTTAAGAGCTTTGAAAAGAAATGGCTGGGATTGAAGGCAGAAAAGCAGGGTCATCAGGTCTGGCCGGAAAGGAGGTCGTGGGGCAAGTCGACATAGGTGATTGGCGATTTCGCCGCCGGCAGCGTCGGAATATAGATCGACAATTCGGAAATATGGCGGCTTTATGCGTGGTCCGAATGCAAACACATATCGATATTGAATTTATTAAATACGAGAAAGCGCTGCTGAAAGCAGAGGGAGTATGTCTGGAACGCAGCAATCGTAAAACTTTTATAACTTATGAAAAGCGTTTGGAGATCTATGGACAACTCTGGCGCAAATCCTAATAAATATTTTAATAAATTTCAATAAAAACAAAAAAAAAATAGATGAAAATATTATACAGTATACACTGAAAAAGACGAAGAATGAAGAAGAATTGAATTAATCGAATGCAGAAAAGAGGAGTCAAATTGCAGCTAAATAATTTTTATTTAACAAGTTAGACATATGTGTGTGTCTATTTTTAGTTTGAATTCTAAATAATTTAATTCTTAGTACATTAATAAATTATAATAAAATGTAAATAACACACCCTCTTCACTAAGTCATAAGTTACTAAATATTCGAACACTTCTTGTGCACATTTTTTATTAATCAACTTGCATTTTGTTGACTTGCCAGTGTTTGCTTGTTTTGTTTCACAGTCTCCAATGCGTTTTGTGCCGCTTTCCATAGTTTTCCTCTGTTTTTCGTCCATCAGGTAGTCCGATCACGTCCGGGTCACCGCAACGTGTTCCTCCTTCCAAAATATGCACCCCTTGGACCTGCCAAAACCCAGAGGTTGAAGTCAGTCAAACACCATTCCCACAACCGCCCACGTTTAAAATATAGATCTAGGTTTTATCATCATCATCAAACTCCCTCTTCCACGTTCCAGCAAATCCAGCCAGCATGGCAAGCAACGTGGGAGAAAAGTTCGAACGAGAAAGTTGACAACGCACTGGGAATGTTTGTTTATTACAAACCAGCTCTGGTGACATTTATTAATTTGATTCTTATTTTCCACGGAGATGTTTTGCGGGTCATTAATCAATTTGCGGGCGGTTTGCAAGTTGTGTAAGAAAGATAAGTGCTGATTTTAGCGTCGTTATCAAGCAAATGATGATGATGCGACGTGATTTTTGCTGTTTTTCCGGAAAGATTTTCTTTAAAACGCTAGATGTGCATTTTTGTCAAGAGGAAATTATGTGGAAATTATGCTGAAAGAGAGAAATCATGTCATAAATGATGTATTTCAATACATTTTCTATTTTAATGCATTGGATAAAGCCTATCATAGGAAAATATGATTTATAGGCGAAATTTCATTATAAAATTAGTTTCTAACCGGGATTTATTTGCGTTCATTGGTGGATAGACATAAGTTTGGGTGTCTATTGACTGTGAAACTTTGGCTTCTTCTATGAATTTTTGCATTGTTGCGCTGTAATAAAAGAAGGGCTTTAATTCGAGCTGCAATTTAACTTTGTGCGGTCCATCGCAGGGTCTTTTGTGGATTTTGTAATCTCGAAAGTTGCCGTTAGCAAACAACTTCGGGGGCGAAAGTTTTGAATTGTTACATTGTTACAAAGAAAGTTAAGAACAACCCGACGACGTAAATTCAGGCCTGAGATTGCTGTTGAATTGACAGAGAACATAAAAAAACATTTTTACAAATTACACAAAAAGTTTAACCATTTTTTCTAACAACACCAACTGAAGTAGTAATAAAAATAAATCTAGAAAGTTATAGTTTAATAAAACATACCTTTTTTGGATTTTCCAAAAGGCAGGAAGTGACAGATAGAAGAAATAAATTAAAAGTTCTTCACTTCTTTATGATTTGATTATAAAGAATGATGCACGAACAATGACACAAGTTAATAGGAATTTATAGAATTCATAAAGTCACTCAGAAATTCAATGCCCGCTTAAGCTCCTTCACTCTTGAAGATTCTTCCTCTGCTCCCTTTTAATTTCACCAATTTTTGCATTGAATACGATTAAAATACAAATAAATGTAGGAATTAAAGGTACCGAGATCCAAAGTAAAAATCTGATAAATATAGGAAATAAAAAATCAAACATTTTCTTTTCATTCAAAAAAAATTATGCAGACAATTTGACCTTGTATTATTAATAAATATATCCGCATTATTTATATTCCATGAAATAGAAAACGTGTGTATCGAATTTTGTTGGCTTAAAATCTGACTTGTAGAGAGCCAAAAGCGACCTTATTGTCCAAAAATATTAGAGAATCAATGGATAGGCAAACATGGTATCCCTACAGTGTCGCCACGGTCGAATGAACACATTTTATTTACATTTTTACAGCCTTGTACATGTATGCAACATTAACCTTCTTCTTCATTCCCACATTTTTAGCTGTTATGACACAAGCAGACAAAACGCGATAGGAAATTGTGTGGAAAATGAGTGGAAGCATAAAACGTCTTACATTGACAGAACGCAGGTGTAATGCAAGTTGCATATTCCCAGTTACAAAGAAAAACATTTTAAATTCAACTGCTTGAATGGTACGACAGTGGCCTAAAAATTTTCTTTCTCCTTACGCACTGGCCCGTGTTACAAGCGTAGTTTTACTCTGTAGTTTACATAAGTAATTAGAAGCGGAGGCGGGTGGCATGCTGTGAGCAGACGCCGCCAACGCCACCGACGGTTACAAACACTACGACGTCGCACCTAGCGACTTAATTTAATAACAGGCCGGAACATGCTGTACGCCAGCCGTTGTGAGGGAGGAAGGAGTTATGGAGGCGGCACAGCTGCACGCAAAGCGTCCCACTTAGAAATACGTTGGAAGTATTGATGCTTTCAGTATACAGCATGCTCCCGGCGCGTAATTGCCGTGTTGGTATAGAATGTAAACAAGAAAAGAACAAAGAATAACACAAAATGTTAGTCAGGATCTAACCTTGGAGGTTTAGGCAAAGCAAAAAATAATACTAGATGGATAAATTAATGACTTTGATGTATTATTTTCCTGGAAAAGATTCTAGCGTAATAGAGAATTGGGATCGCATTGACATAGCTTAATTAAATCATTGTCAGTCGTATATCGTCGTCGATCGCAGCGCGCAGCAAATCTCGACGATCCTAAAACCCTATTACTTGGCGCCCCCGAGCTTGTAAGAGACACTTGGAGAATGACACAAACACATGCGGGGAGAGACAGACAGTTGTTTTGCCAGCTGCAACTGCTTCCAATTTATTGCATTGAAATGAATTTATTTTGACAGTTACAGTGACAGTTTGAATATTTGTTGTTATAAAAACGTTTTCGGCATGTTGCCTTCATTAGTTACGCAATATAAATTCAGTTTCAGCTATTACCTGTATCCACAGTGGTAATGCGGTCTTCGCAGGTGATAATGTAATCCGCGCATTCGCAAAACTCGTAGTAATTCGCACAAAGCCACCGGGGTCTAATGACAACGAATTCTGAAAAATATTGATAGTTGTTACACTGAACAAACAACATCTCTCGCAAGTTACTATTCTCAGTGAAAAACCTACTTCTTATCATATACTATTAGAACCACTAATTTTTAAAATAAAATTCAACTTACCAACATAGAGTCCATAATTTATTACTGGTTATGGACTCTGCCAGTAACATCACATCTCCTATATAAACCCATACCAGGTGCCGAGTATACTGAGAGTATATTGTAAGCAATGCTGCTGATAAACCTACAAAACTGAAGAAGGCAACATGCCGAAAACGGCAAGTGTCAAAGTTAAGTGATCTCAGTACAATGAATATCAGTTACTTCGTAACCATGGTCTACGAAATACTTATTTCCAACTCTCGAAAGTGGAATATCTCAGAATTCGATGTCAACATTCTCATTCTAAATGTTGTTGATTTTAAATTACAACTCATGGCAGTTATTTTAAAATATAAAATTTATTTACAAATTTTATCCTCACATGCAAAATACATCGCAACATCGCAGTTATAATCATTCCAGGAATACTTTCCTAAAATGTTCCAAATATGAATACAATGTTCATTACCTCCCAAGTGATCTGGTTCCGCAAACGCCCAATTGGTGTAGACAATAGGTTCTCCAGATGTCATCCACACATAGGTGTTCGGTAATTGTAGATCAGTTCCTGATGTCCAGATATATTCTGTTGGTACACTACTTGCTTTGATAGCTGCCTCCAAGTCAGCTTCCTCGGCTGCAGAGTTGATGGTAGCAAGTGCACGACCTTGGGAGGCACAGCTTTCGAAAGCAGCAAACCAATTCAACTAAATATTCATTACTAGTTGAATTAACATAAATAATTCAAGTAGAACTTACTTTTGTTGTAGATTGCACATAGTATTTTTTAGCGATTGTATTGCGAATTAAAACGAATAAAACCAGAAATGAAAGGAACTTAAAAAACATTGTGTTTGTTTAGGTTCGGTTAAGAAGACTATGCCTTGAAAGCACTTTCAATTACTTTTTATACTAATACCATTGTTTTCTTCTTAAGAAACTATGTCAAAATAATTCATTCTTCACCCATCCTACTAAATATTTATCTTTTCATAAGTTAAACAGTTAACACATGCCATTTATTGCAAAGTAAATCTGTTGGTACAAACAAATGTTATCTCTTGATATTTATTTAATTCTTGCTTGATTCAGGGCATGGACGTTGATTCTGGCAAACATAGAACAATTCATCATTGCAATCATTGGTGGTCCAATCCATATGCTTCGCAGTTTTACTGGGCAGAATACTAACGCAGGTATTAACCTCTTTGTCATCAGCAGTAAAGGCATTGTATTCAAACACCTGTCCAGTTACTACCCACGTATAATTCTCATTGGTAAAAGAAGCACCCGAAGTCCATGCCCTTTGGTACATAGTTTCAACTTGGATGGTTTTCTTTAGGTCATAGGATTCCCAGCAGTTTTCCATGGTTGCTAATTGTTGCCCTTTTTGTTGACAATTTTCATATGCAGTATACCAATTAACCTAGAAGAAAGAAAACTTTGTGAAAGTTACATTGTTTATGGTTGAATGTTGTTCTCTTGCTTTTACCTTTTCTTTGTAAACGTAGTACTTCTTTGGTACTCTTGGGTTTGGTGCAGAGACACCTGCAAAGACGATGGCAACGTAAAGAAGAAATATCTTCATTGTTCAAGAAGTTTTCTAGTGACGTTTTAATAAAGGTATGAAAGCATATTTTGTGCTGGAGTAATATTTATAGTCTATTTAATTAATTCCAATGAATATTTCATATCGGTAAATTATTTGGAAACCCATTTGAAATAAATTTGCATTGTTATCATTATGGTAAATATGTATAAATTTGCAATTTGTAAAAAATATTACCAAGGATTTGTCCAATAATACTTTGAATGGTTGGAATTTTTGTAAAATAAAATCCAACATGAAGAATTAAATAAAAAATTGCAATAGTTTCAAACGTATTTGTAAATAAATAAAAATTTGAATAAAAGAGACTAAAGACCAATATTTATTTTCCTAACAAAACCATTCATAAAAGTTAATTTCAATTAATCCTTTTCAACATTAAAACCATTCAATTTTTCTATCGAAATTATGGTTTATTGTATAACTTCAAAATCATCTTCGAAAATTCCTCTTATGCTCAAAATAAAACATATAAATAAATTTTATTCCCAAATTTTATTGGATCAATTACATCAAAATATATTTTTCTTTAAACAGATTGGATTTCAGGGCAAGCATCTCTATTTTCACAAACATAGGAAATTTTCCTAGCAAAACACGAAGAGTCATACCACTTATTATTAGCAGCTGAAACACAAAGACATCTTTTGTAGCCACCAGTAAAATTGGGTTTACCTTGGTTCCAGTTCTTGTAAGTGAGTGGTTTACCAGTTGGGAGCCAACTAAAGGTTTTATACTTGGCCCAATCGGTGCCTCCAGTCCAATACCACCCGGTTATATCTGCGAAATATTACAAAAAATTAAAAGTAACATAGCATAAAAAGGAAGTATTTACTAGCTGCAGTCACAACGCTATTCAATTGGGTTTGTTCTTCCTCGGAGTTGATGGTCGCCAACTGAAGACCCAACGTTTGACAGGCTTGGAAAGCCTCCCAGAATTTGACCTAATAAATAAAAATTAATATTCACCATTGGAGAAAATTGATTTTATGTTTTGGTAATTACCTTAGCATTGAATGCGTAATAGTTCTTTGCAGAAGTCATTGCAAAAAAGTACAGAACCACAATTAGAAAGAGTTTCATTTTTGCCCAAAAGAAAAACAAAAAAATGAGTATTAGATATGCACATGTGGATGTATTTATACCCAGTTCAATTTAGCATAATGGATAATTAGTCATGTACATATTTTGTAATTCATTTAGTCGAAAATAATTTAAATGTTATTCAGTCCTTGAAATGGTAATTTCGTGCAAAATTTGTGAACTAAATTCTATGACAACAATACCAATGTAGGTAACTAAATTATATCATGATTTCTATATGAACTTAATTAAAATAATTGATAAGATTACCTTGATGGAATTATTGAATAGTCTGGAAAATTTCTTAGGTTTTGCGGTCACAATAAAACGCATTATTGATCACCAACATCTCGATGGCTTTCCGCTGTTTCCGCTCTATTTACTCCTCTAGTTGGTTTCTTCATTTACCGCAGTATATATGAGTTGTGAGTACGAATGCGTGGAAAGCCTTGACTTTTGGCGAGTGCCCTCATCTCGTGCAGTTATTAATGCTGCGTAATGGACAGCGAAAAGCACCAATCTCCGACCATTTCAGAAAATACTAGCGGCAACTGCCGAATCATTGATATCAGTTGGACTCGAGGTAAAACAAAACTATGTATGAAAGCAATATTTCATTTTGCTACAAACAATATTTAAAAAATCTTTTTAAAAATCATTTATGGTGAAATGCATGCCACTGGGAAATTTGGATTAACACCACCGCGGTAGAAAACGCGGTCGTATTCGTTTGTTGGTAGCAGTCCATTGTTTCTGAAACAACGGAATGCTGGTAAATGTCGCTGCTTTATCGTTGTGCATTAACAGAGGCAGCGGGCGTTTAACGGCTGCCACAACCGCCCCCAAAAAGCGGCAATGTTGAAAAACAGCCTGTCGATTTGCATAATCTGCAATAATCTGCTTTTGGTGGGAAATATCTACTTTTAGTTTGATCATAACTCAGAGAAAATTGATTTAAGACCTGCACATATTTTGTTTTAATTACGAATGTAATAAATTTACTTAAAAATAATAAAAGATGTTATTTGCATGATGAATAAAATATAGTAACTCCAAATAACCTTCAATCATATATTCTGCATCGTCCAAATATGATTACACTATAATTTTTCATTTTAATCTCTTCCTTCGAGCACACCAATTTCATTAATAACTCCATTTGCATAACTTCATCAATTTTATTACCTCAACATTGAATGCACTTAAATTTTACTTGCAAGTGTATTTATTCAATATCCTCTTATGAACATCTTTGATCTCTTCCCAGCTGTAAATGAAATCCCCTTGACAACATCGCGTCCATTGAGTTATCCCAAGCACGAACATTTTCCTCCTCAATCTGCAATCCTTTTGTTCCACCCACGTCAGCAGTGACAACCAGTAAAACTCTACTTTCTTTCCATAGCATCCAGAACAGCACCGAGCAAAAGATGAAGAGTCCAAACGGGTGAGCCCTTTATATCTGTGCAAATATTGGTTTGGCAGTCGATGTGCTGGCTTCATATTGGCCTGGACGGTCGTAAGCCATCGGATATAACGAGGATATGATGTTTATTAAATTTTGGGAGGCGTTTGTGCCAGCAAAATGCCGTTATTTCACCCCTTGCGTGGTACGTTGAAGCCTTTTACTCAACAAATTCAGTCTGCATGATCTACTCCATAGTCTACAATCATACAGTCTGCAAATTGGAAATGGGTAACAATTTGACGTTTACGTCGAAATCGGAGTGGAAAAGCAGCGAGTGTGTAACGCATGTGAAGGGTTGTGGTAAGCTGCAAGATGCCACAGACTGGATCTCATTCCAGGCGAGGTATTACAGAATTCTGCAATTTGAATAATTTAAATTGGTAATCATTCTTTGATTTGCTTTAAAAAATTGTGACGTTTGTTAGGAATTAGGTGAAAATTACGCTTTTATACTCCAGTCCAGTTGTGACGTCCTTTAAAAATACTTTATCCGACTGTGTCTGCAGGAATACCAAAAGTCGTTGTCTTTACGCTTTTCAAAATGTCGATGCCTACGTGCAAGGCGATTTGCTTGCTTTTCATCTCTGCTGCTTGAATGCCACACACAATATACAACACTCTGAACCAGAGCATAATCCGCTTTCATCTCTCTCTCAAGTAGGAGGAATAGAGAAGCCTTCTACTTTTCATTTTCCATGCTAAAGGATCCATATCAATCGTTAAGCACGATCCGCTTTACTTCCAGCTTAGATTTAGGACGTGGACTAAGTTATAAAGAACGGGATTAAATCCAGTTGTTTATGTTATAGAGGATGTTGAATTGATGATGGAAGTTTACTACATTTCTAAATACTTGTTAGTTAGATTATTTATTGGAAGATCATGAAGTAAATAATTTTAGTTGATGTAATAGAATTTATATTTAGGTAAACTGGTGTCTTTGACTATTATTCAAATGATTTTTACATCCCGCAATTTGTTAATTATGTAATGTACCAATGAAATCGATTGGGATCATCATACGACACCGTGCAACATGCATAACAGTGTATTACGTAGTGGAAATTCCGGGATTTCCAGGGAATTGCGTTGCAAACCTTTTGCCCTTGCTATCTACGCCGGTACCTATCCGATCAAACTCCAATTTATATCTCCACCAAAATGCTAAATGTAATTACCTGGTTGGTAAACAATCGCCAAGGGAATTTGTTACTTTGGGACAAAACAAAAAAAATTGAAAAATCCTCAATACAATAATTGGAAGCAACCCAATACAAGTTTACGTGTTGCTCATTATTTAACATGGACTAAATAGTTTTTTCAGTTTTTTCTTCACCAATATAATACGATATTTCAAATAAGATTTGAAATCATTTTAAAATAATTCCTTATTTTTTTCAGAATATTATTCCCAATTCAAATTACTAAATGAACCCCAATTCTGAGAAGTAAAACAGATGTCCAGTCCCCAATTAAGCAAACACTAAATTATTGGAAATTCTAGCTCCTGATAGCAATAAGTTGATTACCATTTCAATATCATGTTGGTCTTCAAAGAAATAGACAAATTAAATTGTTAAGAGCGTTATAAATAGCAAACTCTACAATAACAATATCAGCCAAAGAAATGGTCCACTGTTATATTTCTTCACATTTTTATTATAAATTCATTGTTCTAGAAATATCTTGTTAGTGCAAGATATCTAGTTGTTTGCGTTTTGTTTCCGTTCAAGTTATTGATAGTAATAATCAAAGTATAATCTCAGCATAGACAATATAATTATCATCTCCTATTTGTTTATCCTCACATAAAAAATAATGCTTCAAATCATATGCAAGATAACTAAATGCTAGCACATTGTTCACACTCCACACTAAGATAAATCGGAAATTGTTGTTACGACCAGGAAGAGTTTGTATCCAACCGGGCGTAATAGGTTTCCCAGTGATCATCCATTTGAATTGAAGATGCTGCACCACATCAGATCCCGAAGTCCATATAAGTTCTCTACTAATATCTTAAATACCTATTGCAATGTAGTTTCAGATTCTGTTAGTACTTACTTTGTTTGTTAATTTCTGCAACAAGCATTTCTTTCTCTTTAGCATTCTCAATTGAACCAAGTTGGAGACCAATCTCTGAACAGTGCAAAAGGGCACCAAACCAATCCTTTCTCTCCTTGATGATTGTATACTCTTTGCATAAAACAGAAGCAACGATTAAATATATAAATGGACAAGTTACAATTAATGTTGTCATGATGTAGCCATAACATAAACTGTAAAGGAATTGGATTTATCTGTTGTTATTACCCAGTTTAATCATTCATTGACCTCAGAGTGATTATACCCAGACTATCTATACTATGTTTTATTCGCTGAATTGTTGTCTCGCGTTTGCTTGAGGAAATAGCTCGACAACTGCGACTTCAATGAGTGGGTCGTCGCTGAATTTTAAGTGGAAAATAACTGTCGAAGTATTCGTTGAATATTGGTATGTTATTGAAGGATAAGTTGCTTCATTCACTTTTTGTTTTCTTTTACTACAAATCTTCTCTACTTTACAAAACTTCTTCATTCTGGTGATGAGGTGGCGGTTAACAATCAAGTACCAAATTTGGTAGAAAATTTAATTGAACATTAGCAATATTCATAGCTGATGTTGTTTTATTGTCATTCAGTTAATCATCATTGCAATGCCTCTTTGCTCACTTCTCTAAAGGTTGCGTTTTGAACAAGTTGATAAATGATAAGACCTCAGCTTACGACATTCAAGCATTCAAAAGAAGGCTGAAATCCGAGCGGATTGCTGAAATCGCCTCGCCGCTGACGAATGCGACAAGCGTGCAAATGAATTCCACCAAAACAATGAACCATGCGCATTGTTCGCATGGCGGCAGTGGCGGCGGAGGCATCATATCAGCAATCCTCGCCAAGATAGATGCAACATTCTCCAAGGTATGCATGTGACACAACACAATGCGACCCCATCGCGAGGGTGTAATGGAGATTAGAATCTTTATGATTTATGATATTACTTATTGTTGCGGTCGGGTAGTACAACGTTTTTTTCTAATTTGTTTTTGCGAAGGTTGCTATTGTGTTTCGTGGCTTTGCCAAGAAGAAATAAGGAATGAAGGCTAATTCTATTCAAAGCTTTAGGATTATATTGCGGGTGTTTTTGTGGTATCATTGGGAAATAAATTTGGAGAAGAGATTTTTTATAGCATGTAGATAGAACCGTACACATTGAAGAAGAGACAGTAAGAAATGGGATTAAATAAAATCAAATAAAAATAAGATGCCGAAATTTATCCAGTAAGTTTTCTTTGCTTCAAATTGATGTTTATAAAAGTCCAGTTAGCAGATTACTAACTACACCTCCACCGTTACCACCGGATCCACAATTCCCACACCCACAATGACACCCATTATTATTGTTATTTCCAGAGCAAGGAGTATCCTCGCAAATATAAAATATGGTTTCGTTGCAATGCCAATCATTCCATCCAATTTGTCCTTTTACAGGCCACACATGCATGCACAATTCACGTCCATCATAGTTCCATGGTTGGGTCTCAGTCCACTTGGTATAAGTAAAAGGTTGCCCAGTTGAGAACCAAATAAAAGCGTAATCTGACACGTCAGCTTGCTGCTGATCAGTTCCTGAGGTCCACATCCAAGTATCGTGTAACCCTAGAGAAAAAACAATAATTTAATAAATACACCAATATTTTGTTTCCATAAGAGATCTGTATACTTGGTACATACCGAGTTGAGTCATTTGCCTCTCCAGATCACTTTCTTCGGCTGCTGAGTTGATTGTAGCAAGTTGAAGACCTTGACGACGGCAGGATTCATAAGCAGCATACCAATTGGCCTAAAGATTTTTAGTTATTTGAAATTTTTTATTCAATTGAAGCAATAAATATACTTTGACTTGCTGGATGTAGTACTGCTTTGTAGAGACGAAGCCAAGGATTCCGAAAGAGAGTAAAATAATTAGCTTCATTTTGATGTTGAAGAAAGAAGTTGATGAGTTGATTGTAAAAATGTAGCGACACAGTCGCGGTTTATATAATGTGACAAGCAGTAAATAATGTATGGAAAAATAAACTATATCTTTATTTTTCCTGCTGTATTTTCTTTTCAGTTTCATTGTGTAATATGTGCTAATAATTGTATTATTGTAATGAAGTTCATTACTTCTAACCATATGTTTTATTTTGCAACGTTATAGAATGATATCAGGTATTGATATAAGCAAGATAATAGGATATTTAAATTAATTTTTCTAATTACAAAATCAAACTCCGCCAACATAATTTATTAACAATAACAATCAAGCACAATAGTAACATTCATTATAAGTATTTTTTATTATTTACAATTTTTGAGATCATCTTAATACAATTTATCTAATAACTAATTAAAAATAAGAAATTAATTAATTTATGTCTTAACTAATACTTGTGGTACAGTTACGAAATAATTTATAATGTTTGTTTGTTTGACAATTAGCTTAAGTGTATTGATACACCTTTAAAACATTGGGTATGAAATTAATCTGATTCCAGGAATTGAATTCCACTATGATTTGTCTATTCACGAGAAAATTCAATTCTGTTGAGCACACCTACGACACCTGTGTATTGCGATTTATCAATAGAACTGGTGAGGACCTCTGATTTGCCTGAAATTATCAACCAACTCTCATGTAGAATGCAATTGAGCGAATTCTGGGAAATGCTTGAATTGTACGGTAAGTGGACCATTTCTAACTTCTGAACCAAATCACAGAATATAACGAATGTATTATCAAACAAACAACTAGTATAATTAATTTGGCATATTTATAATTATAACAATTTAAAATATAAAGAAAATAATTTTTTAAATAAAACGTATATTTATATTTCATACAATTTTTTTTATCGTTTCATTAATTGACTAAAGAAGACCATTTAATAATGTGCCAACTAAACCAGGATTACTTCCAGAAGCGTTGCAACCACAGTTACCATTATTCCCATTATGATTGTTGTTATCATTGTTGCATGGAGTATCCTCACAGATATAATTTAACAATTGTGTGCATTGCCAATCATTCCATCCAATCTGGCCATTTTGAGGCCATACATGAACACACAATTCATTCCCACCAAGATTATCTGGTTCTCTTGCAGTCCATTTGGTAAAAGTGAAAGGTTTTCCAGTTGAAAACCACACAAAAGTCAATGGTTGTTGTCCACCGGTGGCTTGATCAGTTCCAGAGGTCCACATCCACGTTGCTTGCAGACCATTTGTGGTCATTTGGTTCTCAAGGTCTGCTTCTTCGGCTGCTGAGTTGATGGTAGCCAAGCGGAGACCAGCAGCGGCACAGTTTTGGAAAGCAGTGTACCAATTCACCTTGGAAATAAATAGTGCAAAATTATGTATTAAGAGAGAATTGTAAAGAAATTAACGCTATGTACCTTGGCGTCGGTTTTAAAATAATACTGCTTCGCGGTTATTAAAACCAAGAGGTTTAAGAAAAGGATAGTCTTTACAGTATCCATTAGAGATTTTTAAGTCTGATTAAAAAAAAATTATACGAAAATTTATCAAGAATCTGCTGCTTTTATATTCATTTAACTTCCTTGATGGTGAAGTAAAAGACATTGTTTTATGATTTATTGCAAAACATATTCATTGTTTTTAAGAACAATTCAGTGTTAATAATAATCATCTCATTTGATTAAACAAAATGAAGCAAAGTGCAAATATTATTCTCGTTTACCATAATGACAATTCCCATTAATGTTGTAATTATTGTTAGAACAAGTAGTATTCTGCAGAAAAAATTGAGCAAAGATGAGTGAGTTTTTATTTCAGACGATTTGATAATCAAATTATCGGATGCACGCAAAGTTCATTTCCCTTATAATTATCATTGGCATTATTGGGAAATAAATTTAGAGAAGAGATTTTCTATACTATGTAGATTGAACCTAATGCCAAATTGTACACATTGACAAAGAGCCAGTAAGAAATGGGATTAAATACAACCAAACAAAAATAAGATTCCAAAATTTATTGAGTAAGTTTTTCTCTTTTTGGATTGATGTTTATCAAATATGGTCCAGTTACCAGATTACTAACTACACCTCCACCGTTACCACCGGATCCACAATTTCTATATCCACATTGACACCCATTATTATTGTTATTTCCAGGGCAAGGAGTATCCTCGCAAATATAAAATATGGTTTCGTTGCAATGCCAATCATTCCATCTATATTGTCCTTTTGCAGGCCATACATGCACGCACAATTCACGTCCATCATAACTCCATGGTTGGGTCTCAGTCCACATGGCATAAGTAAAAGGTTGCCCAGTTGAGAACCAAATAAAAGCGTAATCTGACACGTCAACATGCGCGCTGATCAGTTCCTGAGGTCCACATCCAAGTATCGTGTAACCCTTGAGAAAAAGCAATGACTTAATAAATACATCTTTTATTTTTGTAAGAGATTTGTATACTTGGTACATACCTAGTTGAGTCATTTGCCTCTACATGTGCCTTTCTTCAGCTGCTGAGTTGATGATGGCAGGATGCATATGCAGCATACCAATTGACCTAAAGATTTTTAATTATTTGATATTTTTTGCTTGATTGAAGCTATAAATATACTTGGACTTGCTGGATGTAGTACTGCTTTGTAGAGACAAAACCAAGGACTCCGAAGGAGTGTAAAATGATTAGTTTTATTTTTGGCTTGAAGGAGTTGATGAGTTGGTTGTGAAAATGTAGCAAGACAGTCGCAGTTTATATAAAGTGACAACCAATAAATAATATATAAGAAAATAAATCATATTTTTATTTCCCCTGTTGTTCTTTCTTTTCATGTTTATTGTATAATTTGTGGTAATAGTTGTATTATTGTAATAAACTTTATTGTCTCTTACAACAGGTTTTATTTATTTTTTTATGCTGCAACGATTTAAAATGATATCAGATATTGATATAAGCATGATAGTAGGATATTTAATTTTTCTAATTGCAAAACCAAACTGCGACGAAATAATTTATTAACAAGGACAATCAAGTACGATAGTAACATTTATTATAAGTATTCTTCATTATTTACAATTTTTGAGATCATCTTAATACAATTCTTCTAATACAATATTAATTAATTTATACCTTAACTAATACTTGTGGTACAGTTACAAAATGATTTATAATATTTGTTTTTTGACAATTAACTTAAGTATATTAATACACATCTAAAACTTTGGGTATGGAATTGATCTGATTCTAGGAATTCAATTCATCCAACATTCCGTCATAAACCAATATCTTCGGGTACGTATACTTTCCAAACCTGACCTTCCAGGAAACCTTTATAAATCTTTCAGCACCCTGCCATAAACCAATATCCTCGGGTACGTACCCTTTCCAAAGCCAATAAATTTCGATCTTCCTCAATAAAAACTTGAGAAACCGTT
>JAODGC010000002.1:931455-941949 GCA_027574925.1 Ecitoglossa quadriceps | reverse complement strand
TAACCGGTGCGTTTTTGTTTCATTTGCGGTGAGAATTGTAGATAGTAGCCAGTAAGTCGAAATCACACTCACTGCATATTGGAGTGCATAAATGGCGGGCAATGAATCACTGCCGCCGCCGCCGCCGTCCGTCGGCATAGGCGGTAGCGTGGATTTTTATTAGTGCCGGATGTAGGGTATAGATAATGCTATTACCATTCATTGGGTTTATGGTCCATGCATAAAAGTTTCCGCAGTCAAAAGAAATAGTCTGTGGGGCGGTGAGCGACAAATGCCAAGATGCTATGCCAGTACTTCCAAATGCACTGCCCTTGCCTCCCTTCTCCCATCTCCCTTCTTTCCCCCCCCCCTCCACCCTTCTTACGCAATCCGTCCGCTATGTGAAATAAAATTAGAATAACGTAATAATTGCACAAATTAAAAGCACATTCCGAGGGTGAATTGCGCCACATCACTCTAGCCGTATTACCAACGATAAAAGTCAAATAAACGCCGCTGGTTATTCATCATGGGGCGGCTGTCGCTCGCACCCTCTCAAGAGTCTATTATGGGCGCGCGCGCGCGCCTCAATGCCATAGTGTGTTTATTGTCGGGGTGGCACCTCGCAATCAAGCACCATGAAAAATAATTAATCGTCCACAGTGGCCGAGAGTGAATTTTCATATTTCCATTGCGACTCGAGTGGTTGGTTGCCAAAACGTGAGAGACGATTTTCTGCAGTGTCATCGGTATACAAGTCTATGAATGCACAAATTTATGTGTTTAATGCCCCTGTGTGATGGCTGGGAATTGGGAGTATGCTGGAGGAGACCCACATAAGGGGGTAAAATGTGTCGACTGCATGACGTGCTGGAAACGGAGGTGATGAAAGTCGAGTAATAGTTTTGATAAACACATTGTGTTTGGGGGATGAGAATAAATATTTTATTAACTTTGGACACAAGCAACGAATATATCATAGACATGCAGTCAAAGAAGCAAAACGCTTTGTATTTTAATGCCTGTGCAACGTTGCAAAGTTAGGTTAGGCTTTAACAAAAAAACTGTATAACCTTATTCTGAATGAAAATAATTCATTGCATTTACAGTAGTTTACTGAATACTTACTATTTTGTGTATATTTAAAACGTGTTCGGTGTGTTGCCTTCTTCAGTTTGTCTATTTAACGTAGCGTTGACTTGTATCGACAGCATACTGACAACGCTGGCGACATCTACAAAATAAGCAGAGCCTTTAGAAAATTAACATACAAAATAGTATTCCGAATTAATATTACAGTATTCCAACAAATTACCAACTCTTTAAATCCTTCTAATATTTATAAATCCACTAGAATCTGCAAACGATTTTACTATTTCTATCCAGCTGTCAAAAGAAGAAGAAGTCTTCAGTGACATCTATACTTATTACTCCCTATTAATTACTCACGTAATAAAACATTGACATCCAGACAACAATATTCAAATTACACCGTACTCATCCTCTACTTAATTGTACTGGATTAACAACTGTGCTTAGATAGCAGTTATTGGCACTGGACATAACTAGATAAGCTCTCAGCAGGATTCGAACTAATATCCTCCGAAAATCTATTACTATTGGAGTACCATAATAATATTAATACTATATTTTTAAAATCTGTCAAACTTCTTAATAAGCACACCCAAGCTTAGTTCCAAAGAATCCTTAACTTTTCTAACTAATTTCTTAATCCTTGAATCATCAGTAGTAGGCATCCTTTGGTAAAGTACCTTGACCACAAACAATGTAATTTAACTAATACCATATTAACTTCTGACACACTAAAGACAACAATCAACTAAACTCGTAAAACATAATTGAAGTGCAAAACAAAATTCAAAAGGTAATTTAACACTAAATTTATATGCCTAAACCACATCAACATAACCTTATCGCTTCAAACTTCTGCTAAATTTCCTATTCCCTTAAATTAAATCAGTTGTGGGTTTGTGTCTGTGTTCACATATTTGTAAATTTAAGAATGTGTCTAACCAATAATCATGTTTCCTTTAGGATTACTTTGGTTTTATCCAGTTGAAAACTAATTTCAGTGCTTGGTATTACTTGGAAGAACAAAATGTTCTGCTTGTAGTTTAACAATAAATAAAATTCCTATTGATGCCTAAAGTCATTACATTTATGCGTATGTAAGTATATCAACCAACGATGGTGAAGTTATTTAGTTGTCGATATTATCGTCTGCATATCATGCTGAATGTGCGCTGTTTTATTTAATTCATGATCGGCACTTCCTGTAATTACAATGCGGTAAATATGCCATTAACCGCACTCCTAGCCACGGTCATTGTTGGTGTAATAATAAATGGGATGTACAGCCCAACGGTCATTCGAATGGTGATAATGACGAACTGCATTGAGGAATTAATATTCCGATTTTGAAGTTCATTATGAAGCTGAAGGTGCATCTATTGACCTAAAATTCAAACAGAGCATTAGTTACAGAGATTGCCAGGGCATAGATATTAACATTCTTAATTCTCAACCGTGCTTGAAATTGATCCAAGTAAAGAAGTCAATTCAAGGCTTTGTTTCTTGTTTTTGCTTTAGTTTTCTATTTTACTATATTAGAGAGGTTAGAGTAAAGACGAAGGTAATGACAGTAAAGTGTGATGTTCAGTGATTAATATAGGCAACCAAAGATACACCTAAACATCTGTTTTCTAACATGTGTTTTCCACCAGCTAATATCATGTGTATAGAGTAAACTAAGATAATTTTGCACTAAGTTAAATTCTTACTTTGAAAGTCACTCCTATGCAAAATTCAAGTTCAACAAGCTTTCAAGGTAAATAACAATCCTCTCTGTCAAATCAAAGACGTTCATGTCATAACCTTACAACTCATTGCCAAAGCATAAACTTACCTTTCTTGCAATTCTCACCAATTTCCTTCAAGCGATAACTATCCCATGGTGAACTTTTTAATTAAAACCCTTCCCAATTGCATTTGTTTCAATTGCAGGTATTAGTTCCCTGTGCCACTGCCTAATTCAATTCAAAGCCCAAACTCGGATCCCGCCCGTGGCGTAATTAATACGTAAAGTGCGAGGGGCGCGCGATTGTGCACAGATATGCTTTTAATAACTAGTGGCGACGGCCTTAATCAACTCACTGCCGCAAGTTTGTTAATTACGATTGAAGGCGCCGCTCGGTGCTAATTCCATTACGTGGCGGCGACAACTTTGAGTCGCGAGGTGATAATCAGTGCGCTGGTATCGATGCTCAATCTATGCAACTCAATTTCATTGTTAGACAAAGTACACAGTTTTAATCAAGTGGTAATGACAAGTGCGACTTTTTACGAAGGTCTTCTGGAATTGTTTGCCACTTATTGTGTGTTAAGGAAATGGTGATAAGGAAACAGCTGAGAGTCGTTAAGGGATTGAGGATAGACATGAGTAGGGTGTGGTTATCCTTGTCTAGACCATAGCGAATGTGGTATGTTCTTTGTCTGGTTGAATAATGTTTGAGTCTGAACTGAATATAAAGTAAAGACATTGTGTGTGAATGAACTAGAAACAAATGATAGTCATGTGATAAGAGAGAGCAGACATGAAGAGGGTGTTGTTGCGCTAGTCTATCTCATCGAGTGGGTTATGCGTTCTCGGTCTGGTTGACCACTGCTTGAGTCTTAACTTATTGTTAGGTTAATGTGTATGATCAAGAAACAAGTGATCTACATGAAGAGACATAAAGAGAGTATTGTTGCGCTTGTCTAACTCGCACAATGTATTATGCGTTGTGCATTAGAGAAACAACTGGTGATAGTAAGCGGAGTGAGAGCAGATGTGAGTTGAGAATTCCTGTTCTTGTCTGTTTCGTGCAACACCTCACTCTTTCTTTATCTTCTCACACTGTCTTACAGCCTTGGTGTACTGTAAAAAACTGGTATGATTTCCATCTTTATTGCATAGGCAATCCAAATAGCACCTTATCCAAATACATATCATTTGCAAGCTTCTCAAGCTTGCATTTTATATTCCTCCATTTCCTGCACATTGCATCTGTGCCATATGCAAAAATCTCCAACATCCACTGATAGCACCGCCACGTCTTCACGTGTCACGCATGTCAAGCGCTCCAATCCTCGACGATTTGCCACCCCCGCACGTATCGCGATAACGAATAAAAAGCGCGCCTTCCAACGCAGCACGAGATTTGCGCCCGCTTCGTTCTCGCGCCTCATAAATATGCATGCGCCACGGTGATATTAAATATTAAAGCAGATTACTTAACTGCCTCCTACATCAAACGGGCGCTAAGTGGATGCAGGCGCGGGCGGCGCACACTTTTGCTCCAAATTGGATACGCGCGCGATAAAATTTGCACTTTGGACAAATTAGCGACACCCCGCTCTGACGCGCACCCGCAGGGACCACGCCTTTGCAACGAAGACTCCTGAGGGATAAATAAATGCGACATAATGGATTTGACATGTTGCTGGAATGAAAGCATGAGCAGGAATAAAATCATTTCCAAAGAAGGAGATTAATTTAAGAATGGTTTGGAAAAGTATGGCTTATGTTTTGGGGAGTAATAATATTAGGTTGCTGTTTATGTTTGCCCCCATGACCAATAAATATTGTTCGGTGATGTCTGATAACTTCTGATTGTCACTATATTTATTGCTCTATAACATAGATGTTTATTGATGGAAGTACTTAAACGTGGCACCAAGGACTGTGTAATTGATGTTGATCAAATAAACCAAAGCGGAGTTCTAAAATCATTTATAGTTTCGGACTTATAAGCCAGTGAATGCTGACTGTTTCCTATAAATTTCAAGAGTTGCTTTCATGTCTGATTGGTGCTGCCCTCTACCCATTGGATAACTCAATCAATTTCTACGAATTTGATAATCCTGGTATAGGACGTCTGAGGAGCGACGTATCATTTTTATTTTCTTATTATCAAACTAATATTTATATTTTGTTAGTTTTGTGTGTTTACGATAGGTTTTTAGCAATTTCCAAGTAGACTAGTGATTTTCCTGTGTCAAATTGTGATTTCTTTGATATTTTTATTGGAAAATAATGTACTTTCATTGCTTATATCAAGCCCCTCAATAAACCTACAATCCTTAAGGGTATTCGTCCGAATGGACATATTGAGAGCGTCTGTTCCTATTGGGGTGGCTTTGAATTCGCACCTAATCAAATCGTATCCTCATCGTGTAAAATAATCCGGGTTGATGCGATTGTAATGATGAGGACGACTGTAATTTGACGCAAGTTGTAAAATCAAATCGTTTTAATGACACTAAAGAATACTCATTTCATTCGTATTTCAGTGATACTTGTAGGTTAAGTTTATTGGTCTTGGCTTAAATATTAATTCAAATATAAGGTGAGCAATTGTAAAAAGTGACAAGGAGAAGAAATTAGTGATGATGGTGGTGGTGTTGTAGAGTGGGGTCGGAGGCGGCGGCATGCAAGAGCGGTCGAGACTGGCGTAAAGGGCCGCTTTAGGGACGGCGGATTAGTGATGCTCTGGCGCGCACTCTCAGTGCATAAACGTGATGTTTTATTCATCGTCTGTCCACCGAATTATCAAGTTGTTTTGCTTAATTCCCGCCCGGCTAAAGCATTCGCACCGAACTTAGTTCCAACCGTGGAGAAAATATCGAAAACAAAATTTTTAACATTAAATCTAAAACGGTCAGAAAACGTAAGTATCAATTGTAACAGCTATTATATCATAAATACTAACCTAACCTAACCTAACCTAACCTAACCTAACCTAACCTAACCAAACCTAACCTAACCTAACCTAACCTAACCTAACCTAACCTAACCTAACCTAACCAAACCTAACCTAACCAAACCTAACCTAACCAAACCTAACCAAACCTAACCAAACCTAACCAAACCTAACCTAACCTAACCTAACCTAATCTAATTCTTTCGAATAAAAGTTGTAATAATGTCCGGTTAGCGCTGCCCTCTGTCGCAAAAACTTGATTAGGTTGCACGAAATTGAAAATCAGCTACGATGGAATGGTCTACTGAAGAAAAATGTTGTATTCTTCAAGTTTCTAATCAATAAATTGTTTAAGTGAAAAATATCCAGTTAATATCAAGAGTCTAGATGAATCTAACAAGATGGATGGACATGCCAGTTGAAGATGCGGATTGGTCCATCTTGAGTCTTCCTCTTGGTGCAAGAGCACTGACTTAAGAAGTGCCATGTGATTGGTTAAGCTAGTCAAGCGAGGTCGACGAGCTCTTCGTTCAACCGTCCCCATTGTGAGCGATTCGTTTCAGTCTTGTTTCTTGTATTGTTTATTTCTCCGAGCAAAATAAAGAAAACCAACCAACAAGCCACTTATTTTTCATTTACAATGCTCCATGATGTCTAGTAGCTTAAGTAAGTAATTCCAATGGTATAACTAGTTGGAATTTTGTGATTTGAGGTTGTTCCTCCTAGAAAGCTTTGCTGTTGATATTTTTAATTTTGAGAAAATGTTTTGAAAGTTGCCTAACTGAAGTTGTGTTGCTTTGTTGAAACGAAGCAGATTTAACTTCTTAAGATGTAAGTGTGAATTGTTTCTGTATGGCAGCTTATGGGCTTAGTCTACTTTTCAATTCTTTTCACAGATAGAAAACAACTTTTAATGTTTCAGAGTTATCTTGATTTTGTTTCTGAGTAAAACGTGCAATTATAGGTTTTGCCTGTGAGGTGCTTTCCGACTTTGGAGGTTATTAACTTGGTAAATATCAAAAATTTGAGAAATTTTCATCTTGCGTTAAAAAGTTAACTTAATCTGCTTTGTTTATAGGAAATATGAATTTAGATAAGTAGTAATTACTATTTAAAGTCTTGCTTTATTTAAAGTAATACAAATTTTCAGCATTGCATTTTCATACTTAACATTTAAGCGTTATTTACTCAGAGATTAGTAAAGATTTAAAAATTTTTCTTTCTTTATCTTAAAACACCACTATTATACTTTATCTCTGTGAAAGATGAATTTAGATAAGTAGTAATAACTATTTAAAATCTTGCTTTGTTTGGAGTGTTGCAAATATATCTCTTATTGGTATTAACCATTCCACATGATCAACTTTGATGGTTGATAACTTAATAATTATTAGACATTTAATAAAATTTATTTCTTTAATCAAAAGTGTCATTAATATTCTATCATCTTCTGAAATATTATCATAATCGAGATTAAATTAATACTTGAATTATTGTGTTTTTAAGGAGCTGCATATTGCATACTTTGAATTGAATTGAAACATCTTTATTTAAATCGATCATAACCACTACAATTAAAGTTATATTATAAATATTCTACTAGTATTCTGTGCAGGGATAGCCAGTCTACCTATTTACCACCTAGAAATATAAATATAATATTAATTGTGCGAAATTGGAGCCATTTAATGAAATTGTAGAATGAAAATTGTAATTGAAAGAGAACACTTGCAATATCTAATTCTATTATTCTTACTATTACAGGGTTCTAAGCGAATGATTCGGCTGGACATATGGTCACATCGCCAGAGGGTTATCACAACGCAATGAAAGTTTAATGCATGTGCGTATTTGTTCATCACGCATCAGTCCTGCGGGCGTACGAATCCGATTAGGTGGCGCAAGACTGAGCGTGCATATGATTGATTGCCTTTTTGAAATCTAATTACAACTCGAATAATATATCATAATACTCGCACTCATCAACAATTACGTCGATTTTCTTCAGCGCACGCAAAGGCGGTGGCGGTAGCGGTAGCGGCTGGAAGCGGCGCAGGGTGTTGGCCTGGCTTTTAATTAGGTCGAGCCATCTAATGTCAGCTTTTTCATTTCGGGCAATATTTGTTGGAATGCCAAAGGTAAAGTATAGGATTAAGGCTTAATCTGTATTATGTGCTGTATCGGAATCATTAATGGTATTTTCTGGCGGGATGTAGTGGTATAAGTAGAGGTGCATGACTTAAGTTAAGTCAATTTTGAATGAAATTTATATTAAGAGATATTTTTATTCCGAGAAATAATATGAGTGCTTGTAACCTTATTTGGCAGTAGATGAAATTGAACTGAAGAATTATAGATGTATAAAATGACTTAAGTCAGTTTGGGTTAAAAAATATGAATTATATTTATAGGAATACAATATAATTGTGAATCAATTTAAGTGCATAACATAAAAATATGAAAAACAAGGAATATAGGTAGTTGGAGGTACAAATTGACTTAAGTCAGTTTGAACTACAACAAAAAAATATTTTCAGGTTGCAAAAGTTACGTGAATAAGAGGAAAAAATTATTTTCTAGCGGCCTGAAATAAAATAATGTTGAGTACAATATGACTTAAGTCAGATTTATATGTAGTAGAAATTTTATGTTCTGGATTCATATTTAAAGGAATACAAATTGATTACGGCCCAGTGAAACCGCACGATATAAAAATATGGACAACAAATATGGGGTTGCAGCTGGGAGAGGTAATTGGAAGTACAAATTGACTTAAGTCAGTTCGAGCAAAAATGATAAAAGATTTGTACAGTGTAAAAATTGCTTAAATAAACGGTGGAAATTACTTTTTAGCGTCCTAAAATAAAATAATGTTGGGTACAATATGACTTAAGTCAGATTTATGTCTAGAAGAAATTTTATGTTCTGGAATCATATTTAAAGGAATACAAATTGATTACGGCCCAGTGAAACCGCACGATATAAAAATATGGACAACAAATATGGGGTTGCAGCTGGGAGAGGTAATTGGAAGTACAAATTGACTTAAGTCAGTTCGAGCAAAAATGATAAAAGATTTGTACAGTGTAAAAATTGCTTAAATAAACGGAGGAAATTATTTTCTAGCGGTCTGAAATAAAATAATGTTGAGTACAATATGACTTAAGTCAGATTTATATGTAGTAGAAATTTTATGTTCTGGAATTATACTTAAAGAAATACAAATTGATTACGGCCCAGTGTAAGCGCACGATATAAAAATATGGACAACAAATATGGGGTTGCAGCGGGAAGAAGTAGTAGTAGAAGTACAAATTGACTTAAGTCAATTTCAGCAAGAATAAACAAATATTTTCAAGCTGTAAAAATTATTCAAATAAAAAGAGAAAACTTTTTTTTAACAGCCTGAAATAAAATAATTTTGAGAACAACATGACTTAAGTCAGCTTTAAACGTGGAAGAAAATTAATTAAAGGGTGTGTTATAACAATTCAAATATTATTTGAATATTTTTCTGTTTTTTTTTATCTATTGTATCAATAACAAAGTCACACACATTGGACAAAGTAAATTTGTTTTTTTTTTTCAAAAAAAGCTTTATCTCACATTTTAGAGACACCAGCAGCAGAGCGGATATCCAGACTCATTACAAGGCGAGTCCACGTAAGTGCTGCACGCTTTACGCATGCATATTTATAAATATTATCATCTATTACGAGCAGCAAAGAGCGCCAAAAGCGGATCCTTTCTCCTCGCCGCGCCCTGGGAGCTCGCCGAGTGTAAAGTATTGCGCTTCCGTCGCTTCCGCCGCCGCCGTCGACGCAGAGAGCTTTTGAGAGCCATTTTTACCGTGTGTAAGTTATATAAAAGCTACCGATTTGCAGCGCCCCATAAATATTTAGCTCTAATTCTGAAAGCGAGTGAAACTCGCAAATCCTGCTAAAGTGGTGCCTTAGAGAACACAAAGTGTTCAAGAGAAAGGGATTTGAATGTTTCAAATGAATTAAGTCAATGTATACAAACAAGTAATTAAAAAACAAGTTTTATATGAAAATTAAGAAAGGTAATTACGAAAAGGTATTTGATTAAATTGATGTAAGAATCAGAATGAGAAATAATGGATGGATGAAGTGACTTAAGCCAAGTGGAAAAATACAAAAAATAAAAAACATACATTTCCAATCAGGATTATATTAAAAATGAAATGGCATGTTTGAGTCGTACAAAAAAAGATTCTGCAGAGATATTGACTTAAGTAAAAATTAAAAAAGAGAAAAATTGAAAAGTCTTCTTTTCATTTAGCAGAAGTAATGAAAAATATTTAAATATTTTGTATTGGAGGTTGAAGCAATATGATGATGTTCAAAATGACTTAAGTCAATTTATGCAAGCCATTAATTTAAAAACATGGAGTTTTTGGAGTTTGATGGAGTTTTTTAAATAAACTTAAGTCTGTTTGAATAATAAAAATATTAAGTGCCTATTTCAAATTAGGATTATATGAAAAAAAAAGGAATTTTTGAGAAGTATGTTTAATCAATAAAAAGCAATTGGTGAATAAATTGGCTTAAGTCAGTTGGAATAAAAAAAAATGCAAAACACATATTTCAAATGGAGGCTATAGTAACAAATTTTACAACTTACAAATAAAGAAAGATATTGGGCAGTTGTAGAGAGATATTGACTTAAGTCATGTTGGAAAGAAAAGAAAATTGACCAGATCTTTATAAAAATTAGCAGACACAATAAATAA
>JAODGC010000002.1:894073-917140 GCA_027574925.1 Ecitoglossa quadriceps | reverse complement strand
AATGCCTGAAACTAACGGTCTTTGAAGATTGCGTATGACAATTGTGTAGAGTCTTTTGGTGTATCGTTCTATAGCCTATAAACGGTGAGGATGTTGGAGAACAGTTTTATTTATATCTTACGTCGCATTTCAATTGATGACCGAGGAGTTTATCGAGGATGCCTTATTTTGGAAATGATCCGGACTGCTCCGCGCTTTGATAATAGGCATCTATGCCTAATTTAAAATA
Organism: Ecitoglossa quadriceps; assembly: GCA_027574925.1. Lineage (NCBI taxonomy): Eukaryota > Metazoa > Arthropoda > Insecta > Coleoptera > Staphylinidae > Ecitoglossa > Ecitoglossa quadriceps. The sequence continues at coordinate 916,911 of JAODGC010000002.1, read as the reverse complement.
AGTTTACAGACAACTTTCTAAATAATTATTGTCATGTCAATCAAAATTGCTTTTTTTATATGAAAAGCCGCTACAATTTTTTTTATATACTAATTCATTTTATAATACAATTAATTGCAGTTAGCCCAAGTCTCTAGGCATCTGATTGTAAGAGTGACACCTAAGCTACAAGTTCGAATCCTGCTGAAAGTCCAGTTCTAATAAGATGGGAAAGAATCCAGTCTCAAATAAACTTCTAATAATTATGACAGTTGATGCAGTGTAATGAGATGATGGTCGAGTACGGTGTCGACATTGGCAACAGTACATTTCCATATAATAATAATTAATTTCAATAAAAATAGTGAAATGGTCTGAATTTAATTAACTTCAAAAAATAATTATTGCAGTCAAATCAACTTGTGCTGATAGTATGAATTCAATAGTTGAAAAGCCTGAAACTTATTCGCTTCAATATAATTGCTGTGTGAGCACAGATGTTGCAAGACACCTTGCTGTGCCCCAACATACCCAAGGGCTACTAATATCCACCAACAATGAGAATCCAATTATACACTCACCTCATTCAATGTGAATGAATGCATTCAGAATGCACATGCACATATTAAATGGGAACTGGATTAATTTGCTACCATCTATTAGATCACATTATGGCCATATTATGTTCGCCTAAAGTAGCCAATAAATATATTTATTGCATATTAACAACACTTTCCCACCAGTTTGAGGTGCTTAATTGATTTCCTGCGCGTCGGTTTTGGTTGCTTTGTTTGATTAATTCCAGTCTTGTATTTTTAAACGTGTTCAACTCGTTACATGTAAGTTTGTCGGGCATGTAAGCTGTAACGTGAGTTAATTGTTTGTTCCGTATCTCTGTGGCGAGACGCAGGTCAAACGCCATGAAATAGAAAATAAAAGCGGAAGTCCGATGGTTATCTGCATGCTGCAGTCGATGCGACCGCTTTGAGACACCAAGGGGTGCACAAGGCGCATTTGCATCGCTCGACGAGCTGTTGATTGTAATTAATAAGTCAAACCTATCAAGATTGAACTGCTCGTAAATTATCTTGGGCTATCTAAAACCGTTGCAGTGTTGAATTATATATTGCATTTTACGCTCTTTTGTAGCAGAGAATTTAATTTATTTGCATTTTATTAAGGTCAGGCGAGCAGAAAAGCAGAAATATCACATCTTTAAATTCGATAAACACATTTGAGCGTTATATAATACTGTGAATGATGATATTGATTTTTTTAAAAATTTGGTGCAAGTTGCAATCAAGCATCATTAACATTTACTATTATTTCTCGATAGAACGTTTCAGGCTTATTAATTAATTCCGTTGATTAGTTTAGGAATTATTGATGTTTACAGAAAACATACTCCCGCGCGTTGCTGCGTCCCTCACGCTCTCACTTCCACTCCTTACGCACTACATATCTTCCGACTCTCTTATGTGCCTCCACTGCCTACGTCCGTGTCACTCACCTTCTTACTTGTACTTCCCACTCATGCCATATCTCCCGACTCTCTCACGCGTCAACACTGCCCGCTTTAATAAACTTCGCATAGATAATATATATTTATGTGACGGGAAAAGCGTTGATAATTTCAGAGTAAACCGTTGCCAAAATTTAAGATTAGAATATTTTAACTGATGTATTTGAAGTTGAGTGTAAATAAAAACTTAGATGATCAACACAAAAAATATTTGACTTTTGCGAAAATTTTTATATTGTGTGTTTATATTTTATTTTACAACTTTTTACAATTTAAAATTGTATTTGTTACTTTATATTTTTAATCTAACTCAGTAATATTATTACAAAAATAAATGCGATATATTTGCGATTGCAGATGTTATGAGAATTTTAACCTACTTTTTACTACAATGTTTTATAATTTCAACTTAACGGTTATTAAACCATACCATAAATAATCTTATTTGTGTATAATTTAGTAGGTACTTCCGTGAAAAGAATTCCTAAAAAAAACCTCATAATTTTCAAACCTGATGATTAACTATATGATTTTGGTTTAATCAAGCAACCGTTCTTAGTTCGCCTAAAAGCTTTTAAGATCTGCACATCAGCATATTGTTCATCTAGCTACACACGTCATCCTCTGGAGCTCAAACATCACACACCAGTCGATTTGTATTCAATGAATCCAAATCGGTAGCAGTAGTAGCAACCACATCAGTTATCACTCACCTCAGGAACAATCAGCGCTAATTTTCTATAAACCGCTTTAAATATTTCATCAGAAGTGCAACGCATAGCATTTGTCAAAGTCATCGGTGCATTAGGCCCAATTCATACTAAGCTGTCATTAGTATTGTATAATATACCACTAGGTGGCAATATAATAATATTCTAACTATGTTACACTTTTTACCTGCATTAAATGTTAAAACAGATTTAAGTCATTTCAGATATTTTTTGGTCTATGATTGAGATACAGCTCAGTAGTTAGTAGTTTATAAGTGACACAATCAGCTTTTCTAAGAAGGGAGATGCAATTGTAGCACGCTGAAATTAGATGGCGTTAGTTGCTACATCCTGACGTCATATGCATCTTTTAATCTCAATAACTCATCAACGATTTATCCAAATTTACTCAATTTTTTTATGCATGCTTAATTTAAGTACTGTAAGTAATTTAAGTACTGTTACATTGAAATTTCTTTAACAAGATTTTATTGGGCTAATATTTTGCACCTTAAAATCAATTTTATTACGATAATTATCATCGCACTAATTTAAAGCATGAAGTTTCAACTCTGTCGACAAAACGGATCCAATTATCGCTCTCGCACCAGAAAAAAGGGAATGGACAATAATGCCGGAATCAGCTTGTATTCGGTACAACTCATACATGTTTCCGTATGCGGTTGCTTTTAATTAACACCAACAAAGCCGAGCAAGCGCGCGCGCAAACGGAAATTAATTTACATTTAATTTGTAATAGAAGCGGACGAACGGAAAGCGCTTAAAGACTCTTTCGATGTACGCCGCACGCATTCAATGCGCCCAACAGATAACCAACACGGCGAACGGCCGGCCGCAGTCGATAATTAATTAGGCGATGCAACAACAATGCCAAGCGTTGAGGTGATAATCGAGCAATTAAAGCATTGCCGACGCGCCGCCAAGAACTCTCTTCAAGCAAGTGGCTTTATCAACCGACATGCACACACGACGGACGATTGATAAATAATGATTATACCAAATGTCCGCATGACTATTCAAAAGTACAAGGGAAATAGTGAATGAGATGCAATTAAGGATGAAATAAATAAATATTGTACGTTGGTAACAAAACTGCTTAGTAGTGAAGACAAACAAAATACAACAAGAAATATTCCATCAATGTTTCTACAATAATTTATTTATTAATTAATACATATTGTATTGCTGCATAGAAATATATACTGATTAAATTATTATGTAAGGAATTTCAACTTTGTTTCTTTATTGCCTCGCTTGTATTTTAAATTTTAGGTTTGGAAACATCATAAATCACAAAAATCAACTTTCAACTTCAAAACTTTATAACTATTTTCAAAATATAGCTAAGTTTATACACTTTACAGAATATCATTTATGGACTATTGTAATATAATACCAGAAAATATTGTTTAAATCGCATTTTATTTTAATGAGTTATCAAATTATACTTAACAAAAAACCTCTACTACAGTTTAAATTGCAAATACGCAGGTCTAACTTCTAAAATTGATAACTTTCTTCAAAAACATAGTAATTTATTTAATTAATTTTAATAATAATAATTGATATTTTGACTATCTTAGATAAAAATATTATTTTGTTTGCATTGTAATTAACTCGGCAATTTAATAATTTATCATAAAAAATATACATGACGAAATATAAGTTACTGATTAAACAATTTATAACTCTTATTAAAATATCAACAAGTGATTTTTATATACAATATTATATATACCAACTATCTGACTATCTTATATGAAATCATCGTGAAGATCGGATTTTATTTCAATAAGTTATTTAATTATTTTTAACAAAACCTTTTACTACAGTTTAAATCGCAAATACGCAGGTCTAACTTCTAAAATTGATAACTTTCTTCAAAAACATAGTAATTTATTTAATTAATTTTAATAATAATAATTGATATTTTGACTATCTTAGATAAAAATATTATTTTGTTTGCATTGTAATTAACTCGGCAATTTAATAATTTATCATAAAAAATATACATGACGAAATATAAGTTACTGATTAAACAATTTATAACTCTTATTAAAATATCAACAAGTGATTTTTATATACAATATTATATATACCAACTATCTGACTATCTTATATGAAATCATCGTGAAGATCGGATTTTATTTCAATAAGTTATTTAATTATTTTTAACAAAACCCTTTACTACAGTTTAAATCGCAAATACGCAGGTCTAACTTCTAAAAGTGATAACTTTCTTCAAAAACATAATAATTTATTTTACTAATGTTAATAATAATAACTGATATTTTGAAGGTCTTAGATAAAATTATTGTTTTGTTTGCATTGTAATTAACTGTGCTACTTAACAATTTATTACAAAGAAAAATAAATTTCTAATGTATCAATTGATAATTTTTTTTGAAACTTATCAGATTATTTATCAATTATTTTGCTATCTGGTATGAAAATATTGTTCAAATTGGTTTTTATTTGTAAAAGTTATTTAACAATGTTCACAAAACAAACAGCTTACATCGCCACGTTAACATTTCAATTATTTCGATTTTGAACATTTATATTATTAATAAATATATTCTATAAAAATTATTTAATTAAATATATATTTATTAAACATTAAAATTTTTATATAAATAAATATTGCAAATATCAACAATTATACCCGTAAAAACCTAATCATATGCATTTAAAATTTTATATTTTTACTTATAACTAATTATTAATATTATTGTGAGTATAATTTATAAATATTTCATAATAAGTTTTTAGTAACAATTTATTATTTATTGTTTACTTTTTCAACAAATTTTGTACCTTCACTCTGTGATAAATACCTATGCTTGATGTAAATATATTTTCAAGCAGAATTAATATCCTCTCATCAATCGCATGTTATCATCCATGTTGGACATCCGTAACTAATTACGCCGTATTTAGCCGGTCAGCTCTGGTATTGTCACCTAATTTCGCCGACTCATGGCATACTGCATCAGCATCAAGCAACAACGTACAGACTGCAACGTTTAACTCTCCGATACAATGTTTTACAGGCAACAAACGCAAAGGAAACAAACAGTGACCGGCACGCTTTGACGCATTCGAAAAAAGCGCCCTTAATCAATTGCGCCATGCATCGCACACAAAAGACAAAACAAACAGAATGCCGACGCCCGAACGCCAAATGGTGCGGACATGCTGTGATGTCGATCATGCTCTAATTGCTTACGAACTACTTGGGACTGTTGGGAGAATAGATGTTTGCAGTTGAGGGTGGGTAAGGTTTGGTAGGGTGACATGGTTTTTTTTTGTGGTAATTATTGCTTTTCTTTGCCAGTTTAGAGGATTGTTGTTGTTATTAGTGGGAAATGAAGGGTAAAACGGTGGAAATATCGACATATGGTGTGGTATAGTTAATGTATTGACGTATTGCAGCCTTTAATTATTGTGGTATGTTATGAGAATTCATATTTCATTACTGTTTCAGTGAAATGAAGGAAAAAGTTGGTTTGTTGTCATTAGCAATGATAAAGAATGTACATGTTTAATTGGTCATAAGTCTTAAACAAATTGGAAAAATTAACTGCTGTTTTTAAGAAGTAAAAAGAAACATGGCTATAAATGAATTTAATTAATATTACCAACAATGCCAAACAAGGTTTATGTGTAGCCTTGATATTGATTATGGGGGTTTGATATCATTGCATTGAGCCGCATGGATACTGCATATTTGATGCAATGAAAACATCTCAATACAATAAATATGTATAATTAATATTATTATTAATCACATAGTTACCAATTGCAATAAAAGTTACCCAAAATTGTTCAATTTGGTTGATTAGTTTTGGACTTATTGATGTTTCAAGAAAACATGTTCGCGCGCGCTGCCGAGTCACTCTCCCTCTCACTTCTACTCTCTACTCACTACATATTTCCCGACTCTCTCGCGCGTCAACACTGCTCACCACGAACACTACTAGTAAGAAAGTATACTGCGTTAGTGAGTCACTCACTCTCTCACTTCAACTTCCTACTCACTGCATATCTTCCGACTTTCTCACGCGTCAACACTGTCCACTTTAAACACTAATAACGCTAGTTTTTACAACATCAAATATTAGTAAGTCTCCAAAGTAAACTCAATATCATATCTCAACACAATAATTTCTCCACTTAATAAACCGAATTAAACACAATTCATTCCAGTTCAATTATAAGTTTACGAGTATATTGATTCTTTGCATTAAAAGAATGACATCTGTTCGTAAATTGCATCAACGACATTCAGGTAAAAAAATGTTGGTCGATTTAGGGACGACTAATTGCCCTTTCCGGCCTCATGTGTGAATGTGTGCTTGTTACATAGACTAAGTACCCTCCAGGTAAGCGGACGTGCGTCCTCGACACCTAGCCAACAAACGCACGCACTTGAAATATAATGTAATACAAATGACAACAATAATGTGTGCGCAACGTGCATGATGCACTCGGATGTAGGCAAGCGTGCGTTGGGAAATGGATGGAAGCAACAATTAAATAATCATAATTTCGACGCTCGTTTAGTAAAGCGCCGGGAGGCTTAAACGATCTTGTGCAAATAACCCACTTCCGGCTTTGGGTTGATTAAATTACTTATGGTAGTATTTGATTGTGGTTAGATGAAGCTTGACTTAAATTTCAGTAGTTGTGGATTGTTACAGAAAGATGGTGTTGTTTGCATTGTTATACCTTGCAGGAAAAAATTAATACGTTAATAGAGATTGTTGAATACTGTTTTATTATTTGCTTATTTTCACTAAAAATATTGTTTTATTAGGAAGGAAGAAAGGTAATTGAGATATTGTAGGATTTTTACTAGATGTTATTTTATGTTTGATTGTTCATATCTATTAAATAAATTAAAATATTTTGATTATTTTTACACCACTATATGTATGGGATATTTGACAATTTATAAAAAATAATTCACAATTTTTAACTTTATTTGTTTACAAATTATTTAATAATTTGTTGAAAAAAAGTAAAATTTAGTTATTTCTGAAAAAAATTAATATATCTCAGAATGGAATGAATTAACAATTCCAGTATTTTTGTCAGTTATTCCTAAATAAATAATCTTTCTTTTATTATAAATACAAATTTATTATCTCTATTTATTCAAAAGTTATCCAATTTGAAAAGAAAAGAGAAGCTGACATTTCTAATAAAATCTTTAAAGATATATTTGTTTAAATAAATTATTATCAACCAAATACATTTATGTGCATCATCTAAACATTGCAATATGTGAGATAATTATTAGAATCACTTTTGATCGAGTATCTCATCGTTGACAGCAGAGAAGTATCGATCACTTGTCCTCAATAAAAACACACATTATTATCATTTACTGCCTAATTACACAGCACATTAGGTATGCAGTCGTTATTAAAGCCATTTGCGATTCGCGAAACGCGAGAATTCAATATCAGCGATAATAATTAATTATTTATAATTATATTACGAGAAATCGACGGAGCAGATGCGAAGTCATGAAGATGGAGCAAACAAAAAACAACAAGCTGCTAGTGGATGGTATGAGATGAAAGAGATGAGCAAATGCGTGACGAGATGCCACTTTATAATCAATCGGCGGTAAGCGCATCGGATATTTTAATTGCGGCAGAAGGCGGCAAGAGAGTCGCGCTGCACGGCAGGCGTAATGTGTATAATTATAATTACATTTAGGCTGGCTTAGTGGTTTTAATTCGATTGCCAAATATGGCTTGCTGGCGACGGCCAGACGATGTGGTGATTTTACGACGGGGGAATTAAATGTAACAAATGCAATGGACTTGTGTACTCATTATAACATTCTTGCGTTTTTTTTTTTTAATTACAGCGAGAAGAAAATATGAATTTTTTTGAATGAATTGAATGTTAAAAATGAAATCCAATGATTCATTTAAAACTCAAGGGATTTACAGGATCATAACTTTATTAAACCATATTTTTTAAACTATTAAATAAAAATTTTTAAAATTTTCGCACAAAAATAATATTATTTTATTAATATGTGTTATAGTATCTGATAGTTTTCTTGAGTTGTGCAATTTTCCTATTACATTAATCAAAAAAATTATGTTACAAAAATCACTCTCTTTTGATCTGTATTTCATGATACTTGTATGTTATTTACATGTTATTTATGAACAAACACTAATATAACCACAAATAAACTATAACATTGTATAACTTTTCTTAATGCAACTTTTATAAATTTCCAGCCACAAATGATTTTTTCAATTATGTTTTTTCACTTCCATTAAGTCTTTGGAAATATTAAAGTTGCTCAAGTTTGACATAAAGTTTGGAGTATTTTTATAGTTTTTAAAAATTATTAATAAACATATTTTAGTAGAATGATTCTCTGTTTATAATTTGGTGCAATCGTTGTTTTTGTATCTTAATTAGTTTTTTTCTTACAACCTATTTTCCAAATTGTGTTTCTGCACTTTCTCTAAATGTATTTAATATATCAATTTTTATCAACTTTGATCAAAACTCCAAAGTATTTCTAAAATTCTAAAAAAATATTAATTAATATCTTTCTATAAAACAATTTTCTGTTTATAATTTAATACAATTTTTGTTGTTGTATCTTAAATAGATCTTCTGCTATAAATTGTTTAACAAAATGTGTTTCTCCACTTTCTTTAAATCCTTATAAATCTCAAAATTGATCAAATTTTACACAAAATCTAAAGCATTTTAAAAATTAATTTGAATATTTTAACAAAGCAATTTTCTTTATATAATTTAATGTCATGATTGTTTTTGTATCTTAACTAGATCTTCTCCGCATTTTTTAATTTAGTACATATCCCTTAATTCCAATAATAATATACATTTTTTACCTCACTATTGAATTATTACTATTCTACACTTCTTAGTACTTTTATGTGTTTCTTTCAACAATCCCTTTTACATTCAACGTTCCGCATAGTTAATTTGCACTAACGTCGCGCTTTTATACTTAAATCACCAGCAATCAAAGCCGGTTAATGGCAAACCGCGCCCGGCGAAGCGATAAAGAAGAGCGACGGCGTGTCGCGCCCTTAATGAAGCAATTTATTTTAAAAACTAAACCTACCTAGACTCATACGCAGATAATAAATACAGAACTAGATAATTATTCATCAATTCAAATAAATATTACAAATGATTGTATTGAGATAAATTCGGTTTGACACTGGCTGAATATTTGATATTATAAAAACGTTTTCGGAATTTTACTTTCTTCCATTTTGGAGTTATTCATGTTGGAAGTAGGCAACGTTGACGCATGAGAGAGTCGAGTGGTATGCAATGAGTAAGGAGTAGAAGTGAGAGGGAGAGTGGCTCATTGACGTAGTATACTTTCTTACTAGTAGTGTTCATAGTGAGCAGAGTTGACGCGTGAGAGAGTCGGGAGATATGGAGGAAGAAGGAAGTAGAAGTGAGAGCGTGAGTGACTCAGCAGTGCGCGTGAATATGTTTCCTTTAAACATCAATAACTCCTGAACTAATCAACGGAATTGAAGCATTTCCGGAATAGTTACTGTAATTATTAACAATATTGTACTATTGTTATAATTTTCTAATTACAAAAAGTTTGTGGCGTGTAAACTAAATAAAGCTCTATATAGCCATTGTAAGTAAATAGCAACTTACCTTATATATGTGCAAAAATTTTGCAATTTAAGAAATAAAGCAAATAATTCATAATTATCATATCATAATTATTTATCAACATTTTTATCTCGTGTGTATCCGTATGCTGGGTGCAGGCTTTTGAGGTGAGGAAATCTGAGCGTACTGTTACCCATGCCGGTTACAGATCGACTCCATCCGAAATCTAATACCATTTACCGCCCAGCAGCTGGACGGTTTGTTCGGAAAGATGCAAATCTGTCTTTAATTTTAACTACGCTGCTCCCAACGGTAATGTTGGCAGGATGTCAAGTGTAATACCGAGGCGGTTATAATCAGAAAATAATAAATACATTTCCTGCAACAAATAAAAAATAAAAGTCACTATTTCAAGTAGAGTACATAATTTTATTTTCTACATATGTACATCATCGGATAATATGTTTTACTGCATACGTCATAAAATGCACAAACATGTTAAATTATATTCTCAATTCGCATATTTTGTACTATTTGAACGCAAATCATTGAATGCTTTCAACTGAAATTGACATAGTTACAACTGGAATGTATTGGTTTGCATCATTAAAGTGTTATATACATTAATCCAACTTCCTTCCCCTTCATACCTTCATCAATAACATCCTACTTAGCGTCCATTTTCCTCCGAAAACAATACAGAATACAGTTAGGAATAACTACCTACATCCATATATACACCACCTTAATCAGCACGGATATAATTTAATTTCCAATTTAAGCATTCCACCGTCGGTCAATTAAATACTATCTTACAAAGCATGCTAATTACAAAGTTTACACCGTCTGGATTAAAAAGGGCTGAATCATAGTAATACTCGAAGGCGTCGCCACAATCTCAACACAACAACAACACTGGAAAGCAGTTTATCACAATTCAAGTTCTCCCACAAATTACTGCAGCACTACACATGGATAGTATCCTCATCATCGCTGGGAGATCGTCGTCCTGCGGTGCCAGGTGACCCTGGGTCCAGCGGGGCATCCGGACTGGGTGACCTTGGAGGTGGTGGAGCATCGCCTTGATTGCTATAGTAACTAGATAAGGTACTCAGTGAACTGCTCGCTGCGAGTGACCCAAGATGGGCGCTAGGACCAGGCAGACCTAACCCCATCCCAGGTGGGTAGAGCCGGTATGGGAGAGGTTTCTGCAAGGTAACTGCTGCCGCAGCTGCTGCTTGGCGATAGTAGATGTCTGCTGCACTTGGAGCTGCAGCGCTTTGCCCTGGCTGTGGGGGATACCAGCAGCCGTATGGGGGTGCACCGTAGAGTCGTTGAAAAGCAGCGTAGTTACCGGCTTCGGCGAGGAGTTCAAGACCAACGGCTGTTTGACGCTTCCATTTCGTTCTGGAGCAGAAAATAACGGCAGTGGTAATTAACTACGACCTAGGGTTTGATTTAAAATAATGACGGAGGCAATTCTCAAATGTGGAAAGCTTGGATCTGGGTAAATCTGGAATGGGCAAAATGGCGACAAATGCTAACTCATTGTCGGTGTAGTCTTTCCGGGTTATTAATTTGCTGGCGCCTTCCGGGCGCCACTGTGTTCGCAGAGTGGGTGTCACACCGGCACAGGGTAGTTTACAAATGTGGTAAACAAACCCGTAATGTGGCGGCATGTTGTATGTGGAATTGTGATAGTCATGCTGTAATAGACTGGGCGGAGTGCAGACAAAAATTTAATCAAGCTGCAAAGTAGTTATTGACTGGGGCGTATAGTGCGAGACGAGGAGGCTGAGGGAAATAATGTGAAATAGAGAAAACGTTGATTATATGACATGGGCAAAAAATTGAAGTGGGTTTAACAAGTGTTTTGTTTTCGGGAAGCGCATAAAAAAATTATCTTGGGTTTTAATAGTAAAAAGTTGTTATATTTCAAAAAAATTATGTCGAAATTAGTTGACATTTTTTGATAATGTTATTTATTAATGTGGAAATAAAGTGTTTTAACTATTTTTGCTTAATTTTTATCTTATAAGCCTTCAAAATAAAAAATAGATATGTTTCAAGTAAAAATAAGTGATTTACATTTAGAAATTCGGTATAGCTTTGAGAATTTATCTCAATATTATTTTTAAAAATCAGAAGATATTATCAGTAGGTGTAGAAATAAGAAATATTATATTAAAAAATTTATTAGTTATCATATCTTAAATTGTTTAAGTGTTAATTCAAATAATATTGTTTACTTGGAAATCTTTTTGTAACTTCGTTATTTTAAAAGTTATCGAATGTATTTAAAAAGCATTATGTTTCCTGTAATTTAATTTTCTATATGCACAACCTGATTTCAATTATTTGTTTATTTTAACATTTATCACTAATTTTCTTATTGCAACTGCTAGATGCCTAATTTTTTACTTCAAATTTATAATTCTAAAAAAATGTAACATAAATATAAATAGATATAATTATGTAATTTTTATGGAATATTATTTCTATATCACATAAAATTATTTTTTTTAAATATCAAATTATTAAGTTACAAGGTTATAAGGATTAAAACCTTTTTTGTTTTGTAGTAGTCTCGCTCTCACTTCTACTCGTTACTTACAGCATGTATCCCGACTCTCTCGCGCGTCAACCTGTGTTTAGAGAAAGCGTAGTGCGTCAGTGAGTCACTTACTCTCTTACTTCAACTCCCTACTCGCTGCATATCTCCCGACTCTCTCACGCGTCACCAATACCTACTTTAAACACTGATAATTACAGAAGCAAAGAAGACAAAAACGTTTTTATAACATCAAATTTTATTGATTAATAAAATTTCATTAAAATAAAATAGTAATGGTGTAACTTATTTTCAGGTTTATAACACGGTTCCTTCTAAAATAAGAGTACTTGTTTTCTTTCCATAACCCAAATAAACCCAAATAAAGAATGTACATTGTGTTAACATGTAATAACAGCAACCACAACAGGTTTGAAATTAATTACGTGTGAGCTGAAAATTTTGGCACTTCCCGCCGCTAATCACTCTTTAGTCAAAAGATTTGTTTGCAGTTGGTAACAAAACACTCACATTTAAAGTAAATTAAGCTCGGGTAACTAGCGCTATCTAGGTAATACCCACACTAGATGAAACAATAGTCACCACATGAAAAGCCACTTCCCACTTCCCAATAACAATGGCAGCAACAAATGAATTAATTCAATTAAGTGTCCATCAACAACGGAGTGTATTTACTCCGTCAACATTTCCCATGATCGTCACCTTGTAGCCTACCAATGTAGAAGCAGAAGTAGTCAAGAAATGGGAGCATTTGCTTCACACACTAAACTCATTTGACGTGCACCAACAAATTAATCCTCACTTGTCTAGCGCTGCCGTTAGTGTATTAGATCCTGTCGGCTTTGAGTACTTGCAATCACTTGAAATCACGTGAAATCGGCTTGAAATCGAACGTAATCAACTATCATCACTTGCATGGCGGCGGATGGGAGAGTAGTCATTACGCGTGAGGATTCTGCGCGTATCAATTTGTTGAGGCGGCGAAGAATCCGTTTCGGAATTGATTATCTGGCGGCCGATGAAAGGATGATTATTCGTTGGCGCCAGCGTAAGCCAGTCAGCACTTTTCGGCGGCATGCCTGAGGCCCGCAATTAGGTGACTAAATGATTTCCCGAAACGGCTAACACGAAAATAACACTCGCCGGCAACGAGATGATGAATAGGCATGAGGGAGGAGACGACGTGTTTGCTTTGGAGGTGAGAAAGCAAGGAAAATCTTGCTCTTGCGGCGGATTAGTCATGGTTAAGAGGAATACTTCGAAAATTGACAAATAGGATTTGAATATATTTTACTGACTTTTAAAAAGAAAATACGTATATTTTTTGAAGAAGTAATTAAGTGAAAAATATTTAAATTTTATCATAAAATTTAGATATAATGTAGAAAAATGTTAATAACTTTTGTACACACATTCGAAATAAGTTGAGATTTTGCCAAAATATACCTAGATATTATTGCATTGATATATATTTTGAATTGTATAATTATTTCGATTGGTTTTTAAGTTATGAGTATTTTAATGTAACGTTTTAGAACGAAAAAGAAGGAATTTTGCTGCTTTAGATTTCGAAGTGGTTTTTGTCAGAAAAATTACAATAACTCATAAACGAATAACACAAATTAAATGAAATTTTGAATACATATGATTCAAATCATGTAAAATACAACGCTTAACAAATAAATTAATTTTATTTATTCATAAAACTGCGATTTGCTTTCAAACATACTATATATATTTCAACGCTTTATATTAGAGAATTATTGATAACTCATAGAATAAAACTGCAAATGACACGAAATTTAAAAAGCACATTCTCAAATAACCTAGTATTAATATTTTATAACATTTGTTTAAATATATTAATTTATTGCAGTGTTATGAGTATTTAAAGTGAAAATCGGAAACTGAATATTACGAGTTACTTCATTTTAGGGTGATTTTTAGTAAACAAATGACCATAAACCACAAACTATTTATAATAATTAAATAAAATTTTGTACACGCATAGTAAATATGCCATAGAAAGTAATATAAGCATAAATAATAAATTATCATTATTTCTAATGAAACTATGGTGATTTGAAATAAAAAAATATATAATAAACTATTATTAATTCTAACCATATTTTCTCCCTTTTATATGAGTAATATCCAGTTAGTGTGTTAAAGTATTCAAGAAGAAACTAATTCTAATTAATTGATTTTACCCGTTGCCGTTGGTACCCTTGTGGCAGAAGAGTTTGTAATTGCAATTGTAGAGCAAGTGAAGCATGAAATTTATGCCGGGCATTCGTCCTTTCTAGTGCGCTCAAGTACTACCTCAAGTACCTACAGATATTATTGTCAAACTGCCATCATTGTCATTCTGTCGTACTGCCGTAGTTGTCAGCAGTGAGGTGCATCGATAAATAGCTGGGAATTAATATTGCGTTGCAATGCAGCGTGTAATTTGTTTTTCTCGACGGATTCATTCATTCATCGACCAAAAGGATAATTTAATGCATTGGATGATGCATGCATTCGCACATGTCATGTGCTAATGTACAATAATGAGACAGCCAGCTGTTTTTGCAGCATGCAAGCAAAAGAGACATAACCTCAACCAAACGAATTCAAGTATATTCAGACTACTTAATTCAGTGTCGTAAAATGCATGATTTTAATGTAGGGAAGGTAATAACTCAATACGTAACGTGTAATATTTAACGCATTAATGTCCGAGGTGTGTAAGATATTCGGACGGCTGTACTTGGCGGCGGCCGTGCGACTTTTTTCCTCCGCCGCCGCGTGATTTTCCGCCGCATATAAATCATCCCCCTTTGGTAATAAACGCACGTTGCCGCAGCTCGACATTATTTTCTAATTGCCCCTGCACGCGAAATGATTAAGTAATTTAGCCGAGCGTTACTAATTGCGTTTGTGAATCGTCGCCACGCTCTTGTGGCGGCCCCAGCTTAACCATGCGAATGGTAATAAAGCAAAGGGCAGTGAAGAAATTTAACGATTTTCTTATTGTTAGTTTTCAGGCGTGGAAGACATTTTTGTTAGCGACATGGCAACTTATGTGGAATTATCCGAATGAGCGAGTGCTTACTTGAAGCATTCAGTTTTAAGTCACTGAATTATCGCAACATGTCAATGAAATTTTGTGTATTCCTCGAATAATTAGATATCATTGTTACTAATAAAGTTATTTTTCGTTAAAGGAATAAAAGTAAAAGATGAATTTATTTACAACAATCAGAGCAATCTATATAAATTTCGTAGACTTTTAGAGCTAATCCATAATTGTATGAACTGACTTAAGTCTATTTGAGCAAAATGTGAGTGTAGCGAAGTAATTGCTTTAAGTGAGTTCACATTTAATGCTTGATAGAGATCTATTGAAATTTTTAATTTGATAGGAATTTATAAATGAAATAAATGACTTAAGTCAATTTAAACAAAATGAATAAAATATGAGAGCACAATGCATTAATTGACTTAAGTACGTATAAGAAGTGTATTATTTATTAAATTACCACAATGGTCTGTTAAAAGAATTTCATTTTGCTGTAACGTTAATTTTTTTTTAATTTACCAATTGACTTAAGTCAATTATATTTAAATTTATGTTAAACAATCGTTATATGTGAGTGTGTTTGAGCAAGATGTGAAGTTAGGAAAGTAAGTTGCTTCAATAAGTTATTGACATTTTTACTATGAGAGGAATTTATAGATGAAATAAATGACTTAAATCAATTTAATATAAAATAAATAAACTATATGAGCACAAATCATTAAATAACTTAAGTCAAAAGTGTATCTAAAGTATAGGTAATGGTTAAAGTTCTATTTTATTGCACCTTTAGTATATTTTTTACAAATGTACCTAACTGACTTAAGTCAATTATGTTGAAATTTATGTGGAGCAATCATTATATCTGAGCGAGTTATTTGATTTTGTAGGGATTCAGATTTAATTTATATTTGTTTGAACTGACTTAAGTCACATGAGTAAAATGTAAGATTAAAGAAGTATGTGCCTTAATTATATTTAATTTTAGCGTTTAAAATTGTTGTATTGATATTTTCAATTTGATAGAAATTTGTAGATGAAATAAATGACTTAACTCAATTTAATAAAAATAGATAAATTATGCGAGCACAAATCATTAATTGACTTAAGTCAGACATGTATTACTTACTAAAGTACGACAATTATCTCTTAGAGAATACTAGTTCAACATTATTAAATCCTTAAGTAATTTTTACAAAGGTAAAAACTGACTTAAGTCAATTATGTTGAAATGTAGAAAAATTATTATATCTGAAGTAACTATTGTCATAATACTTTAAAATTATTATCGTAGGTTCTTGATCACAATGATGTGCCATAACAAAGAATAATGTACCTTGTTTTATCAATTTTTGACTTTTCTACTGTAAAGATACCTGCGCATGGTTAGTCCGCTCAGGATCTCGCGGTTTCTACCGCTGTCGTTGCAATTCCTCCACCGCGTCTCATTCGCGCAGAAACATGTTGTTCGACCTAGTGCTGCGGGCCTGGCAGCTTCACCTGACCACGGCGTGCTTGCTCCAGGTACGTCAAGTGTTACCTTATCGGTCTGGTGCTAATTGCTCTTTATCCAATGTGGCAACCAAGCAATAGGGAGTGCAAAAAAACACGTGCGGGCTGATTATTGTTGAAATAAACATGGTGCATTTGCAACTGATATGAACTGTGGCCCGAATCTTGATGTGTTCCTGCTTTGTCGCAGTAGAAAATGTTTACAACATTTATAAAATAATCTGTGATTTAGCTTAAGTTATAAAGCTTGAACTTTATGCACCAAAATAGAACAAGATTTTTGTTTTTGAGTAATTTTTGTGGTAAATAATTCAATAACTAAAAAAGTATTGTCACTATTTGAATCAAATTAAATATATAAGTAACTAGATAACTAAGAAAACTATTGTTTATTACTTTAGATTATTATCGTTGTTATTTGAAGAGTTATAGCCTTTTGAACAAAGAACATCATGAAAATGAGTTACATTTGATAACCTCTTATAACTCAAAGATAATTTTTTTACAAAAATGTCAAATTATTACAAAATATTATGCATTATTATAGAAATAATATGTGCTACTGTTTATTAAATTATATTAATTTGTTCGTACGTTATGATTCTTCAAACATCCTACACCAAAATAAAAAAAAATTTCTGTATTTACATGATTTTTGTGGTAAATAATTCAATAACTAAAAAAGTACTGTCACTATTTGAATCAAATTAAATATGTAAGTAACTAGATAACTAAGAAAACTATTGTTTATTACTTTAGATTATTATCGTTGTTATTTGAAGAGTTATAGTCCTTTGAACAAAGAACATAATGAAAATGAGTTACAATGGAAAACCTTTTATAACTCAAAGATAATTTTTTTGCAAAAAGGTCAAATTATTACAAAATATTATGCATTATTGTAGAATTAATATGTGCTACTGTTTATTAATTTATATTAATTTGTTCGTACGTTATGATCCTTCAAACATACTACACCAAAATAAAAAAAGATTTCTGTATTTACATGATTTTTGTGGTAAATAATTCAATAACTAAAAAAGTATTGTCACTATTTCTACCAAATTAAATATGTAAGTAACTAGATAACTAAGAAAACTATTGTTTTTTACTTTAGATTATTATCGTTGTTATTTGAAGAGTTATAGTCCTTTGAACAAAGTACATGATAAAAATAAGTAACATTTGATTTTACATGATTTTTGTCGTAAATAATTCAATAACTAAAAAAGTACTATCATTCTTTGAATCAAATTAAATATGTAAATAATTAGATAAATACATATGAAAATCTCTTACAACTCAGAAATGTTTTTTATATTAATTAAATAGTTAATTACTTACTATATTAACTTATTTGTAAATTGTGATCCTTCAACCTTATTCCAACCATTCCATTCTACTCTTTGCCCATTCTTCAATTCCAACAAACTAATCATATTCATAACTTGGAATAAAGTCGCTGTCTAAAAGTTAGTAGCAATTCAGCATCAAGTAAGTAATTCCCATGCGTTTTCAAACCGAATACTTTTGATCCCTATCTGTAAGCCCCTTATTGCTATAAAATACCTCTAACAACTGCGAGCACAATTCATGTACACGTCGACCTCTTCGTTTCGATGAGTCGTTTGTCACCGCAACAACCGCACAAAGGTGGAAAAAAATATATCGCCCGTGTAATTTGTCGCACTCGTCGCCCGCATGTAATTTATAACGCGATATTGTTACACATTTACAGAGCACATCGGCAAAAAGGGTGTCGCTCGATACATTAACACTTTACGAACTGGTTACTTAGCGCAAGTCCGACAAGATTGCGTAACAACCATCTATAAATCATCGACATCACAAGTACTGAATCGCAAACGATCATAATTACACTAAGGGTAATTATTAACACTACAATGATTCTAAATGCTTTGATGTGTGTGACTCTGGAGGGTATAGATATGAATCAAAGTCAACGCAAGGTATAAAGAAACGAGATTCCAGTCAAAGCGAAAAAGTTACATTTAAGTTGAATGGTGAAAATGACTTAAGTCAAGTTGGACAAGAGAGACGAAATGACTTAAGTCAATTTTAACACAATGGGCGAAATAAATTAAGTTGATTGGAACGGAGGAAGGGATAAGGGGTGCAAGAGATTAATTGACTTAAGTCATTTCAGTGTAACGTAGATGAAATATCTTTGAAAGTTTCAATTTGACAGCAATTTGAAAAGGCTAAAAAGCGTAATTTAAGTTTAATTATGAGAATGACTTAAGTCGATTCGAACATGATGCGTGATAAGAGAAGCAATGGCTTAGTTAACTTAAGTCAGTAGAGTGGATGAATGAATGAACATTTTGGTTTGATAGCAATTTTTGCATACTTAAATTGAGTCAGTTTATGTAAATCAATCAGTTTAAGCAACACGATGTTGTAATATTGTATAAATCAAATTAAGAATGAAAAAGTTTATTATTTATTTAAAATTGAACCAAAGTGATGTTCAAAGATATTTGCTTTTGTATGACTTTATTCTAAAAGTGTATAAACTGACTTAAGTCAATTTGAATTACATGTAAGATTTGCAAATTAATATCGTAATTGACTTAAGTAGCTTTACTTTTAACTTGAGATAAAAATCTTTTTTTTAAGATCGATAGAAGTTTGTTTTTTTTTGACAAAGGTACAAACTGACTTAAGTCAATTAAGTCTGCAACTTTTAAAATTTAAATTGTTGGTGTTTCTTTCTTGCTCTCTGTTGCTTCCCTGATTTCCTTCGATATATATGACTTAAGTCAGTGTTGAGGTTGGATTTTACTTAAATCCAAGGTGAACACAAAATCAGTAGACTCTTAAATCTGTAGCATTTAAATAGTGCTTGCTCTCCTTTGTTGATTTTGTACGTCGCAAGTTTGTTTAACATTTAATGCATTTTAATCCATTTGCTACGCTTGAAAAGTTAAATCATCTTTTTCCTCCACCAAAAAAACCATCTCGCTGATGTAACCTTCGCTGGTTGTCTTTGAAGTAGAGTGTTCATGCTACGTGACGTCACGCAATATAATCGTCTATTTGTCTTAAGGCATCGGCGATAAGTTTTCTTCGAAAAATGAGCGTGTCCACTTCGATTACGTATCCATTAATTTTTTCCATCTTCTCCTGCTGCTACGCCAAGTATAAACAAACCACACCACAAGATGAGTATATAACTTAAGTCAGTTTTTACCGCACGATGCGGGTCTCTACACAGCTTCCATAGCTACACACAACGCAACTGAATCAGTCAAGACGGATATTATTAATCGCAAATAAATGCCCGATTGTCGATCAATTAATATCATGTGCTCATTAGAAGATAACTGCGTCGGCTGGACTCAACTAACCAGTTTAACCATACGCGCATTAATCCAGCAGTCGAAGCAGTAGAGTGTTAATAACGTGGCGCAAGTCGCTCAATTCTATATTAATGAACATATTTTGCATTTTCGTCCAGAGTGACTCAGTCGTGATGACTTTAATGGAGATGTTAGTGGTGTTTATGCGGGAAATATGTAAATATTGAAAGCTTTTAAAAATTGTACCAAATGTATTTACAAATATGCAGTAATCGATGGATGGCGGCGGTGAATGGATTCACAAGAGGCGGTCGGGGGGTAGAGAAATATGTACCGAAGGGGACTTTCCAGTCAAGAAGAGAAAGATACTATGTATACATTTCCAACTCATTACGTATCAATTCGGTTCCTTGCTGGCTTTTCCTTCCTTCCGGATGAGAAAGGGCGGAAGTTTGAGGAGCAATTTTTTTTTAAATCCGCGTGCACTGAAGCGTTTTACGATTTATTGACGATTTGAGTATTTGCAAGGATACCGCAAGTATAAAGTATACTACATCCCAACAAAATGTAAAAAAAAACCTGGGATGCTTGAAACAACCTGTATAAGCAAAAATTGAGAAATTCCCTGGCCAAAAACAAAAAGATTTGAAGAAAATGAAATTTAATTGAGTTTTAATTTTAGGTATTTTACTCTGCAAACACACTGTATATATGAATACTAAAATTATTATTTTCAACAGACACACTGTATGCAAACATAAATAAATATTTGAATATTGTAACTGCAGTCTGTTATTTTTTTTTTTAATTTTTGGGACACACTGTATATGTGAATTTTTAATGTGATGGTGGTTTTTGAAAATTTAGAAAATTTCTGGCACATAAATATAGGACTCAAGAAAAATAATGAATTTTAATTTGATTCATTTTTTTCTCCGAACACTCGGTATAAAAAAAATAGTATAAATATTATTTTCAAATAACACACTGTATGCAATCATAAATAATTTTTTGAGTATTAAAGTAGAAATGAATGTAATTGCAGTCTGGTATTTTTCTAAGTTTTTGGGACACACTGTATAATTTGTCTTTTATTTTGGTGGTGACTTCTGGAAACCGCCAACATTAACATTTTCAATAGCCGAACAAGGTTATAAAATCATTAGAGAGCAGACCTACAACTTGATTTATGAGCGTGTATTTAGGAGTGTAATTTATTTCAAGTAGAGATATAGAGAGAGGGCCAAAAGGGTGTAGTCCACGTTTTAGGGTGGGTTTGACTGGCGGACTGCCTTGGTTCAGATTGCGTACGTGAGGGTTATAGAGGGTTATACTGTAACGACGGCACTTTTGCAGTTACATGATACGAGTGATACAAGCCTCGACGTGCAAACAAGAGCAACAAGGGTAATATTGCAGGACATAAGTAGGGATTGAAATGTACCAAGGGTAATTGAAGTTTTTTACGCTGGCGATTGAGGGGATGGAATATTTCGAGTGCTTGGGGTGGAAAGTGTGGTATTACTATCACATCATTGGCATTAATTTGAAATAATGGCATGGTGTAATTGGAATTTAAGTGAAAGGGTTTTAGTGAAGTGACGAGAATGACTTAAGTCAATTATATTAATTGTCATTTGTTATTATTGAGAAGACGTTTTTGCTGTGTTGCATTTGTTGCTATGGTTACTTTGATATGGTGTTGGTTAATTCATATTGTTGGTGGTAGTGAGATGTAGGATTCATTATGATAGCCAAAGAAGTTTGGGGATTGGTTGGAGGGGAGTTTGAATATATTGAGAAATTTTAGGTTTTTTTTTTTAGATTTATATATTTGAAGGGCTCCGTTTTATTCTGTTACCAGATTTACAAATTGGCTATGTGGTTTTACCTAGATGTGAGGGTTTTATAAGATGGTAAGCAAATGGAGGGATATGTGGGGGGGGGGGGACATGTGGGGGATCTCTGAGAGCTCATCGTAGCTTATTTAAAAATTACCGCTTGCTTTGTCCATGTATGCAACCGAACAAAAATTGCAGAAACATACTTAGGACGGTTTTTTTGAAATCAACAAATGACTTAAGTCAATTTATGCTTTACTTCTTGAATATCACAATTTAGACAAGTAATGGATCAATAGACTTAAGACAGTTAAAAATTAAGACATTGGCGGATATTCATAAATAAGCTTTGCGTAAAAGTGACTTAAGTCAGTTAGAATTTTGTATTTGATATGATCATGTGGAGTTAAAAATATTGCAGCTGACTGTTTAAAAGTAGGGATTAATTATCTACTATTCTTTTACTCGAGTTAAGTCAGTGTTATCATTTATTCCCTTAAAAGTGGAAGATAACACACTTAAGTTAAGTAGGTTTACAATAAGGAGATGTTACTTTTGAGCGTGTAATGTGTGGTTAGAATTAACTTAAGTCAATTTAATAGAAATGTAGTTTATCCTAAAATGACCTAAATGACTTAAGTTAA
>JAODGC010000002.1:872019-882026 GCA_027574925.1 Ecitoglossa quadriceps | reverse complement strand
GCCGTCATAAAGGAACCAGTGTCAGCTACTTGAATGACAGCTAGCCTGACAATCGTCATCCCGCTGCTTGTTAGCGGATGAGATACCGTGGCGGTATGACGTAGGGAAATCTTACTTATGTAGCTATAGTTCTACATGAATTACAAAAGTAATATTTACTAGATCTTAATATTTTAGATCTATATTTTAACAAATAATGAGCTGTAATTAGTATGAATGATCCATTTAAAAGTGAGAACTATAAAAAAAATCTCGACTCCTTGATAGAAGCTATAAAGCTGAAAAACATTGGTGAACAATATAATAAAACAGTGAGGGATTTATCCCAAACATTAGAGAGTTTTACAGATAAGGCAGAAGATGTAGCTAAGTTTGTTATATGTAGTGACTTGAATAATTATATAGAACCGGTGAACAAAAAGCCATCAGGTTTTTTTGGAATATTCAAGAAAACATTTAATAAAATCTTGGGAAAAGATACTTCAATTCAGGATAACGATATAAGAAATTTTGCTAATGATAAATTGCCCAGTCTTGCTGAAAAAATAACATTCGAATACCTAAATGTTTTAAAGAAAATTTCAGATTTAGAGCAAAGTAAAAAAAATCAGGAGGAACATAGATTGTATGGAGTGAACTTAGAGGATAGAACAGCGTCAAAGCAAGAAGAAAATCCTTTATATGAGCAGAGAGAAGATTTAGGCTATGGAAGTTCATTAGATAAAGAGCATGAATATGAAGACATATCAAATTATCAAGAGAAAAAGCAAAAGGAAAATCCTTTATATGAGCAGAGAGAAGATTTAGGCTATGGAAGTTCATTAGATAAAGAGCATGAATATGAAGACATATCAAATTATCAAGAGAAAAAGCAAAAGGAAAATCCTTTATATGAGCAGAGAGAAGATTTAGGCTATGGAAGTTCATTAAATGAAGAGTCTGTATACGAAGAGATATCAAATTATCAAGAGAAGAAAAGTAAAATTTTAATAGAAAATTCGCAGAGTTCAAAATCGCCCAAAGAAGAGCCAATTTATGCAACAGTTTCTAAAGAACATACAGAAGCAAAAAGAGAACGTAAGCAGAAACAACAATCTCAATCCCTCGTACCACCAAAACCACCAAGAGCACCGCAAGTACCAAAAAAAATGTTTACTACTGGTCAAGAAGTTAGACAAAAATCGAAAGTGGTAGTCAAAGATAAACCTGCAGTACCGCCAAAGCCTAAAAATCTAAGCCAAAAAGTAAACACAGAGCCAAAAGTAGTAGGGAAAAAATCAGTTGAAAGTAAACCTACAGTACCACTAAAATCTGAAAATCAAGACAATAGGAAATCAGCACAAAAAGCTGCTGGTAAGGCGATACCAAAAGTAGCAGCAGCTACTATGAAAGGAGGAGCTAATCGCGAGATGGGCAGTAAAGTAAAGGCATTAAAAGAAAAATTTGAGCAAAATCAAGTAAAAGGAAATGCTAATGTACGGCTTGCTGAAAGCAAAACCACCCCAGCAGCACAAGCGGATATCGGTGTGAAGAAAAAACAATCTCATTCATTTCCAACAGGAAATAAAAGATCTGCAATGAATCACCTAACAGCAGCAAAATCTCATGTCAGCAAAAATTCCCTTCTCACGCATGCAAATGTAAAGGAAATGGTTGCACAAATTGAGAAAGGAAAAGGAGGAAGATAGTAACATTTGGGAATGTTTAAAAAAAACATATGTGTCAAGTCAAGAGATTGTGAGCAAACTTAGGAAATTATAGCTAAACTGACTTAGATTTACTGACAATTTGAAAAACCGTCATTCCGCTGCTTGTTAGCGGCCGAGATACCGCGATGAATCGCGGTATGACGTAGAGCTCGCGTTAGCTATACTTTTATACTCACCAACTCAGTTTGCTTGCTCATAAGCAAACTTTCCTGGATCCCAGTGTCAGCTACTTTCATGACACCATTCTTTCTTCTGGATTCCAGACTGGAATGACACCGTCTTGGATGGAAAGGCTGGATCCAAGTAGTCAGCTACTCGGATGACAAAGGAGAGCTACTCGGATGATACCTTTTTTCTACTTAGTTTGGGTTATGCAAGAAGTTTATTATAATCAGGCTTTAAGTATGCGGAAGTAATTTTTTGCGTTAGAGTAAAAAATTTTTTCTATAGCTAATCAAAGTGGATCAAGAGAAACTTACCACTTTCTTTACAAAGGGTTTGATGTTACCATTTTACTGCCTATTCTGAATTTATTGAATGAACATTAACATAAAAAATCTAGTTCATGCTTTCTCTAAATTGCCAAGTTTAGGGCCATCATCATCACGCAGGTTAGTTATACATTTACTCCAAAATAAAGAAAAAGTTATGCTACCACTTGCATCTTTGATTAAAGAGCTAGCAGATCTTATAATAGAGTGTGAAGTTTGCGGAAATCTAGATACTAAGTCACCTTGTTCTATTTGTATTAACCCAAAACGTGACACTAAGTTACTGTGTGTAGTAGAAGAATTGGGTGATCTATGGGCGTTTGAAAAAGGAAATATATATTCAGGTTTATACCATGTTTTGGGTGGCAGATTGTCTGCAATAAACGGCATAGGTCCAAAAGAACTTAACCTTGATACTATTCTGGAAAGAGTGACGGAGTCTAAAATTGAAGAGATAATTATCGCAATTAATCCGACATTAGAGGGCCAAGTTACTGCACAATATATAATTGAATTGCTAAAAAACTTGAATGTGAAAATATCACGTCTTGCTTGCGGCATACCAATGGGCGGAGAAATTGACTACCTAGATGAAGGAACGCTGAGGATAGCACTTACTTCAAGACAAGAATATGAGTTAAATATAAAATAAGGTATGTGCTTTAAAAAACTTGTATCGTTAATAACGTTCAAGAAGAAAGAAACAGCACCACCACTTAAAGTGGTGGCTTGGGAAAATGACCGTCTAAACTATAAGCAATTTTCAGGTAAATTCAACACTATAATTAAAACAATTGATAAGTCTTTTACAATAATATCTTTAGAAGGATATGATGGATGGGGCAAGACGTTTTTTTTGAAAGAATGGGTAAAAGAGCTAAAGCAACAAAATGAAATTGCAGCTTATTATAGCGCATGGGATATCAATGCACTGGATCAACCGCTTCCTTCTTTTTTAAATTTCCTATTTGAAGATTTATTTGCATCGTATAAAGTAAAAAGAAGCGTTATACAACAGTTCAAGAACATAAACAAAGAACTGTTTTCTCTAAACACAATAGGAAAGCTGATCAGTAAATCTCCACTTGCTATGCTTTCAGTATTTCTTGATGCTGCAAAAGAGGCTGATAAAAAAGACATAGGTTTTGTCTTGAGTGAATTAAGTCTTCTCCAAAGAAGAAAAGAGAGTACTAGAGATTTTAAAACACAGTTAGCGGATGTGGTTAATAAAATCAGAAAAGACAAAAACATTTATATAATGGTGGATAATCTTGATGTGTGCCGTCCTAAATTCGTTGTCGATTTTTTGGAATCTATAAAGCATATGCTTGATGTGGAGGGGCTGGTTTTCATTATTTCTGTAAGTAAAGATAAGAGTAATGTACAGAGAGCAATCAGCACAATACTTGGACCGAATTTTGACCTAAAATCTTTTACTAATCTCTTTTTACATTTACCAAAACAACCGATAGAAAAATTTACAAAAGAACTATTTGAAAATATTAAATTACCGAAAAAATCAAAAAATTTGATTATAGATAGTTTTATACTTTATGCAGAAAGCCTATCACTATCGCTGAAAACAATAGAATATTGCGCAAAAAAAATAAAACTATGTCTTCTGAATTATATAAAGGAAGAACTACCTGATCCGAATTTGTTTGCATTTTTGGTAATACTGCAATCAATAAATATTGATATATATGAGGAACTAGATTCCTCATGTCAAAGATCCTTGGAAAAAATTGAAAATGAATATAAATCTTTAATTTTAACCCACATAAATGGTCAAGAGGAATGGGAAAAACTTAAAACCTCTCTAGAAGCTGCTTTTGCAGAGAAGGAGTCAAAAATTAACAAAGCTATAAAGGACATAATATTTTAAAAAGATACCCTACCTTTGCATATACAAGGATAGGGTAACATTTGATTAACGCCCTTTTACTATGTCACTACCTTGTTCAAACTTTCTGATTAATTCGCTTACATTGACATTAGATAATTTTTTACCTGCAGATTTGTCATTATGTGAAGCATCAGGTTTATGAAGGTCCTCCTTACTGTTACTCCTAGTAATATTACATCTAACAATGTTTGAATTATTAGACTTATCGCTTATATCTGAAATATTACTTTTTTCACTGTACGAAGACGAGTTGCTCGACATATTGTCTAAACTAAAACGCTTTTTACCTTGATAGATTGGATTCCAATCAAGAGGATTATAAGCTTTAGCTTTTTTATCAAGAGTACTGCTACTAACATCACTGATACCACTATCCCCTGAATCGCGGCGTTGTTTGTTAGAAGTGCTATGAATGTTGTCTTCCATGAGTTTTTGCATTGTTGGGCCAAATGTTCTTCCAAGATTGCTACTCACTGTTTTATTACTATCATTTGCTTGGAAATGAGATGCATTTTGCTCAAAAATTGCTCTTATTCCAGCAAATTTAGCTTGGGAAGATTTCGGAGGAACAGGTGGAGCAACCATGCCTTTTGAATTAACCTTTCCTTCATTTTTAGGAAAAATTTTTGGATTATTTTTTTCTACTGTAGTATTCATTTTTTTACCTCTAAGCCTATTAACTAGTAGAATTATAAACTTAGAGGTATTAATTTTGTAATAACAATGCTAATAGGTTACCGCAGTTTCAATAAACATCACCAGAGGATTCTCTATATAATGCTTAAAGGCATTTAAAAATTTTGCTCCTAATGCTCCATCAACTGCTCTATGGTCAACAGAAAGTGTTACTGTCATTATCTCAGCTATCTCTATTTTTTCATTTATAACTATTGGTTGTTTTTTGGATGCACCAACTGCCATAATGCAAGATTGCGGCGGATTGATTATAGCACTGAAGGCTTTTATACCAAACATTCCTAAATTAGAAATAGTAAACCCACCTCCTTGAAACTCTTCAGGTTTCAATTTTCCAGATCTTGCTCTGCTTACTAAATCTTTCACTTCTTTTGATATAGATAAAATACCCTTTTTATCAGCATTTTTTACTATAGGGGTAATTAGTCCATCTTCAAGTGCTACTGCGATTGAAATATCTACATTCGAGTATTTAAGTATTTTATTATCTATCCACGAAGAATTTATATCAGGAAATTTTTTCATACTGAAGGCCACAGCTTTTATTACTAAGTCATTGATTGTTACTTTATTGTTTTCATCTGCTGAGTTAATCTCGTTTTTTAACGATATTAACTTATCAACCTGGCAGTCTATAGTTAAATAAAAATGTGGAACATTCTGTTTTGATTCAGTCAGGCGCTGCGCTATCACTTGGCG
The DNA here is from genome assembly GCA_027574925.1 of Ecitoglossa quadriceps. NCBI lineage: Eukaryota > Metazoa > Arthropoda > Insecta > Coleoptera > Staphylinidae > Ecitoglossa > Ecitoglossa quadriceps. The sequence goes on along the minus strand of JAODGC010000002.1, from coordinate 876,525 downwards.
TATGTTGCTTACTTCAACTATGGTATCTTTCTCAGGACTTTCAGTGCGTATACCACTGCCTAAAGACTCCAACACATCAGCCTTAATTATGCGACCATATGGTCCTGTACCTTTTAATTGCTGCACATTAACCCCTTCATTTTGAGCTATTTTCTTAGCTAATGGGCTTATTTTTATTCTACCTTCTACATAACCCTCTGTCATCCCAGTGCTTGACACTGGGATCCATGCTTCTTTTCTAGATCCCAGTGTCAAGCACTGGGATGACATTGAGGAGTTGGATCCCAGTGTCAAGCACTGGGATGACACCGAAGAATGACTTGTTGGCTTTCCGTTTAAATCTTGGTGTTCTGATTTTTGATTATCAACAGCACTTTTTGTCACTTCCTTTTTAACTGCACTATTGATGGAAGTTGAGGTATAGTTATTAAGCACACTGCTATCTTCTCCTTCTTCCAGCATTAGAGCTATCGGTTGATTTACAGGCACGCCACTTGTTCCTTCTGTTACTAAAATTTTTGCTAAAACTCCTTCATCTACAGATTCAAACTCCATTATGGCTTTATCAGTCTCTATCTCAGCAATTACATCGCCTACTTCAACTTTGTCTTGTTCTTTTTTATGCCACTTTACAATTTTTCCTCCAGTTTTGCTCATTGTCGGTGAAAGAGCAGGCATTAATATTTCTATAGGCATTGATTTTGCATTTAAAGATCTATTCAATTTTTAATTTACTCTTTATCTTATGTCAATCTAATCGTGAATTATGATGAATAAGTCTGTTACACTATCCTTCACGTCATCCCAGTGCGTGACACTGGGCAGTACTATTATCCTATTGTTTTTATTATTTAGCCATAGCTTGTTTGCTAGCAACTTTGTTTCAACCAAATCAAATAAGATCAACATGAGGACGGGGCCAGGGTTTCACTATCCTGTAAAATGGATATACACTTGCAAAAATCTGCCCCTGAAAGTGATAGAAGAGTTTGAGAGTTGGAAAAAGGTCTGTGATATACATGAAGACTGCGGATGGATAAAAGGCAATCTTCTTAGTGATAAGCACCACGCAATGATAAAAGAAGATACTTATGGATATCAAAAACAGAGTGTAGACAGCAAGATTACTATGAAAATAGACAAGTTTGTAGTAATGAAAATAGAAAAGTGCAACAAAGAGTGGTGTTTTCTTTCTACCCCAAAACGTAAAGCATGGGTACAAAAAAAACATATATACGGGGTTGATTAGGTTGGCAAAAGATCTGGATTAACAGTAATTTCTGAGCCTTCTGTAGCAGGTGAAGCAGAGGATGCACTGACTTCTTCATGCTCTGGAGACTGTACAGGGCTATCACAGAAACTTTTTAACATCTCCTCAGCGGATGAATCTAAAATTTGTACAATAGACTTTTCACTCTGCTCTTTTAGCGATTGATCCATTCTAAAAATCAACTTAAGAAACTCGCTACCTGATTTTTCAGCTTCGCTTTTTATTTTACTTTCTATGCTTGCAATATTACCTTGATCAATTTCTTCTTTTGTTATGTTGAATGAATTTGCAACATCTTGATATCCAATCTTGCAATTTCCACAACCAATTATGCAAAAAGCAATAGAATTAGATATTTCACTTGCAGCCCACTTATGTATAGTGTAAGCCAAATAATTGTCATGGTATTTAATGCTAAATTGTTGTTCTATTAACTCAGAAATTTTATTCTTTAGAGACATAAAGCACCCTCCTCTTACATTCGTTATACCTTTTTGTTAAGATACAGCAATTACACCATTTACTACACACTTTACTTTAATTAATTATTAAAACAAGAGCATAATTTTCAGAGCTATATCTTTTTACCTTAACAATTCTTTTTTGAGTTCCTCTTCAATCATCTTAGTTAAACTCGTGTCAAACTCACTCCTCGAGAAATCCCTAACCTCCCCGGGATCATATTGATTTCCTATTCTTTTTTCAATAGCATCCTTTATTATGTTTTTGTCAAATCCCTTTATAATAGGCGTTATCTTCACCTGCCCTGCAGAGCCTTTACCATAAATTCTTTTGCTTTTATCAATGCAACCACCTGCACCAGGTTTACTGCTTCTAAAACCCTCTCTACATTCTACTGTTTCATACTTGATTTCACCATTTTCTATATATGCTATCCTATTATCTTCAGTATCCCGCAATCCTGTTGTTGTGGTTTTTTCTTTTAATTTTACACTATCATCAATTATTGTTTTCATATAATCCCTATACCGACCTTTATACTCATACTCTTTATAGATACCTCCACCTCCCATAGTGATTAAATCCTTGCACTCTTGTTTGCCTACACGACACTTTCTTATAAAAATAGGACCCCCATCCTTATCTGTGTATCTCTTTTCTCTGTTACCTCCTCCCTCTGAAGCTTCAATGTCAAAGATAGGATAATCAAGATCAATTTCCAATTCAGCTTTAATATAATCTCCTGGCATTCCTGCTCTAGTTTCAGTGGAACAGGCATTCTTCTTGGTGGCATCATCTACATCAGATCCGCAGAAACTGGGCGTATCTTTTATGTGACCTGCTTCACCACATCCCCACACTTCTATTTCAACACGGCTAGATGTTATTTGTGAGCCATCCACATCATGATTTCCACTTCCAAAATCGTGGGACTTTTCGCTCTTTTTTTCCGGTTCTTTCTCGATTATCTCTTTTAATTTTTCTTTTAACTTCTCTTTGAGACCTTCTAAATCTAACCTACACAATTTATCAGCGTAAAAGACCTCTGTTCTATCTGCTTTAATCAGTTGATCTTTTAATTGTGTACACTTTTGTACTTCATTTTTTTCATCTCTTAATACTTTACCATCCTTATCTTTACAATCCACTTCCTCGTGCTCTAAGTAAAATGGACTATTATCTTTTTTATCGAAATATTGCTCTACATCCGTCAATTTGTATACTACTTTGACTTTATTGTTTATAAATTTTTCATCTATGTCTTTATCATAATCCACGCAGTAACTGCATTTTCCCTTTTCCTGCTCATTTTCATCAGGGAAGAAAACATACCCTTGCTTATTAAATATTATTTTATCCAACCAACCTTGAGGTTTTTTCAAAAGTTCAACTATTTCCCTTTCCTTGCTTGGAAGATAATAGAACCGATTTGATTCCTTGGAGTAAACAGCATTGTATTTAGTATATCTTGTTCCCTTTAATTTTAGTGGTATTATTTTATTTTCTCTTTTAAGAACAAACTCCTCTGGTTCTGGCTGCCATCCAGAAAGACAAAGCATTTTACTGTTAGAATTTCCTTTATACTTTACTTCTATTTCTAGTTGTCCTAAGTTGTTCAATTTGCACTTATCCCCCTGAAACTCTTCACATTCCGTTTCAATATCAGGAACATAGCCATATTCTTTCAGAACTTTAAATTGTTGCGGATTACTTTCTAATATACCTTCTATAATATTATCAATATTACTATCAGTTGTTTTTGCTACTATTGCTGGTTTTACTACTTTTAAAGATAGAGGACCAATATTTATAGGATAGTTGAGGTCGGTATTAACATTAAAAGTACAGGAACCATTACTGTAGATTCCACGTGCTTCATAAGTACAAGTGCTCTCGCTCATCTTCATTTCTATTTCTAACGTATTTCCATTTACTACCTTCACTACCTTAGATTCTGGAGCAGGTGGTGCCGGGAAGCAGCGGACGAACTGTGGATTTTTTTCATCTATACCAAGGTATTCAGCACAGAGCTTATCTTTTTCTCTATAGGTCTTGAAGTCATACGTGGTGCCATATTTGTCTTTAATAGGGCGCTCCTTAGCTTTATCTTTTCCATACTCTTTAGGAAAATCTAATTTTTCTCCAATCTCTCCGTCTCTTCCTTTCAGATCACCAATGATTACCTTAACCTTAGGATTAAAGTAATCATTGTCTTTATCTGTTATAGGAACAATTCTAACTTGTGGAGGTGACATCGCAAGTTGTTCACAGAACGGAGGTGGGCCAGGTGCAAGTAGTATAGGAGCACATTTTATCTTTTGCTTTCCTTCACTCCATGATGAACAAGTATCACAAACGTCTTCCATATCCCCTGGACGGAAAATATTTTCTCCCTGAACCACTCTTGAAAACCATGCAGAACCACCGCTCATACAAGCACCTTTTTGGCTACAAGCACATATTTTAGGAGACTTAGCAAACTTCGTTTTTTCTTCATCAGTAACATTGTCTGCCCATTCCCACTCAAGACTATCTGCTATTTTTGCATTAACAGATGTTTTATCTCCTTCCCAATCGATAAACACTGCTGCGGAGACTCCACCTCCTGTATCTTGTGTACCATATATCTGGCGGCAGGATGTTCCACTAGGTAATATATAACAATTTTCTTCTTCTTCGTAATCACAGACTTGAATTTTTGGATTAAAATAACCATCAATTCCTTGGTCTTTTACTTGTCTTACTGTAATATATTGGTATAGCTTTTCATCAAC